>CP137686.1:9129274-9453519 GCA_037976565.1 Mesocentrotus franciscanus
AACATATGTAACATTATATAAGAAAAATATTAAAGAAATATGAGACATGAGAGAGGCCAGAAAAAATGAGGGAAAGCTGGACAAAAAAAAGAAGAAGAGAGAGAGAGAATATGAGGGGACATGGTAACATTATACAAGAGGAAGAAATGTTAATTTGTGGGGGAGGGGGAGTATGTTGGAATTACCACTGAACTGGAGGACAATATTTTGATAAAACAAAAAGAAAAAATTTACGAATAATGTGTTATGTTTAGTACGAAACAATGAGGGTAACAATGTTGACAAAGCTTTCTAAATGGGTAGTGCAGTGTTCCAACAGCTGAACTATCCATTGAAGGCAAATTCTATTTTAAATTACATTTTCAAACTTAAACAATCACAATTTACTTTTCAGAGATTAGATTGAATCAAACAAGGAACAGTTCAAAGGCTTTCAAATCCATGCATTCATTATGCTATTGTGTTCACAACTTAGGCGCAAGCTGCTACATTCAGACACATTATTTTCTGTGCAAACAGAGCAATATTATTATATTAATTTTAATAATTTGTATTTAATTGTAATTTAAGGAAACATTGCAATCATTAATACAAACAAATATTTCAAGCTTGAAGGGGGTGGTATTGGAAGGTTGGAAGGGAAGTGTGAGTATTTAATTGCAGTGAGGTATGGATCATGTAATGTGAACACAATGAGTGCACATTTTATTACAATGCTGTTTCAATTCTCCTATTATGTGTGGCAATAATAATACTAAATCATGTGATGAATAATATGTGGGAAGTTGTGAATATTAAATGTAATATATCAAACAGATGATAATGAATGATTTATTTTTAAAAATTCTTTTAAATCCTTGTTTTAGAGAAACAACTAGTCAACGCAAAGCGTAGCATCCCCTCACCGGGTACAAATGGCCTATACAGTATATACGTCAGTAATCTATCAAAATCCACCCAACATTACTTAAGTTATCAAAAAGGAAACCACATTTTTGCATACATTGTTACTGTAGCTATTTCTCATGTACATAATTAGCAATTTTTGCATATTTAATGAGCTATGACCTTTGACCTACTTACTCCAAAATCGAACTTAGGCTGTATTTTGATACCATGTACCTTCATATAAAATTTTATTAAAATCTGTCAAACATTACTAAAGTTATCGAACGGAAACCAAATTGTTGAATACATAATTAGCTTTTTTCGCATATTCAATGAGCTATGACCTTTGAACTTTGACCTACATATTCCTAAATCGAACTTAGGATGTGTTTTGATACCATGTACCTTCATATCAAATTTCATTAAAATCCGTCAAACATTACTAAAGTTATCGAACGGAAACCAGATTTGTTACGAGTGGACTGAAGGACGTCAGCGTTACTATATATATCCCCTCCGACTTCGTCGGCGAGGGGATAATAAGTACAGTGTAGGTATTCATAGATTCCTTTTGACAAACTTAAAAACTCTCTGCAGATTAATTATTGTTAACAAAATTGGACTACCGGTACGTTTTGCAAAGTTTGTCATTCATACATATTTTGTACTGATTTTGCCAACCGATATATAAAAGCCCGTGCCACTCACCTCCCCTACCCTATACTAGAAAAAAATATATGTACTTAGTTCTTTGAATTAAGATATTTTTTCTTTCTTTCCTCAACAGCTTTTCATAATTTGAACAGAAAAGAATGAGGTAATTGTGAAGTTGCAGAAAACTTCTGTGTGTCTATCTCTATTCAATGGGTAAGACTTTAACTCTGTAAATGTACCGGTATGCATGAGGCAAAATGCATCTACAATTAATGCATATAAAGTAACAAAATGTAATTATCATCTCTTTTACAGTCAATTATCAAACTATCAATCGCATAACTAAAGGCCTTAAAACTTTGTATGAATAGATGCATTTATTTTCATTTCATGTCAGTATTATTTTTTTTTATTGCCAAATTTTAATCCCAGCAACATATGTCCTTGTAATGGATGTGCTTGAACATGTATGTTAAAAGCCCTGCAATGCATTTTATATGAAAACCAACACCGAATATGAGTGCAAATGCAATAAAGAATAAATTAATACATGAAATAAAATGTGCTGTGCACTTCAGAATGAAATATAAACAAGGTTTTCTTTTAATCAACCGACCTCCATCCATGATTTCTATCCGATGAGCTACATATAAGAGATTAGAAACATATAAAAGGAAAGAAAATACAATTATGACTACAGATTATTGAGATACAAAGTATAAAAGAAAAATAAACACCCATAGAGATACAGGCAGGAACATTCCCACAGCACAGCTATGTTGCACAAGGTTTTACATACAGTATTGCACATACTGAAGGCACTCTTTAAAAACCAATGAATAGTATTGCTGAACAGCGTAAATCATTTCAAAAAGTAGTTGGCAACTTGACAAGTATCTTGTGGCATAGAGGTTTAGGTTACCTGTGGGCTATAGATGCACATATATTAATCTACATTTTGCCACTCTCCACCCAGGTGATGTAAATGGGTACACGATAAGAGAAAATTCCTCAAATGCAAGAGCGCCTGATCAGGGTAGCTTGGCTGTAATGCCAGGCTGATATCAATTTTTCTATTATCATCATTTCTATTATTATTAATCATATTTGCCACTGCTATTTTCCTTCATTTTTGTAACTCTGGTCAAAAGCTTACACTGGATATTACTATAGTACATATTTTCCAAGCTTGCCTTTAAAGATATGAACATTGTTTTTTGCTCTATTTCAAATTGTAACAAGAACCTTTATGAGGGGCTGTGCATCACATAGTAAAATCTTTTGAGCAACAAATAGCTTCCACAGTGGGAACATCCCTGCCAAGACCCCATCACCAACAATATCATTCTCAATGAGTATGCATGAAACTTGACAATATGTGAAAGGTTCACAAATCAATCACATGACCACTTTCATCTTACAAACAAAAGTAACTGCAACCCATGAAATCCAATCTCATTATTTGAAGTAAAAACTCCAGATATCATCTGTTAAGAGCAAGAAGGGCATTAACTCTGTTTTAAATGAGTTCTAATATATATGAGTTAAGGCCCTTCTGCCTCCACACAGACGATATATGAACCTTTTACTGTAGTTCAAGTTTCATGCATACCTATGGTCAAGCATTCATCTTCTGAGGGATTCAGACAGCTATTGCAGCTATGAACAGCAAACATAGAAATCAATGCCTGCTCCTTGCAATACTTTTTAGGTTTCATGACAAACTGATATTTTGCTGTCTTCAAGTCCATTCCTCAGATGATGAATGCTTTCGTTACTTACCTTAGAACTAGAAGGTAGAAAAATGAGTGGTACTTTTATTAAAATAAATCTCTTCTTTTTTCTCGTCTTAGAGAATATATGAATTTTATTTGCTTCTCCATTCTCTCATTTGTTTTTGTTTTTTTCTTAATAAATAATTGTATTGATAATGTCTACTGATCAAAAAAAATTTGTTTGGAAATATTCCTATTCGAGCCCATTGCCCTTCTTTTCTTGACAAAATTGACTAACCCTTTTCTTTTAAAATTTATCTCAAAGTTTCAGAAATCAAACTGAATTGGTCAATCTCATAAAAGGTCAAAATAAAGAGAACAAAGTTATTTGAAGCAAACAATCCACATCTCATTCTCTTAATAGCATTTTAGTGATGGTTGAAACAGAAAAGTCAAACAGGTAATGCAAAACATTTTCAAAGTTTAAAACAGTCATGTTGCCACCTTCTAGTATGAAACCTGTATGGGGATTGAAAGCATTGTGGCATACAACATTTTACCCCTATTATTCGAACACCTACCTTGTACTGTGAGTGGTATGCAATGAATGGTTGAGATATCAAATGTTGCAGCCACACCATGTTGAAGAAGATGAAGTTTTCATTATTTGTGGTAAGAAACAATTGTGCATAAATATTGCAAAGGATGAAGTCAAATATCAATTTCAACATCATTTTGTAAATTTAGAGTGAATCCATTAAAATAATCTTGATATCAAAGGAAAAATTCACTGATGCCTGGATATTTTAATGAAGTTTGTCACAGCCAAATTACGTAATTTTTCAAAAAATAAATATAGATAGAAACATTTATATTGTTGACACATTATACTATGATATGAACTAATGTTCAATCACAAATTTGGAGGGGTTTACTTTAGCATGGTATCTGTGAACGTTATACACATGACAAAAGCCTGGAAACTGATCACAAAACAATATCATTGGCCAAACAATGTAATCCAAAGTAATATAAGATAACAGCAAAAGCAAAACACTGATATGAGAGTTTAATCATTCTTCAAGGGGAGATGCAACCAAACTTAGTAGGGAGAGCAAGGATTGCATTTTATGTATTAGCAATCAATCACATTTCTGTCTTCAAAATATGGATACATTTTGGACTTTGGCACAAATTTCAGCTGAAGTGCAAGATATATAACCAAGAAAATAAAACCCAGAGTGAGATTTTATTTTTAAATAAAAGAAAATAATTGTAAGTAATCGCTGCCATTTTGTTTAATTCATGCCTACGTAAAATAGTTAGAGAATCTAAATTAAATCTATCTTTCAAGAAACTAGCAATAGTTATTTGCTTAAATCCTTTCCATTATGCCTTATCACACATGTGAAGGTATAGAATATACCTGCACTGTAGATAATGTAAATTATATCATCTTTGTATAGAAGAAGTGTTTTCTCCTTAAGTAGAGCTATCAGAGTAAAGATTTAGAGGGATGCAGTAAAGTAAGATATAATTCATGTATGCCAAGGTTTTGAACAAACTAAAAACATTTGCAATTGTAGCTAGCAGTGGGATGGAAGCAAGTTATATGAACATGCCTCTTTACTTGTAGATCTGAATCTCTGAAGATGAAGTGGTACTTACAGGCATAGAAGTTAGCTTGATTAGTTCCTGCAGCTCTCTGTCGAGCCATCTCTCTATCCCTCAACCTTTGAGCAGCTCTCTCCTTTGCAGCCCTCCTAGCCTGCTTGCTACCATAGGGGGCGTGCGGAGCGACGTCTATCATCTCTTCAGACGGGTACTGAGAGAGGGGGGTGTTCTCTATGGTGTACTCAACGAGGTCCTGGTAGTCTTTACAGCAGAAGAGCTGGTAACCATGGCAACAAAAGTCAATCAATGATAATAATGATAACAATAAGTTTTTAATGTTGATGATAAGATTGGTATAACAGTTAGGCCTCGTTCAGATATATGCCACGGCAAAACTGCAGCGTTTTTTGAATGACATAAAGTGTAATATGTGTCACAATTCTGTATCTCATAACACATAGCTCAGTGAATTATTGTTATATGCAGTTACCATTCATATACTGTAGGCGTAAAAAGAAATGCGTCTTTTTTGTGGCAGCATCAAATCTGAATGAGCATTTAGCATGTATTTTGCCGCTGTCTATGAGTCTTCCACACATGTAGTTGAGCTTGAAAATGGTATCTCCAGCACCCAACTTAAGGTCTCTCGATGTCAAATGATCCACATCGTTCTTCCTAACTGATTATGGAAATCATTTCAGAAGATCACTTGTAAGCTATGTTTATTTGGATCTCAACAGTAGTTCTCAACCACTGAACAGACAATCACTCAGGGCAACTATGTTCTTGAATCTGTCAAAGGTTGTGTCCTCACAGAGAGACTCTTTTATTTTCAAGTCTATTGCATCTTTGAATTTTTTTCTTTCAAAAAAAAAAGGATATAAGGTGCCATATAAATACTGTGAATCATCACCATCATCATAATGATAACATAATTCATCACAACAGTATCCACTATAAGAGTACATGCATCCAATTCTACACTGAAAATATTCCTGTAACTTCTCAATAGAAAGCAGAACTTTGCATGAACCGTACCTCAGATTGTGACATTGATTTCAGCATCTCATGAGTTGGGAACGTCTTGGCTTCCTTGCCACAGAACTCGCACACCTCAGCAACCTCGTTTACCGTCGACAATGGGGGCGTTGTCCTGTCGTCCAGATCATCACCCAGGTGCTTACTTCTACTGCCCTTCACATCAAGTTTACCAGGTGGGTCCTCATAGGGGTAATCGTATTCATCTTCTCTACTGTACTTCTTTATACCTGGGTAAAAGGGATTAGAAAGAGGTAATGATTCTACTGCATAGCACTTAGGGTGTGTTCAATCCCTAGAACCCTAGAATCACGGTTATCAAAGACGTTTAGTTTAAAACACGGTTGCGTTCAAGCGATTTTTCGTTGGTCGTAAAAATAAACGCTGAAAAAGATGCGTTTTGTATCATGATTCTGCAGAATCACGGTCGCTAAAATTCGCTTGAACGAACGGAGATCTCAATCATGATTCTATGACGTCATTATCTATTATATATATTATCGCTACCTATTTCTATTCTTCCTTGGTGGGCTTGAAATGAGCAAGAATTAGCGTTGATGGAAAATCGCTTGAACGATCTCCCGCAGTAACCGTGTATTGTATCGGCGTTTTGAATTGTGATTCATGTTTGTGATTCTAGCTTCGAAAAATCTCTTGAACGCACCCTTAGAGTCCCCTATAGATCTAGTTCATAGGAAAGGGGGACAATGGAAGGAATAAGTAACATCCATGACTAAATGTAATAGGACAATAGATTTACCAATATTTAGTGTTATGATGCAATTAGACACAAACTCAGAACGTTTATTTTTTAGTAGGCAGGGTACTAAAAATGGAAGTAGAGAGAAAGTTGACCACTAGTGTCAAGGTAGAGAAAGAGAAAGAGAAGAAAAGGGGGAAGAAAAGGGCAAAAGGAAAGATGGGGAAAGAACGAAAGAGAAATGGATAAGAGAGAGAAAAGAGGAGGGTAGGATGATGAGGATGAACATACGGACAAGTTAGAGGAGTTGCAAGATAGAGGAGAATAAGAAAGAGAAGAAGGGGAAAAGGAGAAACGAGAAGAGAGAGATATAATGATATAGGAGGAGAAGTGAGAAGGAAGAGAAAAAAGTAATGTTACCTCGTATCTCGGTTTAATTCTTCATCCTTCTCTTCTCTCAGAACTGCAGAGTCAAAATCATTGAAGTCAATGTCTCCAGGTAGAGACAGAGAAAGAGATGGAAACAGGAGAAGGAAAGATAAGGAAAGAACAAAAGAACAGTGGATAAGACACAGAATAGAGGATAAGGATGGGATGAGGAAGATGAACATAAGGACAAGTTAGAGGATTTACAAGATGGAGGAGAGTGAGAAAGAGAAGAATTAAGGAATTAAAAAGAAAAGACGAAAGGAGAAGAGAGAGAAGGAAGAGAAAAAAAGTAACTTTACCTCGTATCCTGGCTTCTAATTCTTTATCCTCCTCATCACTCAGATCTGCAGAGTCAAAATCATTGAAGTCAAAGTCCAATTCTTGTCCGACAACATTGGCGGCATCTTTGTACTTCTGTGAGATAGGCAGCTGCTCTGATTCACGCTGGTATTTAATGATCTGGGGAGGACCTATCTTAGGCACTCCTTGGTCTGATTTGATGACTTCATCTTCATCAGAAAACTAAGAAAATACAGAATATAAACATGAAGTACATTGGCTCTGTACAGTACATACTAATTACATAATACGATGCACTGTATTTAGCATACCAACCAGAGAATACTAAAGAATCCATTTGCTGAAAACACACTTTGAAAAGTAAATCTGTAACAGGAGCGAGTACTCCAATAACTCCCCAGAAGGAACAAGGAGAAACCTAATTTCAGTTATGGCGATTTAAAAAAATTGTCTGTCTTAATTGGCATACAATTTTTTTTTAATGTTTGCCTTATAAATTACAATACAAAATCAGGTCTTCAATTACAATTACAGTATCAGTATTATTTTATTTATAAGAGAATTAAAATTTACCTCTGAATCAGAATCCAAATGTAGAGGGGGTACTTCATCCTTCTCTTCTCCCTGGGTCTCTTTCACTCCATCGTCTTCCTCTACATATTTGCTGCCCTCTCTCGACTGGAGCTTGTCACTGATTGATACCTTACTACTGATTGAGAGTGCTGACTTGATGGGTTGTTCTGTAGGTGTCTTGGGGCGTAGCGCACCTAAAAGGATTACACAAGAACAAATCTTGCTGTAAATCATTTGAGTGATTAAAAACAGACTTGATGGGTTGTTCTGTAGGTGTCTTGGGCGTAGCGCACCTAAAAGGATTACACAAGAACACATCTTGCTGTAAATCATTTGAGTGATTAAAAAACATGTATTGATCTCAACCAAGATTTCACGAGAAAAGTTAGATGAACAGTTCATGTTACGGTTGTTCATTAGCACATTTCGAAGTTCAAGAAGAAACAATAGTAGATATCATCTGTTTGAGAGCCAGAAGGATGTGTATAAAAAGTTAGAACTGCTGAAATGAGATTTATCTGCAAAAGTATTCTAACAAGGTGAAAAAAGAGTCAATAAATCATCACAATGAAAAATGTTACAACCATTAAAAGCACTTTAATTATTATGGAAATTATAAAGCCCTTGCTAACTCAAAATGAAACCCATTCTAAATAAGGGTTTGATCATTAGTGTTATTGGTTCCAAGTGGGGAAATGGAAGTTGAAACATAGAACCTCTTAAAGACAATGGGTGGTATTCCGATAGCGCATACTAAGTTAAGCCTGGCTTAACTTAGTCCACACTTTTATGGAGTGCCTGTTGCCAACTTATTTACCCTGTACAGATTATTTCAATGCTGCAATGAAATGTCTCCAAAAAATTAATTTTGCAATGAAAGGGGAAGAAAAAGATAATATGAGTGTGAACTGAATTTCAATAAAGTCTTTGGTAGATTATCTTTGTCATGAATATTGAAGGAGGAAGATGACACCTAGCACTCCATAGAAGTGTGAACTAAAATTCTTGTTTAGTCTGGACTTAGTCCCGGCTTAACCTATGAGAATACCACCCAATGGCCTTTGAAGGGCTTAGTTGAATTCTTACCTCCTATAGAAGCTAGTTCCTCTTCTGTTTTCCCTAGAAATTTCATCGTTTGAAGCCAGCTCCATTCTGTCTCTGTAGCACATGATATAGTAACCCTTTCACTCCCGTCTCTTTCTTTGACCTTATGAATCTCTGTGATGGCCGGCGAATTATTTCCTTCTTCCGCTTACCAGCTGATGAAGGAGTATGGGACCTGCAAGTGGAAATCAATGATATTCTTGCGAGCTTGTAGACCAATTTTGGTGTGATCGGTCACTCTGCAGATGACCTTGGGGTGTTTTTAGAATTTGTGGCCTTTCATGTTTTGTGAAGGTCAAAAGCAATATCAATGAAGCACGATACTATTCTACCACTAGCTTAATTAAAAGGTGTGTTTCAAAAATGCGCAATGAACTCAAAATTAAAATTAAAATATGCCTCAGATCAGTGCCTAATTGCTCACCAGCTGGGAAGTGAATCCAAGTGAAATTTCCTCACAGACTAACACCTACTGCTACTAAAATATCAATTCATATCGCTTCCATAACTCAGAAAACTGGAATTTATATATTCTCTTTTACAAACCAGGGTATGGGAAAATTCATGTGGCATTACGCTCGAACCATGGAAAAGGTAACTACTGCGTCTGCCCCTCCAGCACCCTCCCCCACCCCAAGCAAGCAAGGGAAAGAGAGAGAGAGAGAGAGAGAGAGAGGGGGGAATTACCTATCTGCTCCATCTCTGAATGAAACAGATCTTTCTGAGCGAGCTGACATCCTTGCTACACTTGTTACTGTGTCTTGATCATCCTGGTTCTCTCTTGATACAGATAATCTTGATACATCTGAATAAAAAAAACAGTCAACTTAAAAGATGCTTGTAAAGGAGTCAACTGACATTTTTTTTCAGTACAGCCAATACAGTGAAGGAAAAAAAAGGATCAGTACAAGCTACAGGCCGACAGTACATGGAGACAAGATAGAGAGAATGACAGAAAAAGAACAAAATAGTAAATATTGAGAGAGAGAGAAAGAGAGTGCGAAAGAGAGAGAAACAAAAAAGAGGTGCATGAATAATAAATGAGAAATAGAAATCATGTACATCATGTAGTATAGTATACAAAGATCCAATCCAAACCTTTTCTATATACCGGTATTTTTTAATATGAGTGCAGCTGACAAATTGTCACAAAAAACAATATCTTACTAAATATATTACTCATTGCGGATGTAGTATCAAAAATAATATCGCTAGTGATATTCGTTTGTCTCGCAATGTGGTCAATAAGGGATCTAAAAGATCACGACGTTTCGTGCGCCGCTGCAACACTTCGTCAGGTGATAAAAACTAATGTAAGCAAGCGTGTTTTATACTCTACGGGAGTACCGGCGCGGCGGTCAATAATTCGATTGATAATTGGAACAATAACGCAAAGGCCTATTGGCCGACGCACACGGTGCTCGACCAATCAGCAGGCCGCTGGTTCGGCTAATTATGCACAAGGCCTAATGGTCGATGCACACGGTGCTGCTGGGCGGAAGCAATAGCAAGCTCAACCCGTCTGCTGATTGGAATCGACCGGTGCTGGCCGGCTGGACGGGGAGTGTCATGGCGGCGTATCGTACGCATCCAAAATTCGGGGATATCGATCCCGTTGTCTCTGTTGAAATTATTGGGATTGAAACGGATATTGATAGCTTCTTTTACCTCCGTGTGTACCAATGCCGTTCCTGGGAAAGGCACTGAACCCCGTCCCAGTCTGGTTGATGCTGGTTATCCCAAGCATGTTCGGCTACGGCTGAGTTGTCAGTTCGGGCGGAGCCTGACGTCCCTCTTTAATATGCTCAGTGATTCTTTCTTTTATCGGACGGGCAGTTTCACCGATATAGGATCTATCACATCCTTTGCAAGGGATGTTGTACACAATGCCGTCCCGTCTATGTGGAGGAATTGGATCCTTGGGGCGTGTAAGTTGTTGATCTGATACCACCCTACGTCAACAACTGCCTTTCCCAGGAACGGCATTGGTACACACGGAGGGTAAAAGAAGCTATCAATATCCGTCTCAATCCCAATAATTTCAACAGAGACAACGGGATCGATATCCCCGAATTTTGGATGCGTACGATACGCCGCCATGACACTCCCCGTCCAGCCAGCCAGCACCGGTCGATTCCAATCAGCAGACGGGCCGAGCCAGCGGCCCGTTGATTGGTTGAGCTCGCTATTGCTTCTGCCCAGCAGGTGAGCCGAACCAGCGGCCTGCTGATTGGTCGAGCACCGTGCGCGTCGGTCAATAGGCCTTGTGCGTTATTGTTCCAATTATCAATCAAATTATTGACCGCCGCGCCGGTCCTCCCGTAGAGTATAAAACACCCTTGCTTACATTAGTTTTTATCATTTGACGAAGTGTTGCAGCGGCGCACGAAACGTCGTGATCTTTTAGATCCCTTATTGATCACATTGCGAGACAAACGAATATCACTAGCGATATTATTTTCGAAACAATATCTTCTTTTTCATTTTCTCAACTATATCACTATATTCAGTCAGAAAAAAAAATTGCTGATGAAAGTGAAATCAAGCAAACTACAGGCTTGTGTATTATAAGTTTGTTCATATACTTGGATATTTTGCTATGTTTTCTGTAAGGATCACTTGACAATTTGAATACAACACCATTGTTTTGAACAGCATTTTCAATTATCTGTAGAGGATTGCTTATTTCAATAGATGTTTTAGATGTTTCCTTACCAACTCCATGTTGTTGTAGTGAGACAGGGTCAGAACCAATAGGTGGAAGAGGTTCTCTCTTTCCACTTCCAGTCCTTATACCATCTGGTCCCGGTGTTGTTCCATCAGTAATATTTCCTAATCCTGATTTGCCAGAGCATAATCTCACTGGCGTACCACTCCCTGGAGTTCTAACTGGGCCTAACGACTCCCTTGATAATGGCCGATCACGGTGACCTGAATTAGCACTATCTTGTCTTGACAGGGGCTTGTCCTCCAACCCTACATTCTGTTCATGAAGTCGCAAATTTTCAACTGTTAATGCCGAGCCAGGGCGTTGTTGAAGCGGGCCAGGAGAGGGTGTGATTCGTGGCATGATATCAGTAGGACCGACCTGGCTTGCAGATATGGAAGCACCGTCGATGTCCGACTCCGTTGGCATGTTGGACACCTCTTCCTCCTCCATTATTAAAATAGGATCAATATCACTCACGTCCGTCATCTTGGGGATGTGTTTATACCCTCAGATCAGTTAGAAGAGTTATGAATCCATGTTGGTCATGACTGTTACAATGTAGCTTTTCTGTTCCCCTGCTCTACCTATTGAAATAATGACAACAAAATGTAAAAACATTTATGAAATAAGAAGGTACAATACAAAGGCTAGTATAGGTCTGCTGAATTTAAAACAAAGAATGTCAAGGGAGCTTACATATCTCGAACTTAAAATCTTTGTTGGTAGATTTCTGGGAATTAAAATCAAAAAGTAAAATTAAAAAAAGTTTTAAGCAGAGGGCTTAGCCTAGCCTTAATTCCACTTCCAGATTGGCTTTCCCCAAATCATCGCCCTCGGGTCCTCACATCCAGTCGGGTGGTTGCGTTTAGCGCATGACCTTTCATGATGTTCATGAAACGATAGCAGAAGATCATGTGAATAAATATATGCACATGAGGTCATGAAGGACATTTGCCATACATGTAGGATTTTCACAAAGTGTCGGGTGAATATGACCAGGAACTTTGTAGATGAGAGGGGTTTATTTCACAAACATGACCTCGACATTTTGTGAATAATTAAAGGGGCATGTTTTCACAAAAGGTTGGGAAATGCTACCACCCGACAGCCGACCCAAAGCGATAACCCAATGATTCGAAGTAAGGCTTCCAGATTAATATCATTTTTAGAGGTCTCTTTTAGTAGAGTAATATTAATAACAAGCTATATCGATTCTAGATCTAGGTCTAGATAGAGTCTAGGTTGGCTATCCGGACAGATAACTTTCGTTTTTAGAAAATCAAACACAGTTTCCCTTCAATATTTCAAGATTAATAAAGTGTCTAGGCCTAGATCTAGTCTAGAACTGACTTAGTCTAGATTCTAATCTAGAAGTCTTGATGTTAACATTAAATAACAATAAAATATTCACAAAACAAATCAAGTGTTGTTACTTGGGTCAGCCTTGATTGAGGAAAATTTCTGTAAAATTCACGTGCGTTTGATTTAGCAGACTAATCTCTAACTAAGTCTAATCAGAAATTCAGATCATGTTTTGAATTGAAAAATCAAATAAAAATTAAAATGACAACAAATATTGGCTTTCATAATTCATGATTTTCATAACATAGGGTCTAGACATACTCACGGTCATACTCATAGTCATACTCATAGATCTACACTATTCTATTACTAGTAGTAGGCTGTCTGATGGCGCACTGGTTTTGTGTGCTAAAACCCTTCCCATAGAGATTGCACGCATCCCTATGAAGTCCCTGTGCATTGCGCGCTCATGCAAAATTGGTCAATACTATTACTAGTAATAGTATACTAGGTATAGACTCTAGTATATTTATTCTTTTTCCTTGCCTCATTATCCACGTTCAAAGTCGTCAAGGCTGTCTGATATTTTCACTTTAAATAGAAAACATAATCTACAGTCCACACTTACAGTAATCAATCATCAAATATCAAAACGAGGTCGCGTCGCGTCGGCAAATTACACTGTAAATGCTCGTCATATCAATCTAGATCAGATCCAGCGGATTTTTATCCCCGATGATGCCGACTTCTCCGCGGGGATGGTTCGCTCAAGATCCACAGAGAATTCAGCGGGTGCTGTTGTTTGCAGCGCTGGTCATGGTGACTGTCATATGATTGCAAGTAGCGTCATGATTGGTCTATTTTCAGCAGACGACTTTTAGACTTAACATCTTCGTTCGGAAAAGAATTTAGTTTATTTTGTCGTTAAAACGAAAGATTCTATTATTATTTATAATTTAGTAACATTTTAATAGTTTTTTTTTAATTCATATAATTAATATTGCAATTTTGGAGATAAAATTCATCAGATTTTAGTTAGATCTATACCTATTTATATTGACAAAGCGACTGAACTGTGAAACCGAAAGCTGATGAAATATTGGTACTGTAAATGGCCGTTTTCTACGATTTTTAACATTTTAGAGTCGTTTCTGGTTCGAGTTATAACTCTTCACACCTTCATATGGACAAATATTCACGATGAATGTCCTTTTGTCAAGTATACGTACATTTCCTGGACGGTAAGGAGTTATTATTTGCATCTACAAATTTATATAGATCGCTTCATCCAGTCCCATCTATTTAAAAAAGTGTGGGATAAAATGTATTTTTTGTTGCATGAAATTAGAAATGACTGTTTTCTATGTAGATCTAGGTCTAGTCGGTTAACTGGGGGTATTTTATGACGAGGAATCCGTTTTTCGCATTGCCAAGGTAACCCTACACCCGCAGAGCGCCAAAGGCAAAGAAAAATGTGGACGATCCTTAATTTTACGACGTGATTTGTCCACGTCCTCGGCCTCGTTTATGCGGACGATCCTTATTATTCTCGGACCAGCGCCCCTGGCCCTACTGATGATGAAGAAGGAGGAGGAGCATGTAGAACTTTACACACTGAGCACCATTCAGGGAGTTAACGTACTCCCATTGGCTGAGCAGTTTTGACTTTGAGTGAGAGAGGGCCTGCTTAAGCCTGCTTAAGCAGAGAGTGCAGCTCAGTGGCAATGCCAATAAAATAGGCAATACGTAATGACACACTGACATGTCATGCTTTATACAGGTGACGCACTTCACACATAATTCATTAACTGATGCACACTAAGCATAGGTACACACATAAAATAAAAACATCAACAAACATTTCGGTACAACTTGTAAGTTTGTAGATCTAGATCTACCTAATATGACGAAAATGAGAATTGTTTAAATAGGGTGTCTGAACGATTTTTCAATTTTCCCTTTTGGATCGTTTCTCACCATTTTGGTTGGATAATTGAAAAAATTATTCACTCAGAATAATACATTTCACATTTCAAGACTCACCGATGTTTCTATCAAAAGTTACAACCCCTTCAATTCCCTACAATATTCATCCATTTTTTGTAAGAATCGACGAAAACAACGTACACGCAGAGTTATGTTGTTTTACAACAGCTGAATTGCGCAATATGCAAGCGTACGCGTGTTGCTTAAATTATGCGCGATCGGCAATCCATTGTCTTCAATGGGCACCCACTTCCGGGTTTGTAGACACGCGGTCCGATGCATATTCATGTGCAGATTTTACGCGCTATCACCATGGGTTCGGCGGCGCGAGCTCACGCCTCCCTACTTAGCTGATCCGAAAAATGTGGGGAAGGGTATTTTCAAACTGTAATTGTTTGTGATCCCTGGGGCTAGCGAAAAATAAGCGTAGGGATATTTTCCTTACGACTGGGACTACTTATCGCCATGGGCGTCATATCTCATAAGTGGCAAATTTCGGAGTTAGCCAGGAAACAATGTTTAAATAGTTGTTTTGACCAAGATATTTTTAGAATTTCGAGATGACGCCCCTCTGGAAATATTGGAATTAATCTGCTCTTTCATATGACACCTCATTTATTGAGTATCACCTTCAGGATCACAAAGAATAAAGGTTTGAATCTCGACTTAATAATAAAAACTTTGACCAATTTTGCATGATCGCGTAATGCACATAGACTGTATAGGGCTGCGTGCAATCTCTATGGGAAGGATTTTAGCACACAACATCGGGTGCGCGATCAGACACCCTAGTTTAAACTTAAGTAGGTCTAAGACTTAAACTTAAGTAAAATAACTTGGCTTTTAACTTTAAGGATGCTGGAAGAAACGAAGGTTTGACTGGAATATCATGAGTTTGGTATCAGATTCAGATTAAATAGAAAATCGCAAGCTTTCTCCTCGCATTACTATCTTTAACATTGAGCGAATGGCAGCCAACATAAGTCAATCAGAAGGACTGTAGTAGGGCCAAAAAGCGCCAGTGTTTAAAAATGAGGCTGAGACCGGTCGAATGTAAAGTGCATGCGCAGGAGGGAGCTATAGTTCTACATGAGGAGGCCGGAGGAGGAGAGAAGGAGAAGAACTTAAAGATAAAGTTGAGTTCTGGTCATGCGATTGCATTGTGAAAGAAACGTTGTGGAATTGATCAGAAAAGGTTGATCATCTAGCATGAAAATATTAGTCTGTACTGCAAGGTTCTGGAATCATCAAAATGATAAGAAATTCGGCCCAGTCTTGGTAAAGTTACAAGCACTGTACACAGAAAGATGTATATGGGACTACACGAACATGTGGCATAAAAATCCGTCCCGATTTTTATGATGTTACATGCGATATTTAGAATATTAAGGCATTTGAAGAGCCATGCTTTTCAGGGAACATTTGTTTTCTGATGTTCTTCCACACTTGCATTATACAATGATAACGCTCACAAATTATTTTTCACCTCTTCCCAGAACTCAACCTTCTCTTTAAGTTTAGTCTTTAACTTAATAAGAAGGAGGAGGAGAAGAAGCATACCATCAACACATCATATTAAGACAGCTCGGGAATGAATACTTAAATTCAGTCGACATCAACAAAAAAATATTATATTTTTAGACACCTAGTGATTTTCAAAATTTTCAAACACCACTGTTAAAAACTCACCAGAATTCACTCAACTGACCAACTGATGGCACCTAAATAGCAGTAAAATGCAATCAATTCAACTTACCAATGTTGGAAAAGATACTTTGAACATGTTAATCGGAAATCTATTGTCAATCCTGGCAAAAAGCCGCTTGGTAATAATTGTATGCATTTCTTGGTTGCTGTTCGTGCTGAATCTCTGTGTAAACTTGATGTACACAAATTCAGTCATAAAAAAATGTTCTGCTCTAAATTAAACTCTACACAATCAATGTAAATGTAATCATTTGAATATTATGATCAGTAACATTTGGATTTTATTTTGTATCTTCTCTTTTGTAGGACGAAGCAAGTGATTTTCTCAGATGTAAAGCTATCCCAGTTGAGATCATTTAAACGAGCAGCACCAGAAGGAAAAGGACTGTCCAGGCCAACCAAGAAGAAAATTGTTGATGTCAAATTTGACAAGGCTCACCTAGAGCAGTTTAACGTTGTTTATGAAGATGTTCCCAAGAAACTTCCATTCAGCAGGCTTTTCAAACCTTTTGTCTTTGCAGGAGTTGTAAGTGGAAGCACAAAACTTTTGCTTTTACTTATTTTCTAGAAAAGATCCCCTGAAGAATATAATTCAATAATATGATAAAGTAAATCAAAGGGATAAAATGTTTTGAAGCACTTAACAGGCAACAGGATGATCCTAACATATAATTTCACAGCCCCTTCAAACTCTCAGAGGTATTACTTCTTGTAGTTTGTGCCTGTGTCTCTTTGTCACATATCTAATGACATGTGTCGTGTCTGTCGACCAAGACTATATCAAAACAATATTTTGTTATAATTCTATTGTTGCTGAAATAGTACATCTGCAAGTAAAGTAGTAGCGTTGAAGTTTATTTCTCCTTTTTTTTCCTTCATAAACATAAACTATAAAAGAAGGTATTTTTAAACATGATAAACTCCTTCATATCTTTCTAGTTCACAGGATGTACCTTTGGTGGGGCAGCAATATGGCAATATGAAGAAGCACGATCCAGAGCAATCAACAGACTTAGACAGCATTACTCAGGTTTCTTTGATTCAAGAGAAAGAAAACAAGGAGAATTCAGAGAAATGGTAAAATGTATATTTTTGTCTCAATACTGAATCGGTAGAATACTATGTAATATGTTGTCTGTTTGGAGCTAGAAGGGCATCATATTACAAAGAGTCAATGTCCCTCTGGCTCCAAACTGTCAAGTCTGATCACATGAAACAAGTTTTTATACCATTTGGATCAAAGTCCTGAAACTGATAAAAGTGTTTATTGAAGTCACAACAACAGTTTCATGCTGTGGAAAGGTATCAATATTTGAAGTGGCCAGGATTATAATTCCTGAGACACATCTGTGTAAAAGAAATTCCTAAGTTTCAACTGAATTTATATACATTACATTGTCCATACTGCTGTAGACATTGCAGTATTTTGATATACTGTACTTTCTGTTAATCATACTGGGTGAATATAGATAGAAATAAGCCAATAAACACTTCATTCATTAATGTACTCAATCCAGATTTATACTTATTTCAATTATTGTTTTATTGCATCTAATTCAATGGTCTAAGCTACATTTATAATGACCTCATGTTATACACTGTATTTCATTAAATATCCAAGTCAGCGGAAATTGTTATTGTATTAGTTGCAGCTATTGTTTAAATTGTATTCAGTTGCACAGCACTCTCTTCATGTTCATATTATGTTCAATGTTCTGTTTGAGTTCATGTGTTCTCCTTATTTTCCCGGAGACATAATAATGCGATATTATTGTTTTCTTTTTCTTTTTCTCTTGTACTTGCATTACTTGCAATATATTATCTCTTGTACATTGTATCTTGCTATTCTGTGCTATATATTTATGTAAAGTCACTTGGATTGGAAAAGAAGACATTCCGGTTATAGTTATTTAGTGAATCTTTTTCTATCCCGGCATCCATGTGACTCACCTCAAACCGTGTTTTGTATTCACTGTTTTCTTGATTTCTTCTTTGCTGAATAGAATGATAATAATAGTAATGAATGATTGCATTGTTTTTAGATGAATCAATGGTACGGCAGATTAAGTGGAACCCAGAAGGTTGTCCTAGGAATCGTAGCAGCTAACATTGCAGTGTTTGCTTTCTGGAGAATACCAGCCATGCAGCACTTCATGATACAATGGTTTAGTGCAAACCCTGCTGCTAGTAAGTGCATTCATCTATTCATTTTGCTTTCTTTCATCCCACCTCCTGTCTATCACTTTATGTACGTTTGATTGCATCACTTCATGCAGCCATCTCTATATCTTCTGTTACTTAAAAATCTCTCCTTTGTTAATCCTTTTCTCTACACTTTATCAATTTCTTCTCCATCCATATCTTTCTGTATAATGTTTTTTATATATCTTTGTTTATATGATCTCTATCTATTAATGAATCTATCCACCCAGATTTATTTTATTTTCTGGACATGAGTAAATCAAGACACAAAAAGCAGAAACAATGCCATAATACTATAGGCAATACATGGAACGGATTGAGAGTAACAATACAAGGAATCAGTTCCTTCATTCGTGTGGAATATCCTGTATGACAACACAAATTTATTTGATACTGCAATATATAAACTTGTTGTAAGCTGAAAGAATAATTCACATATTATGATATTGTTTAATATAATATCTTTACAGGTGCCACGTGCCTACCAATGATCCTTTCTGTCTTTAGTCATCACTCCCTCTGGCATTTAGGAGTTAACATGTACGTCTTGTGGAGTTTCTCTGGTAGTATAGGGAGTGTGCTCGGCAAGGAGCAGTTCCTAGCAATGTACCTCAGTGCCGGTATGTATATTGAGTTATTATAGCCATTGCTTATGATTCTAGGAGGTGGCCTGTCTTGAACTGTCAATCTTTTGATTACTACTGGACAACTACCCCTAAGACAATAACCCCTGGAAAATTACCCCCACCCCTCAACCCCAGACAACTACCTGCTAGAACAATTAGGCCCTGAAAAGACATCAGACCCTATAACTACTCCCTTATTCGATTACCCACTTAAATCAATTGTCTGGGAGATAATTTTATACAGGTTACGTGATAGTCTTCCTGGTACAAAACATTTATTCTGTGTTGTATTATATGGAACCCACTGTATTTTGACAAATTTTGTATCACAAGATAGAAATATTTTAATTCAGAATGTCATCCATTATTATCTGTAAAGATTAAAGATATGTATCCCACTTCATATCCTAAGTTTGATATCTCATATGATACCTTTCACATTCCTATTGCAATGATTGCCCTTTTATTGGTAAATTTGTCCTTCTTGATCAACCCTTTTCTGTTTTCTACCTAAATTCATATTTCTTCATTGCAGCTTGTTTAGTCATTTTCACTTTTCTCCATCGTTGTCTTTTACATCTATTTTTCTTTTTGTTGATACAGGTGTGTGGGCTTCCTTTGCAAGCTATGCTCTAAAAATAGCTACATCACGGTTCAATCCTTCACTAGGGGCTGTAAGTATCTTAATATGTTAACCCGTAAACTTGATTATTTGATGTTATTCATACCGTAGTCTTAGGTCTCCACCCAAAGGCTGTGAACCAAATTGTTCTGTTATCAATTATGATCCTTATTGCATACAATCTTGCAAGAACTTTTCCCCATTGTTCATGTATAACATTGAAAAATATCAAACATTATTATTTTCTTATCAAGTAATAAACAGCTAGTTTGTACACTGATAAAATAAAAAACATTAAAAGCAGGTATAAGAAAAACAGGTATAAGAAAAACGTTTCTGCTCTCTCTTGGTTGTTAATTTCTTTGTTTATATTTATAGCTCTATATCTTTTTTTTACAGTATTCTGTACAATTTATCACATATTGTTGTTTATATGCAAACAAATCATTCATATAACATTCTCCAAGATCAATCAGTGAACCTTCATGTAATATATTTACTTCAATATATGTTACTATACCAGTCAGGTGCGATAATGGCTGTCTTGGGAGCTGTTTGTGTTCAGTATCCTGATGCTAGATTATCGATCGTCTTTCTGCCTTTCTTCACCTTCTCAGCAAGCACAGTGAGTAGTACCTGCTAGCTTTTAAAATTAACACTGCATCTTGTATGAATCCAGCTATATGAGCTGTAGTTGATAGGTGATCCAGAATTCATGCAGGATCCTTGTGAACTAGTCTGCAGGCACAAACCCTTGTGGTAAAGTATCAAATTAGAGTCTGTGCCTGGAGACTACTAGTGAACAGTGTTAAAGGTAGCGGTCTGATAATGATAATAATAATAATGATGATAATTATAATAGCAATGATAATGATAATAATAATAACAATAATAATAATAATGATAATTTTTCTAAAAATGAAAAGAAAACATTTCTCTGAAAATAAGAGATTATCCCCTTATGAAACATGAGACACAATCTGTTCGAAGCAATTATATGTTAAGCCTTAACACCATTCACCCAATTTCAATGTCTCTTTAAAGAATTGAATAGTACTTTGAGGAAAATAAGAAAACAGAGACAACAGTGACACATCTAATGATATGTCGGTTTCTTCTTTATTTTATGAAGGGCCTTGTTGCTCTCCTTGGTATGGAGACTACAGGAGTTCTTCTGGGCTGGCAATTCTTTGATCATGCTGCTCATCTTGCTGGTTTATTATTTGGATGGTGAGTAGGACACATATGCTGCTGTTTCCCCCATATTTTTGTGGAATTGAATGAAGAGGGATAGATGAATGGGAAAGAAGAAATGTTTCTTTCTATGCAGTCATGAAAGACTAATTTTAAAGGGCAAGTCCACTCCAAAAATAGCTTACTTTCAATAAAAGCAGAAAATCAGACAAACCAATCAAAAAAAGTTTGAGCAAAATCGGATAACTAATAAGAAAGTTATGAATTTTTGAAAAAGTATGTAAAACTATGGAACAATGAGAATCACAACACAATTTGTGACGTCATGTCCTCACAACTTATCAATTGCTTTATATAGTTTAATCCCATTAATTTCCCTTTTTATCCCCCAAAACTTAATTTCCCCATGCCTTTGCCCAGGTTATATGATTTGTATCATATTGCATGCATGACATTTCCCAAAAACTTTTATGAATTTTGAAGAATTGATACTATTTTCCGAATATTGTATTTCATAATTATTGATTTTTATATAAATAGTTTATCAAAGTTCACAAGCAAATTACACATAAAATCCCATTGACTTTGCTGAGCAGTCAATAATATTTTTTTTCGCCCGTAGTTTTGTTGGCTGATCAATTAAACTTCGAGGGCAATAACATTTGAAAATTGCCCTGCTCAGATGTCTGATACGGTTAATAACAAGTATTATTAACCATATCAGACATCTGAGCAGGGCAATTTTTAAATTGTATTGCCCTCTAAGTTTAATGTGTGCAGTTTGCAGTGTATCGAAAATTTCGTCAAGCACTAGATGTACAGTGCTGGTTTGACGATGTGGGAAACCTTGTGCAGTGTAGGCTACTGTATTTTATATGATTTAAGAGTATAAGATAGTAAGAGTTTCTTGTTCGCTCTAGATGTCTGATGTGGTTAATAATAGTAATATTGACTGCCTAATTCAGGGCAATACGACTTGTCATATATCACCCTCACCTTCGGTTCGGGCGATATATGTCGTATTGCCCTGAAGGCAGTCAATATTACCTAAATATCTGCTCATTCTCTACTTTTTGTTTTCTTAAACAGCTACTATGTGAAGCACGGTCACAAGGTTTTCTGGGGTGAGAGACAACACTACTTAGAGAGATGGCACAAACACAGAGGAAAACCTGGCGAGGTATGAATAACAAGACTATACAAAGAACTCTCAAACTGTGTTACCAGTCTCTGTCTCAGTGAGAGATGGCACAAGCACAGAGGAATACCTACTGAGGTCTGAATGACAAGAATAAACATCAAACTCTCAAGTGTGTAACCAGACTTAGCGATCATGACAATGGTGTTGAGCTGAGGATGATGGTCATCAGCAACCTGGTGGAATGACCTACATGGTGTTATGTGATGAAAACCTTTGAGGTCTGAATGAAAAGACTAAGCAACAAACTCTCAAACTGTAATCGTTGGTATGGTGATTTGCTGGCTTTGATGATTAACTTGTTGGATACCACTTGATTTTGGTATAACGTGCATTATTTTTCTATAGACTCCATTCTGTATTATCTTGTGCTTTAATAGGTTAATACCTTGGTGGAATGACGTGAATAGTGTTGAGGGAAATGAAGAAGAGGTAACTCTTGTTACAAGACAAGAAAGTTAGCGTCTGTGATTGTCAACTTCATACTTAATAGCTAGATGTACTAATGCTGCAGGTCCAATTGAAAACTTGATAGATGATAAGAAAAATGATGGCTTAATCTCTTGAAATTCATTGGAACTGGATAGAGTCCCTTTGCTACAGTATACACCTGAAAGGGAGTGTAGCATGACGAGACTATGTGTCTTTCCCGTGGCCCTACTCGGGGCCAATCGGGTATACTACGACTACAGACGACGCGACCGCAGCATTCACGTGTGTGCAACATACGCGAAACCGAAGCGTGAGCAGAACTTAGGTCTGTTTCGCGAACGCTAGCGCGCACTGACCATGTAGAGATTAAGTCGCTGACTACCGTTAATCAAGTCCATTCGTTTACGTGCAGTTGTCCAAAAGAAGACGTAGATGGCGTTAACCAGTATTTGCCATGCTACACTCCCTTTAAGAGCAAAGAAATGCAAACTGTATTATCTTGAGTAATGACATTGACTTTTGTATTTACATCTACATGTCCTCTTTCTGTAAATAATGCAAAATTCACTCAAGGCATAAATCATTTTATTTTATTAGTCTATTTATGTGATATGCATTTAATACCTTTACACAATATAAAATACTATGTTGTATTAAGGGTATCTAAGGCTTAACCAGCATGGCAAACAAAGCTCTTGTGAACCTCAACAAAATTAAATTACTAGTTTTTGTATTGTTCAAGTGAAAGGTTTTTTTTTGTTTTTCATTTTTGATTTCAAAGAACGACCTGATGGAAAAGACATGTTTAGATGTAACTTTTTTAGCATTCAAGGAGCATTTTGGAAATGCAATTGTTTTAATAATAATATCAGGTATGACTAATATTTTTTTTTAATTCACTTAGTTGCATTGGTTACTGAATAGATCTTATGTAAGGAACTTACAACTTGCAAGATTGGATATAAACAGCATTTATTGCTTGAATAAGTCGTAGTCGGGTGCTGATATCTCGTATCTATTAATAATTGATGTTTGTCCTTTGATCATAAATAGTTTTTTGGATTACACATATCTACCATTAGTTTCCATTAAACCGATTATCTAAAGTGTATGCCAGTGGCCTGAGTCAAGGTTGCATTTCTTATTTAGGGGTGAAAATGTCTGCTACCCCTCCCTCTCCTTTTTGTTATCAGTTTTTGGCAAGCCTAGGTCAAATACATATAACAGAATGAACACTCCAGTGGCATAGTACATATATATATACACATTATTTGTAGACATTATTGCTTTTGTTTTTACATGTCTTTGTTACGTACAAGTTACCATCTTTGCAAACCATAAGCATGTATGTAGCATGATTGCATTGGTAGCAAATTACTTGTAGGAAGGTTTTTATATTACACTCCAAGCAAATCAGAAATTTTACTTATTATCCAGCAGATTTGTCCTCTTCAAGCATAAGATGATATTACGATTCTATGATTGCAACTCTTTTACTTGTACACACATGTACTTTGGTAATTAAATTACCTAATGGGGGATGTACAGAATTAAAAATCAAATTTACCATTTACCCTTATATTTTGTATGTGTACTTTCTCTGTTGACTGGTAATATTATCCCCGGGGGGCTGTAGTCCTATTCATAATTGTATATCTTTTGGGGTATACTTTCATGATGAAATATATTTTCATTTTTAAATATTGTCAAATGTGTACTCACAAAGTTTAAAACTTGAAAGGCCCTCTGCTTTCACATTCTTTGGTCACATTCATATTCTTTTAAGAAGTACATTTAATTCCATGCTCCCACTTTCCATTCTTCGTTATGCTGTGAAACATGCAAATCACTTATTTTAACATCCCAAATCTCTATGGGAACCCATAGAAACCCAAATGCCTTACGATCTATTGTGACGGTTGGTAGGGAGAGTTAAATCCTTGCAGTAACAACAGGGGGGTGTTTCACAAAGACTAAGATCGACTTTAAGTTGGACTTAAGTATAGCAGGCCGTTCATGCCATTGTTTTCTCTCATCATTTACTGGCATTGGTCTCTCAAGGGATGTACAAATCATGGTAAAAATCTACAAAACTTACATTTTTGATAATTCATTATTGAAGGAAAAAATATTATCTATAGATCACAATTGAGAGACCAATGGTGAGAGCAAACAATGGCACGAACGGCCTGTTATACTTAAGTCCAACTTAAAGTCGATCTTAGTCTTTGTGAAACACCCCCCTGATATTGCTTGTTTATGATACAGTAACTCTACATTTAATCTTGAGAAAACAAATGAAAGGGTCGATGGATATCTTGATATCTATTTCATATTTGTTTCATAAAGAAATCTTTTTATTTACAAATACAGACATTTTCTCTGAATATCCCCAAATATAAGAAACATGTATTCATAAAGTGATTCTTTGACAGAGACAATTTGGAGAAAAAAATATATACATAATCAAATTACATGTACATGTTCTACATAAATTAACATTCACCCAGAGAATAAATTCAAATGTGGACCTTTTCCGTTTCTAGATGAAAAGTAAATGCCCTTTCAGACTCCGGTATCACACTGTGCTTCTCAACTTAGAAAATCTCTTCATTGATACTTAACAGGGAGGTACATCATAACAGCAAGTTCATTTGAATTAAAGTAGGAGAATGGGAGAAATGGTTCGCTAAAAAAAAAATAAAGATAATATTGAGACTAATAAGTTATGACTTTTAAATTACGTCTTTAGTTTCAATGTACATGTAGGAGATGAATTGGTCAAATGATGCGACATGGCTGTGCATTATTCTTTCCTATTAAGCAACAACAAAAAAAGGTTTTCTTTAAAAAGTAATACATTTCAAAGATGCATATACATGTACCAGGCGAATCCGTAGCAAGATAACATGAAATGTTCATTGGTTAAATGTAGCTATGAAATTGAATGCGCGCACTGAGATGATGGGTAACTAACTGGGTACAACACTTTTAATAGCTAGACTTATTTGATTATACATTTTTTTTTAATATCAATTAAAGCAAATGGTTGCTTTGATACATGTAGATGTAAATGTGCAATTCTTACCTCAGTTGGATTTAAAACAGATATTTCTACTGTAGAACCATTTATAAAATAAAAATGTATGTTTTTGTAGCCCATGCATTAGTGAAAATGCATAGGTTGATCAAGCAATAATGAGTTTTCCCTAATCATTAATGTTACTAAACCAGCACAAAGTGTATTTTCACTAATACGCTTGTAAGCGGATTATTTGTAATTTGGGATTTGTAAATTCACATGAATGCTGCTGAAATTAATGTGAAGTTTAACATACTGGTACATTGAATGGGCAGAGATGTTGACCTACATACATAAATACATGTACACATACATGTACATGTATAAGTGCTATGTTAAGCAATCACCTTTTCCCAAAATACACTGTTTCAAATAATTTAAAAAGGAAAGAATATACAAAAATAGCAACTCTTTTTTATCAAACAGAATACAACTCTGAAAACAGAAGGACAAATGAAAATATACTCTCGAAAATTATTCAAACTATCAGGATCAGATTTCTAAATATCACACTATTTTCTTTTCATTAATCAGATTCCAGCTTTCAGACAATGTACTTTGGATCATCAACGATTTCCATACCATGCCCATGTAAAACCACAAACATTTGCAAACTATCCACATTGGTATTTTATACCATAACTCTTGAGGTTCCAACATTTGACAGTACAAAACCTTCCCACATCTTGTCCACAAGCTAACAGATCCTGTCATACAAAAGTTTCTAGTTTTCTGATAGTGAACATCTTTCCATATAAGTCACACCCCCCTGCTACCACTTTCTAAGAAAGCCAATTTCATTCATTGCAGATCGATAATATATAAATATCAGCAGTCCTCTAACTTTCCCCATGAAATTCTCCCATGAAATTCTCCCAAAACAAGAACAATACTACCTGTATAAATACATATACCATTCTAATGACTTCAAATTGATTTCTTCACAAATCTGTATAAACCACTAGCAGACCGAAAGGCACTATAGGCAATTTAAGAAAGGTACAATCATTTCATCTTTTGTGCAATTTTTCTTTTATACTCGCAATGAGTCTATAAAGAGTTATAAATATCTGAATCACATAAAAACGAAGGAAGATTATAGGTGAAGTGAGAGACCCACTTAACACAAGAAAACGTATGTGACAGGATAGAGAAATATGCATTAATTTCAGAGAAAACTGTTCATGTTACTATCATGTTTTCTTTAAAGCTATCCAAAGTTTTGTGAAATGGAACTAAATCATTAAAACAAATACTTGGACCTTTATGAGGACCATAACTAAAACTGTCCCTCACATCTAGGTCTAAGTAATAACATAAAATTCCTTTGTTTTGTAAATTTATAAATGGACTTCAAAAAATAAACAAAATACCATGATTTATTGTACCTCAGTACAAAACCAACCAGATAGACACCTAGGCAGCGTTTCACGAAACCATCACAGGTACAAGTTCACTGACAGCCCATTGGAATGCATGTATTAAATCTAACAGGTGTTTCAATGGGATGTCGGCGAACTTGTACTTTAATATGATGGTTTGGTGAAATCATACCCTGACTGACAACATACCAAACTATTTAAAACAAAATTACATTACCCCGAATTGCCAAGAAACAGTCAGTTTGAAGTCGGTTTGGCGGTGACTGTGGTGTTACATTACAGCAGTGCTGAGAATGTAGTCAAGTAGTACTGACAACACTATAAATTTATATGAGATGAAGTCCCAACAAAATAAGGGCTTGCTAATGTTAGTGGTATGATGGTCTCTTTGAAACCACAGCTGCTGCCCAAACGGACCATAACACACTGAAGACTGTTAACATTGAGCTAGGCCTAGTTGAAGGGGAATTGAGAGTTGAAACCTTGCTACATGTTGTTCTGTACTTCAGAAGGAATTAAAGCTGAATGAATGACCTACATGTAGCTTGTGGTGTGATTTAATACATGTATATATCGCAATGGAGACTGTGTTAACATTCTAGTTCTAGTTGAAATTAAATTTAAAGTTGAAACCACCGCCGCCACCGCTACCAAAAGGATTAAAACCGAAGGGATGGCCATGATGATGGCCTTGGTTTTTCTGCTGTTCAGGGTCTAAGGGATCCTCGCCAGCGTCAAACTTCTCCCTCATTTCTGAAGCAATAATTAACAAATGATAGAATAATTATAAGAATTAGATGATAATATAAATAACAACAATAACGGACAAGTCTAGGAAAACAATTATTAGTAATTAGAATTAAAAAAACGATTATAATGACGATAATAATAATAATACTGATAATCATAATCAACAACGATCATGACTTTTACAATACTAATAAAAACCAACTTGTGTACGTTGGCAATAGGTCCTATGTCTTCTTACAATAGATAAATAAAGATGCCAATAAATATCAATTACAAAATATCATAACCATATTACATCATGCCACAGTTTACCACATTGAAAAAATGTGATCTTAAATGTTTCTATCTTATAAAACAGATACCCAAGTACATTGTGAGCAGCTCACTCCCACTGTCCATTAATTCAATACACTAAAAATCATCCTGGTTTACCACCACGTATGTAAATGTAGCTTTATAGTGTATCATACCTGGGGTTGTGAGTACTTCTTTAGCATCAGCGATGTCCATGAATTTCTTCTCTGCTTTGGATTTTTCTTCTCCTTCTTCATGTTTATCCGGATGCCATATCATAGCGAGTGAACGATAGGCCTTCAATATGTCCTTTTTGCCTGCATTTCTGCAAGAGGATGCATGAAAGAAACATAGTCAAGTTAAAACTACATCAAGTCCTGAATGCCATTGCATAGCCAACTGAAGAACTTCCATCATTTTGGGTTGTATTCATGCAAGGTGATATATAGAAGAAACCAGTTATGTTTCTAAAAAAAATACAAATAGTTAGCATGCAAGCAAAGGTATTAAAGGAGAAGGAGGAGGAAGGCTCATTTTTCATTTTGGAGTTTTGATTTTAGAGACCTAAACATCCAGTATCATTCTTCACATTACAATTAAATATCAAAGAGTTAAATGGTTGTCAATTTTATGTTTGTAACTCCATGTATTATCAAATCACAAAGTCTTTGATTTCATATGATCTTACCTTCTGACTCCTAATATTTTGTAGTAATCTCTTTTCTTGGATTGTTTTAAAAGTTTCTGCGCTCTTTCTAATCCTTCTTGTGTTCTTTCAATATCTTCTACTTCTTTGGCTTTCTGGTAATCATTTACAGCTGAAAGAAGAAAAGGAGAAACAATAAAATAGGTCAGAGAAGCCGATGCAAATACAAAACACAGAAATGGCATCTACAATTTACAGGTAGGATGTGTTTCAGTTACAATTGCTCTACTGCAAATCAAAGTTTTAACTTCAAGCTTGGACCAAACACATTATGCAATGCTACTGATCATCCTAACCCTAAGCTAACCCTAAGCTAAACCTCAGCACAACCCAATACCTAACCCGATTTCTTTGATGAAATAAAGCTTGGACAAATGCCACTAAAGCCAATGCTGTAACACCTGGAATGAAGGTACGTGTACTCGATGTAGATGTTTGCTAATAACCTTGCACAACACTATCCGCACAAGTAATGGCAAGGAAAGTAAAATTTTCCCCATTTTGTTGTTGTTCATGGGAGGTCCTTCAGATTTTAAGCGAGCTTGTCTTTAGGGATTCTCATGCCCTCATGTTTAATTTTTGATAGCTTTTGGAACTAAATCCCTCTTTGCTATCGTATAAATTACGTAGAGGTGTCGTGGTACGTGGAGATGAATTGTTATTTTACTATTCTTGAAGAAATCTACTGGCTGAATCGAATAGATGGGATATCAAATTATCAACAGAGATATTACTTATCCTAATCAAACAGAATAGATTACATTGGGATCATAACCATTTTGACAGAATTTTCTGCAAGTTTGTAATGTTCATATTCCTTGTAAGTTTTACAAATCAATGTTGGATTGGATGGGGGAAGGTTTCATGGTATAGTGGCTCATTTACTTGACCCTCAATCCAAGGGTTGAGGGTTCGAATCTAAGCCCTGCACCTAACATATTTTGGCAAGACATTAATCCACATTTGCCACTTTCTACCCAGGTATAAATTGGTACTGGGGTAATAATAGTTGCAGGGTCCTCAGGAAAAACAGCATTGAAGCTGATGAGGCTTCCCTGGGTAAACATCATCATCATCATCATCATTATTATAAGTAGTAGTAGTACATGTACTAGTAGTAGTATTATAATTATTATTATTAGAATTAGTATGAGTATTAGTATTAGTATTAGTATCTTTATTAATAGTTGTAGAATTATTAGCATTAGTATTATACTATAGTCACTATTATCGTTATTATTATTTTCTATTAACATTTATTTTTTTAATATAAATATTGACAGCTGAAAATACAATCAAGTCTAATGAGTCACTCACCTTCTTCATACATTTCATCTTGGATATATGTCTCAGCTCTGTCTATTAATACATCTATATTCTCTGGATCGTCTTTCAATACCTGTGTACACATCTTCATTGCTTCAGGTAATTTTTGGCCCTGTCAAGTAATAACATAAATATACGGTAAGTCCTCTTTATTTCAGTGGAAGAAAAAACAAAGAAGTTAAATGGAAGATACCAAGGTCCTCCGACATAAGAAGAGAAATACTTCCTCCTCAACTGACAAGAGGAAGGGTCACAAATACAATAACAAATACGTGTACAGTCAAACAGAAAAAATACAATAACAAATAGCAACTTTGAGAAAAAATAAATAATAAATTTCACTTTGACAAGTATGACAATATACCAACAAGAGAGATATCAAATGCTAAAAACTTGAATTGCAGAACTTTTTTTTTGAGGGGTTTATTACTTTCTTGTATGAGGACTACTTAAGGGAGGTTGACAAGAAACTGTTTATTGCAGGTTAACCAAATTTTGAAATATAGTGGAAACTTGATATAAAGAGCTGTAATCTAACAAGATACCTGATATTAAAAGGCAGTTTTACTGGTTCCAACTACCGGTATGTATATATTTATTTTTTACACTGACATTACAACATAATTTCATGGTCCCAATGTCCTTGGTATAACGAGTTTCCACTGTACAGATAACTTGATTTACTTCCATTGAGGAATGGAATAAAAGATAAACATTCTTACCACAGCTATCAATATACAGAGTTTGGCCAACCTGCTTCTAGTTGGTTACAATATGGTGACTACTGCTTAGTTTGACAAGCACAAAATAAAAGAGTAGCCACCATGTTGTGACCAACTGAAACCAATTTGGTCAAGCTCTGTAAAAATGGCTCTGATTCTTACCATTCTATAAGCATGACATATCCTTGCATTTGCCCTGAGTTCATAAACACCTCCTTTCCCTGCAGCCTCTATCGATGATTCTAACTTGCCTACAGCATCATCATACCTTAGAAGAAGAAAAACACCCGAAACCCAATAATTATTCAAAGCAAAAATAATACTCATTTTATATTCATTTATGTAAATATCACTGACTTGTACTCAAGAATAGCCAAAGGAAAGTACTAGTTGCTATTATAGGGGTTTGCAAACACACTTGTATACAAACATGCATAAATATCTCAAATCTATAATTGTAATTCATGTTCTAATGTTATACATAACATATATAATATAAACAGTTAAAGAGGAAAATTACTGAGGAGAGAGAGAGAGAGAGAGAGAGGGGGAACAAAAGGGGCGAGTGGGAAGGGGAAGGATAGAGGACAAGCTGAAACTGAATACAATGAATGCAATTGTTATTGTTTTTGTCATAAGTACCCACCTTCCATCACGGATATAGTTTTCAGCAGCATCCAAAAATCTCTTGATCTTCTTCAGAACTTTATAAAGAGGGAAGCACTCCTTATGATCAGGATCAAGTTTTAAACATTCTCGGATATCGCTACAGAATCAAACAAAGTAAGAAGCAAATAAATATACATGTACATGTTTTGGGCAAACACCTTACTTTGGTAAAATATGATGTAAAGATACATAGTTCAAGTTTTAACTGTTTGAGCATCTACCTGCACTTAAAAATTCTGTTAATTGCATAGCTAAAACATGAATTTGAGCTCGATGGTGTCATGTATCCTACCTTTTTCCAAATAAATCAGGACCAAGCCTTCTTATAGAATCCTCATGACAAGAATAATCAGTACAAGGAGTAAGCCTAGAGCCCCAACAGAGTCCAATTACTGCCATTTATAAAGACCAATTAGAAATGAGACTTACTCCAGAACCCCCATTTCTAGACCAATTACTACTCTAGAACCTGATCAAGGTCCCTCAACCTGTTTGGTATTCCTTCATATCATCAAGGACGAAGACTTAATCTAGAAGCAAATTTTCAAGATCAATCAGCGCTAAGACTTCCGAAAGAGCCCCCACTATAACATCAGTTAAGACTAGGACTTATTTGAGAATATTCATTACAAGACTTATTAGGACTACGAGTTACTCTCTACAGCCCCTTTTTCAAGATCAGTAAAGACTATGACTTACTCAAGAGCCTAATTTTAAGACAAAACAAGACTAGGACTTACTCTAAGGCCATATCCAGATCTCCCATACTGTCATGTGTTCTACTCATTTCAAGATAGACCTCTGTGCTGTCTGGAACCAGCTTAGTCACTGATCTAAGATCATCAATGGCCTTATACAACTCTCCAAGCTGTGTGTAGACTTTTGCTCGTTTCCTGTGCATATCTGCATTCCAGGGTAAATACTGAGAACAAAAGAAACAAGGGACATCATATATCAAATAAACGACACATAACACATTAAAGAGGAGGTTGAGTTCTGGTTATGCGATTGCATAGTGAAAGAAACAGTGTGAAATCGATCAGAAATGGTTGACAATCTAGCATATAAGTATTGGTGTGTACTGCAAGGTTCTGGAATCATCAAAATGATAAGAAATTTGGCCCAGTCTTGGTAAAGTTACAAGCACTGTACACAGAAAGATGTATATGGGACTACACGAACATGTGGTATAAAAATCCGTCCCGATGTCTATGCTATTACATGCCATATTTAGAATATTAAGGCATTTGAAGAGCCATGCTTTTCAAGAAATATTTTTAATCTGATGTTCTTCCACATTTGCATAACAACAATGATAACATTCACAAATTATTTTTCACCTCTTCCCAGAACTCAACCTTCTCTTTAAAATGCTACAGCAAAGTGAATAGCGAGTAGAGGTGAGAAAAACATATCTATGAGTTACCAAGATCCCTAAATCACTTATCTGTGTGTTATAAGATACAGAAACGTGAGTTGCACTATACTTATGTCATTCATTTTGCAGCGACAGTTTATTTGAGGTGGGTTATCATTACCTTATGAGAACAAGCCTTAATTTATTAAGGGACAGAAATCTTTTGCCAAGAACTTGTTCAAACTAATTCTCACACAGCGGTTTATCGACCCTTTGTCATTTAATATCCAAAGTCCCATCGGAAGCACATCTATAGAGACTTTATTTCATGTGATATGCGCTATACAAGATTATACAATGGGTTCAAGAATGTAGCCAATGAGAAGCTTCAAAATGGATCACGTGTGCGTGCATTAATTTTTACCATATGCACGGGATTGCATTGTGGTGATAACAACCGTGCAAAAACGGTGCAACAAAAAGGCATGATGCACGCTGCGTGTAATTCAATGGATGTTTACGAGAAGTCGCACCATGCAATGCACAGTTTGTTTACGAGGCCACTGCTGCCGTGATCGTGCATTTTGGTGGTACTGTAACAACCGTGGATGAAGGTTGCTGGGAGACATCTTATGGCCCTTCTGCATGTAAGTAAGATTGTCGACCCATTTTATAAAACAAATAATACACAGGTTTTCGCTCGTGACGTTATGGCGATGCAGCGCTATTCGGGTATTCATAATGGCACAAAATACACTGGGCTACGCCTCGTGAATTTTATTGCACCATAGTGAATACCCTCATGCGCTGCATCGACCATACCTGTGTATTATTTGTATAATGACATACTAGTATTATTATTATTAATATCAATGATTTTCTTTTTGTTGTTGGTTTCCTGATGCATAAGTCATTTCTAATTGCAGAAAGTGTAATGTTGATTGACTTTTCAAATTGTCACTATCCTTTGTATTGATCCTAACAAATATAACTAATGTCTTACCATAAGAACTTTGGAGTAGGCATCTAATGCTTGCTGTAGTTGATTTGATTGGAACATTTGATCTCCGAATGATATACGCTCCTCAACAGTACGAGTCATTCCAAGTTGCTTGTCGGCCTCTTTATTTGAAGGATCGTATTTCAACTGTAAGCAGAAAGAAAATAAGAACAAAACAATCAGTGACATTTTTATTTTGAATGACTTGAGCTCCAAATATAGTAGACTTAGCACTCATTTAAAATTGAAACCATGTCCGCCTATTCCTTTGTCAACGTTTTTTGGGGTGGTTAACTCAAAATCAAACTTACAATGCATCTTGTCATGTATTCCTGACCCCAAGCAAATCAATGAAGCAGCACTTTGCAAAAATAAATGATTTATCACTTCCTTATCAAACAACCATCCACTATTACAGAGAAAAACCTTGAATTACAGGATAATGATACAAGTGCTTGTTACGTTTCAGTGTATATCATGAGTAATAAATGTAACATTATGTTCTTAGCTAAGGAGATTAGCCTCATCAGTACTACTACTGGTCTCCCTAAGGGCCCTGCAATTATATTTCACCCCGACATTAGCTGAACTACATGTACCATAATAAGATGCTCACAATTTTTCCTTCCGGGTACCTGTCTACTTCACCTGGGTGGAGAGAGCCAAATGTAATGTTTTGCCAAAGGAGACTGGTAGATGCTAACTGCACAGAATTAGTAAATTGTATAAAGTGTACGATAAGGATAAAAATCAATCTTTTATCTCACCACTGCAGCGTAATCCTCGCTAGCTTTAGCAAGGTGTCCCAGTTTAAAGTGTACATTTCCATGGTTGATGAGAGCAGGAGTGAAGTCTGCCTTGAGAGTCATACTTTTCTTTAGGTCTGGTAGGGCTAGTTTGGACCTTCCCTGGGCCAGGTACACAGCAGCTCTCTTGTAGTAGGCCATGTAGTTATTAGGATCATTGTCTAGATGCACACACAAAATGAAAGAAAACGCCTTCGTTAAGGCTCTGTGCTATAAGATACAAAAATATGAAATGTATAATACACTTTATGTCATTATAAAAATAATGCTGCGGTTTTGCTGCATCATATCTGAACGAGGCTTTATTCCTATGCACAATTGGTCCTATGCACAATTGGTCCTATGCACAATTGGTCCTATGCACAATATGTCCTATGCCTACCTGACAACCTTTCACAGCAAAAATTAGGAGTCTCTCAACTAAGTCTGCTTTAAAGGCAAATTAGGGATACTGTCCATTTTTTGTACTTTGTACACAGAAGTTTTCAGAAAGGGAGGAATCTAGGGTTCTATAGGTGGTTGCTGAAGAAAGGTTGACTGTATTTTACATTCCTATAGCACATCTTTTCTATGAAGCAAGATGCCAAAGATTGGTAATGCTTTTTACCTATTGCAGAATTGTATTGGGCCAGTGCATCAGCTAGTTGACCAGCAGCTAATAAAGTGTTTCCAGTCTGCATGTATCTCTTGGCTTCTGATTCAGAGTTGGCCTCTCCATCTACATAGAAAAACAAAAACATAATTAAAGTTAAAGTTGAGTTCTGATCATGCGATTGCATTGTGAAAGAAACGGTGTGGAATCGATCAGAAAAGGTTGATCATCTAGCATATAAGTATTGGTGTGTACTGCAAGGTTCTGGACTCATCAAAATGATAAGAAATTTGGCCCAGTCTTGGTAAAGTTACAAGCACTGTACACAGAAATATGTTAATGGGACTGCACGAACATGTGGCGTAAAAATCCGTCCCGATTTTTATGCTGTTACATGCCATATTTAGAATATTAAGGCATTTGAAGAGCCATGCTTTTCAGGGAACATTTTTTATCTGATGTCCTTCCACACTTGCGTAATAACAATGATAGCGCTCACAAATTATTTATCACCTCTTCCCAGAACTCAACCTTCTCTTTAAGCTACCCCAAAATCCAAATCTTTACCCACAACTTCACAAATTAAAAAAATTCTTCTTTCTGTTCATCATTCATGGTAGCTAAGCCTTAAGGGCTAGGTGATATTATGAAACATGATAATGATATCACCTAGCCTTTATTGGCACGTACATGTACATGTAGGCTATAACCCTGCGTGAAGAGTGATGTAAACAAAAATTTTAATGCATTTGTAATCACCCCTTCCCACACCTGAGGAACCTTACACACTGGCTCTAGATTTCGCTAGTGGACTCTTCTTCTTCTCATACAAAGCACTTTGAAATCGGTCAAGAATTTAACAAAAAATTTGAAAATTTGAGACCGGAGTGATAGCGATTTGCTTACCAGTGAGCTAACCTGTGATTTACATTACAAAAACACTGACAGACCTATTACGAGAGTTCACGATGTTGGTTCTGCCTGAAATGCAAATACATGCGATGTACAAAAAAAAAATGTTTTTCGTGTTTCAAATTTGATACTTACTGTAATCTTTACGATAATAGCAATTAGTTTAGAATACTAAAGCCCACGCACAGAGTTTGCTGAATTTAGCGAACTCCCTGCATGCGCGCCTTTATACACTAATTGCTATCTTTCTTGGATTTGCTGAGAAATAATGTTATTTTCCTTTTATACAACTTCCAAGAATGTTCCGTAATCTGATTGGTTGAAATCGGTTCACGTGACATTCAGTGGACTGCACTATTGCACTCGCCGGAGTGCAGGGATAGTGATTTTGGTTAGCACATTTCCTGCACTCATAATGAGGTCGAGGTCATCAATGCAGTGGCAATGGGTCGCGTGTCAAAGTTTGCGTGAAGTGTATACTGTACGCGCAATGATGCTCGGATAACCAAATCAATAAATGCCAGGAAAAGTGTGCCTTGGTGTGATTATTACGTCACAATAGAGTGCGCGCAAAGTGCGCAGGTTCTCATACGCGTTATAGGTATGCGCGTACTAATTGGATAGACTTAACTTTGCAACTTTTTGGATCACTTTTTAGTCAACGGTTGAGAGACCGAAGCGTGAGCGTGAAGGTAAGAATACAATTCAATTATTTATTTATTGACTTTGGGGGGGGGGGCAGCTCAGTAGGAGGGGGAAGTTGTATAAAACAAACAATGCACGTTTGCTCGTGCATTTGTGGGCGAAATAATGCACTCTGTGCTCGACTCGCCACCTGGATATACCGCACTCGGTCCTGCGGACCTCGGTGCGGTATATCCAGGGGCTCTTCTCGCACATCGTGCATTATTTGGCCCTGAATGCACTCGCTACCGTGCGTTATTTGTATATTATCACACGCATTAGCATAATTCACAACTTTACACTTACATACGGTGTACATGAAGATAGCGAGAGTCTTGACTAGGCCTCACCCTGCCCCCAGGCCATGGCCTAGTTGAAAAGCTAAGTAGTATGATGGGGTGATCAAAGTTCGCAGAGATTTTTGAAAATATTAGAAAATGTGATATTCGATCTATGATTTTTCACATTCTACACATATTTATTTATTTCTATTACCAAATGGACGGCAATGTTTTTTTACTACAAATTGGTTCAACTAGAAAATTTATCGTCAAAGGATTCCGGAGATATCGCGATCTAAAAATTCGATGTTGGATCGGATCGTGCGCGCTGCAACTAAAAAAGTCATAAAAACAATGAGACCTTATTCGCGAACGGGGGATTTACAGCCGATTTATCAAAAAATAGGATCCATCTAAAATAAGGTAATTTCCTAATTTGCAAGGCAATATATCATACAATCAGTTGGTACTACTTTGTGCTTACATGTACAATTTGGAGGATATCTTCTCCTAAAGTGAAGATTTCCAGACCCTTATCGGTAAGTTAATAATTTTTCGGATTGGACGCAAATGACTGCACAATTTGCCGATCTTTTGTCAATATTTCAATAATTCCACACTCAATTCCAAAGAAAATTTTGTCTCTGGGTAATTTTATGTTACTCTTTCCATTGGTGATATATCAGATTATAAAAATCTTACCAATTTTTTGAGATAGGGAACTTAGGTCACGCGTCAACTATGGTTACACCACCATAAGCCCAAGGGCAGTACGGCTAAGGCTAAGCCAAGGATTGAAATGAGGAAATAGCATTGCAATTATGTTTATTCTTTATTAGGGTGTCTAAACGATTTTTCATTTTTCCCTTTTGGTTTGTTTTTCACCATTATGGTTGGATAATTGAAAAAATAATTTACTCAGAATAATACATTTCAAATTTCAAGACTCACTGATGTTTCTATCAAAAGATACAGCCCCTCAAAATCTAGGAAATATTAATGCAATTTTTGTCAGAATCGACGAAAAAAGACGTACACGCAGAGTTACTTTGTTTTGCTAATTATAGCTAAACAGCTGTATCCCGCGATTTGCCCGCATGTTGCTTAGCTGCATACACTACTTGAGCGCGATCCCAAGCTCCACCTCCGCTGTCTTCCGTGTGCTGGTCCGTTCGCTAATTCACCAACACACACACGCGGTCCGATACATATATGCATGTGCAGATTTTACGCGCTGTCACCATGGGTTTAGGCCGAGCGGAGCTCACGCCTCCCTACTTACATGTAGCTGATCTGAAAAATGGGGGAAGGGTATTTTCAAACTGTAATTGTTTGTGATCCCTGGGGGCTAGCTAAAAAATAAGCGCATGGATAAATTCCTTACGACTGGGACTTCTTTTCGCTCTGGGCGTCATTTCTCAAAAGTGGCAAATCTCAGAGCTAGCAAGGAAACAATGTATAAAACGCTGTTTTGACCAAGATATTTTTAGATTTCCGAGATGACTCCCCTTTAGAAATATGGAGATAAACCTTCTCTTTCATATGACACCTCATTTATTGAGTATCACCTTCAGGATCACAAAGAATAAAGGTTTGAACCTCGATTTGGTAATAAAAACATTGACTAATTTTGCATGATCGTGCATAGACCGAAAGCTTCAGTCTCTGATATCGACGGTTGTTCCGCTGAGATTGCATCTGGCTCCTCTGACCGCCTCTATATACATAGACTAAAGTACGGCTATGCGGTAGTGTGCGGAACGAATAGTGCGGAACGAATGGTTCGGTTTAGCCGGACCGAGATGAATGCGATATGCAACGAGATTTTTCACTCTTTACGTCTTCACATCTTCACATATTCACTTTGGCTGCAATATTACACTGAATATTATTAGAAATAAGAATAACCCGGAAATATATACTTTGACTTACGATAGCTTGCTCATTTAGATCCTAAATTAATGATTAATCCGAGAAAGTCTTGTGGTCAAGTAGTCAACATGATTTGCCGTGCATTCGCCCGCTGATCCCTAGCGCGTGCGGCCAGAGCACGTAATCCCCCGCATGGCTGAAAACTACACCTGCGGGTGCCGTGATCAGAAATTGGAATCTAAACTATACAGAGATATGGCGCTATAGTATCCTACTGGGATAACATACATGCGGTGAGAAACATTTGAGCTTGCGATGATCAAAAAATCTGACTCTAAATCTGAAAAATACTTGAAATATTAATACAGCTCATTTTATGGGACCCATATTCCTTACAGACACGCGTAAGATATTCCATTTTTCAAATTCGGGTAGCGGGACCGCTGATTACATCGCTAAAATGTGATATTTAAGGATACATTTTCCATTGCAAATGTGGTTCTCCAGTGACTCTGCCATGTTATTGTATGTGTGTGATATGTGATATGCTGTTATGCAATGTATTTTAAAGGATTTTACCATGCATCCAACGGACTGGCCGAAAACTGCCTCCGGCCGAAAACTGCCTCCTCTAGAATCTACTCTAAATAAAGAAAATCATGGGAGAAAGTTTTTGGCTATAGATCTAAAGCGGGCCACAATCGGCTCAATCTCTCCCTACTGCGCGAGGCGTACTTATTATTACCGTCTGTGTACGGCCTACGGGGAATGTCAACAAATGTCAGTTTTATTAAAGAATGACCCATACCAGACGGTTATTTCTGTCTAAAAAATCATTGTTAGTACGCGAACTTTGGTCACGTGCGAACTTTGGTCACACCACCATAAGACAAATAAGAGGCCGATACTCAACTAGAAGAAGAAGAATAACAAATGTTAGGTGCGCAGACATGTCATAGGGCTCACCAATGACAAGTCATGGAGCCTTCCAGGCAGGCGGCGCGGAGCGAGCGCACGGCGAATCCCAGTCGCGTCGCGTCGCGTCGCTCAGCTCAGCTCAGCGAGGATTTGTTACTGGACAAAAAATTAAATGAACGGGACTACGCACAGGACGAATACGGCTAAGATGAGTAAACTTACCGTCATAATGTAGCGACAAAGTCACCAGAAGAACTGGAAGGGAACTTAAAAAGTTGTGCAAATTGAACATTTCCTTTCGTTTCGCCATAATGGCATAAATGATAAGTGAAACCTTGATAATAGTCCGGCACTGTCACTTTCCAACCAACACGGCAACTCTAAATACTTCTCGTCGCATGAATATACACGTATTCTTATCTCTGTCAATTTGATGACCGTAGACTTTTGTTCAACATAAATTATTTAATAGTAAATTTGTATTTTTTATTTAGTTATTGATTTATAAAATATTATAATATTCAACATAAATATTATTTTCAAATAATTGTATGACTCAAGATATTTTAAACTAATGGCATTTTTTAAATTTTAAAGTGATCACTACGCTGTGCTAGAATGAGAAGATGTGTTGCAATTTGATTGGTCAATTAAGGACTTCTCGGACAACTAATCTTTTCGACTCCACCCATATTATCCATCTAACCAAACATTATAGGCCAACGAGCCGTCGCATTGCGAAGTCGACGACATTTCTCCAGTTTTTCTCTCAAAGTGGGGGACCAACAAAAAAGGACTCTTTCTGAAAAAAGGGGCACCTACAAAGGGAAGCCTAAAAGTGAAAATATACAATTTTTTGACATTGGTATAAATTCCTACATTGTGAGTACATTATCAGTGATGATCTTTAGCAAATGTGTTTCTCTCTTTACATATGGTCCGATCGAGATGCATCATACTCAGTTGTTGGGTGTGTTTAAAAGTGTGAAAATATTCATTTGCGAGCAAGCGAAGTGAGCGAGCAAAAACTTTAAAAGATTTGTGAGGTCGCATTGCGAAGAATTCATTATTACAAAAGGGACATCCCATCAGATTTAATCAATAGGGGCAATTAGCAGAAGTAACTTTGTCTGTGGACATTGCTTGAAATTGACCCCTTTTTCCGCGATTTTGGTAACGGTCATGCGGTCTCTAAGTCACATTGAGTGACCCCACCGGGACTTCCCGGGGCGGGGGTACTCACATATTTAAACACACGGGGCTGTGCCGCTCCAATGGGTCCCATTTTAAACAAAAATACCATCAGTAAAAATGGGTCAGTTTTCAAAATTTGTGGGGGATTGCATTGCAAACACCCGAAAATTGTGAAAAATTACCCTTAAAAATGGGTAGGGTTTTCGAGGCTCGAGCGGCACACCCCGGTCCAAACCAAATCTGAGTACCCCTCCCCGGGGCACTTATCAAGAAGAAGAAGACGACGACGAATAAGAAGAAGAAGAAGAAGAAGAAGAAGAAGAAGAAGAAGAAGAAGAAGAAGAAGAAGAAAAGGGTTAGTCCTATATTTATTTATTGGGGGCTTTTTAGGGGCTGGGGCTAGGGGCCGGGGTACTGGTCGCCTATCATGACCGGCCCAACCCGACCTCTGGAACGGGGGAGCAATGAAATTCACAAGGCCAGGTCACGGGGTGAAAGGGCGCGATTATGGGGGGACTGGGGACGGGGACTCTGGGGTTTCCGTGGTCATTTTGCTTTATTCATGAAAATTGTGGGGGGCTTGAAGAAAATATACTGTGGGTTTTTTTTTTGAGGGGGTTAGAGCCCACAAGCCACCCGGTCCTAGAACTACTACTGGCGGGAGCGTTTTTTTCATGCCTCCCCCGTTTCCCTTTTACTTTATCTCTTTTCTCGCCTCATCTTTTATTAACATTTTTATTTATTTGTTTATTTATTTCTGCATGGTTCATCAAATTACATGGTATGATGAAGAAGTAGACTCTAATAAGGATATTACAATCATAACACATTTACCGTAATACTGCATGCATGGAGAAAAACTCGGGGTTTGGGCAATATATAAAGCCAAAGGTTTGAGACGATGCTACACCTATACCAGTCAAGTAACATATATTCTTCAAGTGATACAAAACAAACATGCTGAACATTATAATATTAATACTAAATACTAATCAAGTTTTAAGTTTTATTTGTTCCACATATTACAAAAAAATATATAGACACGCATATAAAATAATAATCATACAATACATGTAGTCTATATGAGCACGTCTCAACGATTCTCAATTCATATAATAGATTAAGTAGAATGTGAGGAACCTATTAAAAAGCAGTGCTTGTATATTATAGGTTCCTGGAAAAATAAACATTGTAGATGTAAAAACCGTATCAGTATATAGCAAAAACTAACAAGTTAACTTGCTAAACATGTGTTACGATCAACAGATATAAAAGTATAGGAATAGAATAGCCCTTATCTGGCTAAAATACATGTACAGCATACGATACCATATCATACCCACAATTTGCCACCTCATCGCTAAAAGGACCTTACAGCCATTGACAGTACATGGCGGTAGTGTCCCTTTTGCAATCCTTTTTTTTTTAATTCATCACTCGATTGGTTGGTGGCATGCCCCCGTACGTGCTCCCTGTTTAGCTAAACGCCACTGGTGTGAATTGGTTACTATAGTTGAGGATCTCCATGTTTATCATGTACAAAGCGTAGATATAAATAAGGAAAAAATTTCCTAAACAAATTGGATCCTCTCCTTCAATGTTAGTCCAATCAATAATCTGTCATGGATTAATATAAACATAGAAATGGGAGAGATGCAGATAACAGCTTTGTTGATGCCCCCTTGTGGCCAATTCATGCAAGCCTTACTAATCATCAAAGTGGTCTTATATATATAGAGTTTTGAAATGATCTTTCGGAATAGTATTAGGACCCCTGTATATTATAGATGATAATGCAATGAAAATCACAAATTATGCCTACTTGAAGAAAAAAGAGGCTAGATAACTATGTGCTAGATTTGCAAAAACGCCCTCTGTCTGATCCGAGTTGCCTCCCCGACACACCATGCGCGTCACTCAGAAGAGTTCAAGGGAAATCAAATTTGAACCTTGGTACCAGTGGCGGATCCAGGGGGGGGGGCCCGGGCCCCTCCCTAGAGAAAAACAGGAGGGCCCCTCCTCCAAATTTTTCGGGTGCCAATTTTTTTTTTTTTGCTCACTACCCCCCACTGAGCGAAAAATCGACCGGCACGATTTTCAAATTTTCGCACGAAGTGGGCCCCTTTTTAGGCCCCCTCCCTTGCCGCTGGCTGGATCCGCCCCTGCTTGATACATACCATACTACTGTAGAGCCACTGTAGAGGAAAGCAGGAAATCTGCGTAGAAGACTGGTGAATGCATGAATGAAATCGGACCAAAAAAATGAGAAAGTTATGAATTTTTTAAAGTTGTAATCACCATTGCGGGCTCTTCAAATTGGCCGAATCAGTAATGTCTCTGTAAAGTAGTTGCGGACAAATTTCTCATTTTGTTTCAACTCACTAAAATTTCGATTTTTCAAAAATATATGAATTAGGAGGGTCTCTTTAGAGGACCAATAATTTATATGCTATCCATAACATATTGTGAGTAGTGCCCAAAGGGGGAAGGTAATTAGGAGAAAAACAGAAATTAATGATATTTTTGTACACGATCGACAAACCGCCGAGTAATATTATCCGCGACTATAAATAGATGTACGTCACAAAACTGACCAAACTGCCAATTTTAGATTCGCATCGGCGACTTATATAGTTATCTCTTATATCAAACTTTCATAACTCTCTTATTTTTGGTCTGATTTATTTCAAACTTTTGCCATTCTGTTTAATATCTTATTTTTCTGCTTCATTATATACCAACGAATTATTTAAAAGGGTAGGGTTGCCCTTTAAGATATTACATACATTGTTCAGCTGTTACTTACTTTGCTAAAAACTTCTCACGCTCGTTTTCTTCCCCCCTCTCTCCCTCTCTCGCTTTCTCTCCCCTCTCTAAACACGATTTTGATTTTGGAGCATATGTGGAATAGATTTATATATGTTTAGTTACCTTATGTTTTACGCTGAGTATATTTAAATAATATGTGAACGTTTATGTAGGCCTAGGCCTATATCTAATGAACTGTTTATTAAAGGAACATCAATTGTACGAGATCATTGTAAAAATAGTCAATGATAACTTCTTGCAGTAAAACAGAATCCAAATTTATAATGATTCAATCTCACCATTCCTTATATTCACTTAATCCCATCTCTTGATACGCCTCCTGTCCTTTTCCTGATCCCATTTATCTCTTTCAATCATCACTCATAATATTGTTATCATTCGTCCTATTCTCTCGCCGATCCTTCTTTCTTCAGATCAGCCAGAAGGTCAGCGAGACGACCGGAACTTGAGAGAAATAATGTGTTTAATTGTACGAAAAATCTGTAAACATTCGTGCAATTTTTGAGGTACAGATTTTGCATGAGCATACCATTAAAATTAGAAATATCCTATTATTGAGTCTGACGTTAATTATGCAGTATAGGCCCTAAATAAAAGGGCCTAGGTCTATAGCAGTGAAAGCCAAAATATATCCATATATGGATATAATTTTGCATGTTTCATTGTCCCGGATTGGTCAGTTCCGCGTTCCTCACTCCACCTTTCATTTCGTAATTCTTTTTTTAATTTGAGTGCATGAGTAAGTTTTTTTTTCTAAGCCGATTCAGTTGACCCTTTTGATGATTTTGAGTTCACTCGCTCATCGCAATTTCGTGACCAGCTGTATGCCGATTAATTCATGACAAATGTTGTCTGTTTGGTATAGGCCTACATAACAAGGAAATGCCATCTAGAGCACGTCATTCGGAAGCCTTGTATACAAGTGTACCAGAGCGGCACACTGAGCTACCACAATTGTTTTACGGTTGATTTGAAAGGGAACAATGACTCAAAGCCTAATTGGTGGGGTTTCCCTATTTATAAGTCAGCTTGTTGTGAATGACGTCTTACATTACGTAACACAGATTATAGTGCAACTGTGCTGCACAAACGTGCGTCCTGCGAGTGCATCAACTAGCTATATTATATAGACTTATAGTCTCGTCGTCTGCTAACTTGTGCTGCGGTATATATAGTTAGTGTCGAGTGCACATGCATACAGTCAGCTGTGAACAATCGATAATCTTGGCGGACTACTTTGCGAAAACAATCAAACAATCGACTTAAATTCAAACAACGCATACATTTGTCCAGACTGAAGTTCGGGTAAAGTATACTAGATGTTAATCTTCCTAATATTATATAGCTTTTAAGTCAGCAGTAATCAATTTGTGAGTGAGTTGATGATGATGATATTATTGGTATTGGTGGTGGTGGAGAAAATGTGCGAATACTTATCGTTCACATAGCTACAGTTGTCGCATCGCAGAGCATCTCGCGCTCGCGAGCGGGTCGCTGTGATCTAGGCCTAAAAAGGGACACTTGTTGCAGCTTCCGTCCTGATAATGTGACCTTTGTCAGTTCAGGGAGGTGGAATTTTAACTCCCTCCTGGTCAGTTCAGTCCATTCCAACTCCCTGGTTCAGTGATGTGAAACAGTGAAAGTAGCACAATAATAGAGAGGAAAAAAAAGATCATGCAGAATGGACAAATTTGCAATTTTTCTGTTAGGCCTATCGATGCATTTTAACAAATGGCCTGTAGAAATTTATTTCTATAAATCTAGGTCCTTTTCCCTTGGTATCCTAATTGATACTATGATAAGACCCCAAGACAAAAAAGATCCGAAATGAATGATGATCTACCAAATCTTTTTGAAAAGTTGAAATATCTTTCATTTAGTGTGTTGGAACAAATGAGGATTTTGTTTTTTTATTGGCAAATGATCGAGGAATAGATATTTACTTAATGCTAGGCCTGAATTGAATTGAAAATTTCAAAAATTTCTTATCCTTTTTCAAACTTCCCCTGTAACTGTCATAGATCTGTTTTGCTTACATGTTTTCATGCCTTCATTCAAGGTAACGCAATAGAGTGAACATCCCTTTGATGACTATATGAAATATATAATGAAAGGGATAATAATGATTATGATGATGAAGATAATGATAATGATAATAATAATGATAATTATGGTACTGGTAACGATAATAATAACAGAGCTGCCAACCATTCCGTTTTTCACAGAATTATTCAGTTTTTTAATCCAAATTACGTTTTTTTTTTCTCACAAAATACGTTTTTCTCACAAAATATTATTCTATGAACCCAAACCCATGGCTCCATGCAGTTAACAAACATGCAATATTTAACCTGCTCTGTCTTTGGTTGTAGTGTCATGTACAACCAAGGATTTGTGGTATATTTGCCTACAATGTTTACTTAATAATCGGTATGCTATAATCATGCATGGGATACAGTGAAACCTGTCTATAAAGACACAGTGAAACCTGTCTATAAAGACCATCCAAGGGAGACAAGAAAAGTGGCCTTTGTAGACAGGTGCCTATAGTACATGCTTCAATGATAAACCATTTTCAAGGGAAACAAAAAATGTGGTCTTTGTAGACAGGTGGTCACTAAAGCAGGTTTGACTGTATAAGATCTTTTTGTTATAAATATGTTGTGGCCATTTTTCTGTATGTACCCAAAAGCCTCAGAATTTCTGCCTTCTTCTGGCCTCTTCCGTGTTTATAAAAGTGTTTGGGGTTTTATCAGAAGTGCATGGCAAACATGATTGAGACCTGATTCTCTTAATTCTCTGCCATCCACCTCGATCTCTCTGTCTTCTCTCTCTTTCTCTCTCTTTCTCTCTCTCTCTGTCTGTCTGTCTCTTTCTCTCTCTCTTTCTCATCTCGTACTCTCTCTCTTTCTTTCTTTCTTTCTCTATCTTTCTCTCTCTTTCTCTCTCTCTCTATCTTTCTCTCTCTTTCTCTCTCTCTCTGTCTGTCTGTCTCTTTCTTTCTCTCTCTCTTTCTCATCTCGTACTCTCTTTCTTTCTTTCTTTCTCTATCTCTTTCTCTCTATCGTTCTCTATCTCTTTCTCTCTCTTTCTCTCTCTCTCTCACCCTGTCTCCTAGAAAGCTATCTATCAAGTACTAACTAGTTCCTTTGATAGCTTTATTTAGATTGGAAGATTTTCGAATCAACTGCATGTAGGCAATGCCAATGGCATTGTGTACTTATCACCTGCTCAATGTACAAACATGTATACATGATTCCTATTGGCAAAAGGATCTCATGCAATTACCCTTGAGTTGATATCTCCAAAGCTTGTAATCATGTTGACTAGTGTCAGGATTGACCTCATGTTCAGACTACTAGATTGTATTCATAGTAATATAAACAATAATTAATTACCTATTTGTTAGTGTGAACGTTGAATTAGAAAATGCATGTTTCAGCAAAAAACCAAAACGTCTAAAAAGAATCAGGGTCCTGCTCTTGTCTGAACTACCTTTGGATTTATGGGCGGGGCTTATCGTGAGTATGCACTGATGATTGGCCAGCCACTATGTTAATTGTCCTCTTCAAAATTACATGTTTCTTGATACAATATTTCTTTATATGATGTTATTTTTTAGTCTGTGTATGCTCTTTTCACTGTGATTCTTTATAACAATGTTTCTTTATACAAGTTTAGTCTGAAAAGGGTATATGATGAGTAATAATTATCTGTTTACGTTATTGGTAGTTTTGAAAGTGCCCTTGATTTAATATCTCAAAAACCATTTGCCATCAGTTTAGTTTCAGTATTTGAATTAACAATGTCTTATATTTCTTATTATACCAGTTTACTTGTAATCCATATTCAAAGCTATGGTGCTCCCCCAACTTACAGATTGGTCCAGTTTTATTTTAAATTAACAATGTACATTCCCAAAGTTATAGAGCCAAATGTATTGGGAAGATATCTTTTTTTTAACTGTCAAGTCTGATTTGGCTGACCTAAAAAATTGTAAAAATGTATACAAACTTTCATACAAGAAGCGGTATTTCCTGTTCCGCAATACAATGAATGATATTTGTAACCTTGGAATAGGTGTGGGTACCTTTGTTGACTGATATTAAATCATGATTCATGCATGGTATGGTTTGAAGAAAGGAGTAGTGGAAATACTCTCCAAATAATGACAAACTGATTTCATGCTTGATTGGTCCTTGATTCACAAACCTGGCAGGAATCACAGAAATAGTGAGGTTTCCCACATCTCCAGTTTTGACTTCCATGTCAGTATATAGTCTTCTAAACATAATACCATTTTTCATTTGGTAGTTTGAATACTACTGACTTCTAATGTATTTAAATTCATTTCATATTCCAAGGGTATTCTGTACCCTGTAGAACCGACGGTTAGAAATTATGAATAATTGTTGAATGTTATAGTTATTATTATTGTCATTGTTAATATTATTATTATTATCCTCATCATCATTATTATCGTTACTATTATTAGTTGTATTTTCATTATTATTATTGTTGTTGTTGTTGTCATTGAACCATGATAGTTTGTTTTAACTACAGTCAAACCTGTCTATAGCGACCACCCAAGGGAAACACAAAAACTGGTCTTTGTAGACAGGTGGTCTTTGTAGACAGGTTCCTTTAGTACATGTTTCAATGAGAAACCATTTTCAAGGGAAACAAAAAATGTGGTCTTTGTAGACAGGTGGTCACTAAAGCAGGTTTGACTGTACATTGCAGCTAAAGAGCTGATTGTTATCCTATTCTACAAGAAGTGTCATTTTAAGTAGAATGTTCCAATATCTATGGGCTACATATATAAATATATATATATATATATATATCTAATACCCAATTTAATGATACAACATTCATTGTAAGTTAAAAAAGTTGTTTTTCAATGACAATTATTCAAAAGATTTGTGTTACCTTGAGTGCTAGATTACCCTTCTACCACAGATGAATCTTGACTTTCTCCTTACCTGTATATAGATATACCAATGGTATGTTATCTGCGTTTCTCTAGTAAAGGAAGATGTTGATCACTTCTGGAAGTAATTACCAATCTATATACAAAATACACATTTTGTCGAAATCCTATTGCTTTTTAGATTCAGATCCCAAACTAATTTATTTAATTCGTGTGAAATTGAAAGATACCATACCGATGTACAATTATAGACGTAGAAGGAGAAAAAACTTGCAGGAAGCAAAAAGGCTTATTAAAGACACGATAACAAAACACTTAAAAGTAAAAGATAGCTCGTCCTTGAAAACTTTTGAAATTTGATATTACCAGTATACTGTGGTCCTACTTAATAGTAAAGAGTTCATCTCACTTCATCTTGGTCTACGAACTCAGACAGGTTAAAATCAATCAGTGATTAGGTCCCATGTCAAATTGATTGTTTTTACATATACCGGTATATACCATTTTGCTTCTCTCACTGTGCCTTCATCTCTCTCTCTCTCTTTCTTTCTACTCTCTCCTTTTCTTTTTCATTTTCTGTCTCTTTCTGTATGTCTGTCTCTCTTTGTCTCTCTCTCTCTCTCTCTCTCTCTCTCTTGCTCTCTCTGTATATATGTCTATATTCTGTCTGTCTGGCTTTCTCTCTCTCTCTCTCTCTCTTTCCTTCTCTCTCTCTCTCACTCTCACTCTCTCTCTCTCTCTCTCTCTCTCTATCTGTCTGTCTGTGTCCTCTCTATACCATTCTCTATCTCTCAAGCAGCCATCTCTTTCTCTCTCTTGCTAATATTTTCTGTTTGGAGCCAGAAGGGATGTAAGTCTGTGTAAAATCATTAGTTAATACCCTTCTGGCTCTAAACAGATGATACTATGTTGTGCATCTCTATGCTTATTGCAATTCTTACAAATGTAAATATATTTAAATGGTATTCTTAACTTTGTATAATTTTCATGATGTACATTCAACATGATTCTGCTCTTGAGCTGTGATGTGATTTCCAGTAAATACCAATTCACTTAATTGGTATCAGAACAAAACATGAGGGTTTGCATGGAGTGCACATTCCTATTTGCTTAGACCTGGGTTTGGTTCATAGAATAATTTCAGCAGATTTTTCTCAGTTAACAATATGCTGCAAATTTTCCCTTCATTTTCAGATCATTTCAAGATGAGAGAGCTCTCGACCGACCGTTCCACTAACTTACAGCTAGCAGAATAAATAACAAGAGAAAATTCCAAAAGAAATTGAATTAATTGATGTCTACCCTTCTGGATAAGAATCAGTCCTGAATGGGATACGTACGTTGGATACTTTTCTCAGGGAGAAATAACAAAAACCTTTGTATTTGGAGCCATTTGGCCTAACATAACAATATCCCCAGTTTGTAAAGGCAGGCTGGACTGTTTTCAGCTTCAAATGAAGCAGTACTTCAGTAAATATACTTCCACTCGTTGTACTACAGAATCACAGTAGGTTTCCCAAAGGCGACTGAAAAAAGGTAAACAAGAATGGAGAGCTATTGAGCCGTGGACACTCAATCGAAATCAAAAGAACATCCAAATTCTCACTTTTTTTTGCAACAAGAGCTATACTTCGCTAGGAAAGTCAATTTTTTTGCTGTGACCACTGTCAAAGACTTCATTGGTCCAGCTTAGACTTTAAATTTAATGAGCTGGATATGTCATCCAAGAACATTTACTTGTGAGAGCAGTTTAGCTGGAAAAAGCTTGAAAAGCACTTTAAAAATAAACACGGGGAATATCACTCTCCTATCAAAGAGTTAAGGAGAAAGGGTACATTTTATGCTGAGACCACTGCCTGAGACTTTCACAAGCTTAACGTTATTGAGTTGTGTGTACATCCCTAAAGCAATCACGAGTGAGAGCAGTTGAGCTCCAGAGAGCTTCTAAAGAATTAAACGAAAAGAAGAAATTGTAATTTCCCATCAAAAATTTAGTAGAAAAGGCACATTTTGTGCTGTGACTATTGTCAAAGACTTCAAAGATCACAAAGTTTAAAGACTGGATATGTCATCCCCAAAGCATTCACCTGTAAGGGCTGCCCTTGCGATGCAGCTTCAAGCCAATCCAAACCTGTATCCAAAGACAGAGGATAAATGGAATAATGGACAAATGGAGGAAGATGCTTTCATGCAGGACAGAGGTTCAAATCCCAACCACAGAAATACACACCATGTGAAATCTACAGGTAAGGTGTAACCTTTTGAATTACAGAGCTAAAAATTACTATGATTAGGTAATTTAGGAAATGTAGGGACAGTAAAAAAAGAAAAAGTTTTGTTTGAGGGAAGGCGTCTGACCGACCATCATTTGTTTTTTACCCATCAGGCATCTTTCCAATATGTGAACTACTTGCCTTGGCTGTACATGTGCATACTTTTGCCCATAAAATTGGAATAGTTTGTTTACCTCTTTTCACAAAGTGATTGTGAGAATAAGGTTTATTCTTGATAGATAAAGTTTATAATTATCTTCTCAGAACTTCATTGATCAATCTAAAGAGTGAAAGAGCTTGATCAATAAAGTTCTGAGAACATATGAACTATCAAGAATTGTATTGTCTCAATCATTTCATGAATAGAGATAAAAAATGATAATTCCAAATTCATGGGCAACAGTGTATATTAATTATAGCAAGATATGGGAAAGATGGGACTTGATTGCCCCGCCGGATGCAGTCCATTGGTATAAATCTGTGCGCTTCGGTGGAACCATATTTCCCTAAGATACATGTACCTGAATGAATCTCAAAAGACTTCAATTCAGTGTTACTTGATATAGGATATGTTGCAATTAAAGGTATAATCTTTAGCCCGTTCGTGTTTCTTCTAAACGTAACCTAAAATCTTGTCACAACCCTACCCCTGACCTTATCTTAGACAAAATAAAGCATAAGTTACTGGAACAAGTCTTTGGATCTGCTATTAATATATCTCACCCCCTGTCCTCGATCTGTCCATCAATTAGTGATGTCTTTATTGATTTGATTGTTATTTGTTATAGAGTATGTTGCATAGGTATAATCTTTCATCTGTTCTTGTTTCTTCTAAACCTAACCTAAAACCTTGTCACAACACCCGTGACCCTATCTTGGACAAAATAAAGCGTAAGTTCCTGAATAAGTTTTTTGATCTCCTGTTAATATACCTGTCCTCTGTCCATCAATTAGCTGTGTCTTATTGTTATCAACTTGCAGACTCCAAGGTTTGTTGCTGTTCAAGAAAGTTTTTATGGATCATTGGTGCTGTGGCATGTGTTTTTCTTGCCATCGCTTTGGGCTTTCTCATTGGCTTCTTCACCCACTATGCAGTCTCAAACTCATCAGTTACCATGACAATGGCAAAGAGGAGAACAATGCACCAGGAGGCTGTAGGGAGTGTGACACAGAGCAATATAGTGGAGTATGAAAGGTAATTTGTAGAACATTGAAAATTTATCTTTTCAAAGATGGATCCTATTGCTCTTGGAAATATTGAATAGTGAGTTATACACGTGCCAATACTCAATGAATTTTAAACCCCTACCATGCTGTTAAACATCTGTCATGAAGAAGTACATGTCAACCATTATTCAATAATTGTACAATCCTGTGGTATGTACCGTTCACATTTTATGAACATGTTAATTATTTCAAACTTGTAGTTGTAGAAGACGTACAGGCAAGATTTTCTCAGTCTAAAAATATAACTAAAATTTGGGTGATACACAGTAAAACAGCCTAAAGGACATCACTAAGGGCTTTAGCACCTTTTTCCTGCTGATACAAAATTGTCCTTGTATATGTCATTACCTAGGCTTTTTAGTTATGTTGCCATATTGCCAAACCACATAATGTGGGACTTTGACATGATTACTGCCAAATTTACAACATTATATTGTGATATTAAAGGTAGTGTATCCCCTTTGCAGCCAACATCAAATTCTGTAGAACTTTGCAGGAATTATGAATATGTCACGTATGTCCTATCTGTGAAATTTAAACGTTAGCAGTGTCCTAGTATTCAATTATGCAAGGAAGCTCGTTTGCTTTCTAGTCTTCACTGTCGGAAAATATTGATTGACTGACTGACTTCTTTATTTCTTTGGTAATAACATACATAAAATGAGCTGTAAAGGGTACATGATGAGCATTTGTCTACATCAATAACCCGGTTCTTGTAATGGCCAAAAGTATTAACTGATTGAATCTTTGCGCAGCACAAAACGTACGACCATTCGGTACAAGGTCTGAAAATATATTTGATTAAATATACTAATATATTTGATTAAACAACCGCGATCGCTAAATTTGATTCGACAACTAACAGTCGTTATTTTCCCACAAAAAGACATTTTTTGGCCTGCAAATGGGACCTTTAATAGAACTTTGCTTAAGTACCAAGTTTTTCCCCTCAAGTAGTTGCTTTCAAATCGTTCACTGTTTCCTTGTTTCAATTGTGTAATTGATTAACTTGTTGAATATGATTTGATTCTGATATCGCACATCTTCCATCAACCAAAGCCCGCGTTATCTAAGGCTTATTATTCCACAGGTTTTTATTACCATGGACCCTAGGACTAACAGTAAGAATTGGTTTCATGTTTAGACCTAAATACATACTCTAGCATCATCTGGAAATGTTTAAAATAACTTTAGAATCTTTCTCACATACCGCACATCCTGTTTCCATATTGACTAATCCAATGTACATGTACATATTTTCTCACTGAATTGTATAGCAAATTAGCAATGATTTGATAAAGAAGACTAACATTTCATGGGGGGCTGAAACAGCCTACCCTCTCCTCGCTGAGAAGAAAGAGCATAAAACTGAAACACAGCTTTGAAAAGAGGCCAGCAGCACTTTCAAAGGCATATAATATTCCTGGGGAAAATTTCTGTCCAGAAATCCATCTTTTAAAGAATGCTATTTCTATCCCAAATTTGGCATACATGTGTACCTGCCAACCATCCTTATTTTGGAGGAATGATTCCAATATGGGGGGTTTAACCCTTACTGTACTCAGCTGGGCTATTTTGAGCATCTCTGTTCCTGGGGGCTCAGGCCCCCCCATGACCTCGGCCGTCGAATGTCCAATGAACACGAAAAATTTGCATGTTTGTAGATACTCACGTAAGGAACAAGTGGTATAATTAATTTGTTCCTAATATGCACATTTTTGTCGTTAAAGCCTAATTAATTATGCAAAATGCTAATTTTATGCATTTTACAGAAAACTCTATGATAGGATCTTGAAAATGTATTGAATAAATGTTTCCTTCGTTTCAAATTCATGAAGCTTCATTATTTTTATATTTGAAAATGCATAGGTTAATTTGCATAAATTATGAATATGCAAATTACGGGTTTTTTTATTTTTATTTTTAATTTTTTCAAAGTATGTCTAGCACTGTGAGCAAAGCCAAAAATATTCATTTCACTCACTTTCTCACTGTACAATAATATTTCTCCACTAGCCATCTGCATATCACTGCTCATATCCAGAAAAAAAAATTTAAATTCATCATTTTATTTTCTTATGTATTTTTTTTCTTTGCTTATTATATCTATTGTTTTATTTCTAATGTATTCTTTTGTTTTGGAATACATCAAGTTACTTTGAGAAACATATCAAAGCAATTTGATATCGATTCATATCTCCCACTTATGAAGTAATACATCTAAACCTGTATTCACATTTCTGCTTGTACATGAATATATGCACACCTTACAAGTATATCCGATTTCATAGAAAATGGTATCAAAATGTGCGTAAGACTTGAGGAAAAAAGTCATGAAACAACAATTTAAAATTCAAAGCGGTTACAGCGCAATCTCCAAAATGAGAGGGGAGCCCCCACCCCAGTACAGTAGGCCTAAGGGTTAAAACTAATTTTATGAACCCTAGATTCCTTTCTTTCTTCTGGAAACTTCTACGTAAATGCATACCTTTATCCTAATTGTACTTTAGAGAATACTATTGTTATTTGTAAAAGGTTGGTATGCTGGTAAACATAAGGTACATGAAATACATAAATATATAGTTTACTAGCATCTTTGTATTTGCTGCTCCTTCAGACGTGCTTGTACATGTGCCTTTAAGTCATAAGAAACTAAAGTGATAATGATCTTACAAACGAGCCAGCCTCTCTCCCTTTCGGAAACACTTACTTCCTGTGGATAGACACCAAATCATCTTTTTTTCCCCTTTTAAGTTTTTGACTTCCAGTTGATATGGTAAAGTTTTCAAACAAGGAAAGAGGAAGGAAATAGTCCTTCTATAAAATAATCCAGGGTATGGATACTAGAACCATGAGGGAACCATCATTGTGTTGTAATTTGAGACCACGTCGTGATGAAGTGTGAGAAAATGTTGAAGGCTTCCAGTAATCAAATATCATGCATTGAGATCGAGGCTTTGGTTGAAATTATGAACTCTCTGAGGTGACTGGCATAGCACTATTTTCTGAGGGGCACAGTCACAGTGCATGGTATATTTGATTTATATCCTTCATTAAAACAGAAAAAAAGTTTAAAAACTAAAGGGATAAACAATTTATAAAGCTAAAAATAATATTAAATCACCAGTTTTATCCAAACTGATAATGACAGTCACACGAAATATGAGATTTTTTTTTAAATTTGGGGGCTTACCTCAATATTCTCATTGCTCAGTCCCATTAGGGCATGGTAAGCTAATATGCGTCGATGTCGAACAGGGTATATATCCAGGATACACCCATTTGACATCATACCAGTATCCATATTTGGGGGAAATATTTTACCTCACATGAGCTATCTCTGACCATTTCCTGCATGGGAATTCCTTTACATAGGACATATCAAGGGTTATTTCCCATTGACTGTGATTTATTTGGTAGTTGCCGAGGTGATTTTCTTTTTGACAGGCATTTGAATAATTTTGTATCTGTTAATTAAGAGAACTTATTATTGAATTGAAAATGATTGATCTTAGCACACAAGTATATGTGTATGATGTCCACATATTTGATTAAAGTACATAATTATTGCCAAAGTATACAAAATCCTGTCCCAATATTGCACTCTAATCGTTAATTTCATTTTCTTCACATCCAATGTATCCTTGTTTATTTCTACAGTTTTAGATATTTGTTTCTAGTGCATGCACAATCGCTTGAAAAATATATTTGATCACCACCTCAGTGGAATACTGTGATATGAAATACTCACATAAAGCAACAAAGAAAAAACAATGTAACAGACACACCCGAATAATGAATGCAGAAAGAAAAAATGAAAAAATATATAAAATTAGATAATAAATGTCACATCATAGGTGCTGTTTCATTAAATATATTGATTGGAATGATAAAAAACAAACATGATTGCGGAGTAATAAGTGGGTAACACAGAGGTGTTTTCAGCTAGTACAAACAAGATAGATGCCTGTTTCAGTTACTTTGATGAGGCTCTTGAACCTTCCTACTAATCTACTGACCCCTCCAGGTTACACACAAGTCAGCAGTGTCAGATAGGACGTTCTTCTTGCGCAGGTAACCTGACCGACACCCTGGTCACTCAGCTGACCTCCATGGGATTCAAGGTCTCTACCTCCAAGTACAATGTCCTTCTCTCCTACCCGGACATGACCCAAAGAAGCAGCATACGCTCTGTGGACTCCCAGGGGAATACCCTACAGATGGTTCAGCTCTACGGGGGTGAACAGGACGCAGGGCCGGACTATAATATAGCTCCAGGGAGGCCTGCACAGTTGTCCTCTGGTGATCAGGTGTCTGCAGGTGATCAGGTGTCTTTAGGTGGTCAGATGGCCTTTGGTGATCAAGGAACTGTCCTTGTTGGAACCAGCGGGGATTCAATGGTGCTGACCAATGGAGGGTCTCAAGCTATGCCTGTGTATACACCATATACAGCCTCAGGGACAGCTCAGGTAAATCTTACAAAAGCTATATATACTATACAATCTGCCATGTTGAATTTTGTAAATATATTACAAAACTTTATGTTGTACACAGGGGCATACTCCATCTAATTTGATCGCAAAAGAGAGAGGGGAGAGAGAGCGAAAAAGAGAGAGTGTAGGAAGAAAAGGTAGGAGGGGGTAGGATGAAGAAGGAAAAGGGTCAAAGGTAGAGAAGTAGAATCCCACAAGGGGTTTATACATGTAACAGCAATATGTTTGAATTTTGATTGTGACTAAGACTAAGATCGACTTAACTTAAAAGTCGGACTTAACTATGGCAGGCCATTCATGCCACTGGTTGCTCTCACCATTATGATCTTTAGACAATATTTTTTCCTTCAATAATGAATTATCAAAAAATGTAAATTCTGTAGATTTGTGACCATGATTTGTACGTCCCTTGAGAGACCAATGCCAGTTAATGGTGATAGCGAACAGTGGCATGACCATAGTTAAGTCCAACTTAAAGTCGATCTTAGTCTTTGTGAAACACTCCCCAGGTTTGAAAATCAGCAACGGATTGACATTCATTCTCATCCTAAATTGTTTATGAAATAGAAGTCATTAATCTTTTGTTATAAATATAATAAAATATGGCTCAGATTGCACCAGACTCATTTTAGTCTGATTTCTACTTTTGTAGGGGGACCTTGTGTATCTAAATTTCGGCCGAGAAGCAGACTTTCAAGCTCTGACGGATCTCGGTGTTGATATGTCAGGGAAGATTGGTCTAGCTCGACAAGGACAGAGTAGTGCTCCAGATCAGGTAACTCATAACACATAAAGACAAAATGTAGCAAAAGTAGCAACACTTTCCAAAACAATCAAAATCGACTGTTCATTGCTTTATACATGGACTTGCATAGAAGTTCTGTGATTGAGGTACACATCAAAGAATTTTATTCTTGGAACTATCATTTAACTCTTTCCCTGCTCTGATCAAGTGTTGGAACATGGACAGAGTAGCGCTCTGGGTGAGGTACGACATTCATAAGGCAAAAGTACCAACACTTCAACTGTTGTTGTATGCATGCACTTTCATCAAAGTTATGGGATTAATTAGGTACATATGTACCAGTATCAAATAATAGTATTCTGAGATCATCATTTTACTCTTTTTTGGCTCTGATAACTTTTTAGAACATGGAGTTGACTGCTCTAGTAGTCTAGCTATTTGGTATCCAGTAAGCAAAGACTTCAAAGAAATCCTTGTTTTCTTATCTGAAAATTCTGTTCAGTCCATGTCATGTCATGTATTGCCATAGCTAGATTCATTTATTTATTATCCTCTCATGTGGAAGTATCAATTGCTTTCACTTTTATATTTTTTTTCTCAAGAGACACTCATATTTCTATCACGAATAACACCAAATGCTCAAATGCTCCTTTTTTATTTCATTTCATTTGAAAAGTGCAGGACAAGGGACCAATGCCACATCATACTTAAAAATGTTAAGCTGTATAAAGTTATACCTGTGTTCCATTTTTATTTGTAGGCTAAAATTGCTGCAAGTCATGGGATTTCTGGACTTATTCTCTACCCTGACCCTATTGACATGACCTCTGACATGCCAATGACCTCTGTGATGACCCCTGACATGTCTGGCATGAGTGGTGACCCACTGACCCCTGGATGTCCAGCTGTAGGTCAGTGTTTTAAAAGTATTGTATTAATATGAAAATCAACCTGATTAATTCTCATCCTGACATACCTTGGGCTGTGGGATCCTGAAATACATGTTATGGAAATATGTGTTAAGTGTACAGTATTATATACCCAATAGAATCATATTCAACAGGATGAAATACAGACATACATGTAAATTTCTCCAGAGTAATTTCTAGGCCAGTGGACATACCTGTATATTTAATCTTTTATTTTTACCTAGAGGTCCCCCCAGTGGCCACAAGGCCTTGGGGTGTAAAATCACCATATTTCACTTGAGAAAACAATGCTAATTATGCTTACAAACCATAAACTTGTGATTTTTGAAAAGTTTTTCAGAATTGTTTTTGCTTCTTACAGTTGGCATGTTTATCTTTGAAAATTTGCAATATTATAAGGCATGAGGTGTAAAACTTGAGACCACAGCAGATATGTCTATACCATAAAAAAGGAGCCACTATAATAGATACTAAACCTTTTCTAAAATCTGATTTATACCCTATATACATGTGGGACAATATACTAAGTCACCTGTTGCTATTTCCCCCTCACTTTAGATGGAATTTTCAGATCTTCCATGAACTCTGTCGACCTTCCCAGCATTCCTATACAACCTGTTTCCATGGCAACAGCAGCCATGTTGTTGAGTAACCTGACTGGTATTTCTGCTAATGGTTCCTGGATTGGGGGTCTCAATGTGACCTATCATATAGGTCTAACAGGAGAGAGTAAGTCAGTTATTTTAAAGTCTTAATGTGATATATAGGCATATTATAACAGGAGAAATTAACATGGCTAACAGTGGGAAGACATTCCTTTGTTGTTTGAGCACCTTGTGGAAACTTGGCTAAAGGAGACATATTATTATTGATCTCTTTCAGTTTGTAATAATATAGAGTATCCAAACTAAAGTTGTGTTTCACTTTGCACGTACTTTACAATCATCATCACTGTCATCATCATCATCATCATCATCATCATCATCATCATCATCATCATCATCATCATCTATTATCATCATCATCGTCATCATCATCACCCTCATCATCACCATCAACCATTATCGTCATTGTCGTCATCATCATTACTGCTTCAGTTGTTGTTATTATTTTGTTATCTTTTGTGGGTTCTCTTCTTTTGCAGCCAGACAGCCATGGTCTGTAGAGTTAGATGTTCACAATGATGTCATTCAGAAGCCTATCTACGATGTAGTAGCAACCATAGAGGGCTCACAGTATCCTGGTAAGTCTATAGCTCTATTAATTAATCTACATGCAATCTAAATCTAAATGCATGTGTACTCATGGGAAGAAATTCTTGGAATGCTTGAAATATAGCCCTGTCATGGCAGCTAGGCTAGAGTCTGGATAATAATCCAAAGTAAATCTTCTCTTCTAAATCTGCTATACATGTATGTGCTGTAAAAGAATGAAATATTATTATTTTCATAAACTAAATCTTCAAGAAACATCTGAATATTATTATTGTTGTTATTATATTAATGATATACCAGAACTTTGTTGTTTGGCTTATTTATGTGTATCCATTTGCTCATACATTTAATATGCCATGTATGTGTATCCGTTATTGTTCAGCATTGCACACCTGGCCAAAATTAACTCAGGCCAGGGTCTTTGGAAGTGCATTTTACACCTGCATTTCAAAATCACTTCAAACAACTCACAATTCTGATATGCTTTTTAACAATATGTTCAGTGATATAAGCAATGAAATATAATTTAAATGTCCAAAAAGATGAGATAATACCTATAAAAAATTGACCAAACCCTCCTGTCCTCCTTCTTTTGGTTGCCTGTTTAAACAAGTTACATGTATTTGGCATTCCTGTAAGTTAAGCTCAAGATCTTTGTCAATCTTTTTTTTATAAATCAGATGAGTATGTTTTGCTTGGAGGTCACTACTCCAGCATGATGACCTCCATGGTGACCCCAGGGTCGTCGTCAGCAGTGATGGAGTCAGCTCGGGTCATCAGTGAGATGATGGAGAGTGGATGGATGCCTAGACGTACCATCATGATTGGTCTTTGGGAAGGGTCAGAGTTTGCTCAAGTAGGATCAACAGAATGGGTGGAGGTATATATGTTTTTCATCACAGGCATTTTAAACTTTCAAGAATCTTACTTGGCTAAAATATAGATGAAGATTTTTGTGCGGTGTCCAATAATTAGAGACAAACAAAAAAGAGTACTTTGTTATATTAATTCAAAATAGATTCAGAAGAGGTGCAATATTGTAAAGTAATGTCCCCACCTCCCCCATCCCAAAGAAAAGGAAAAACAATGACATGATTATGGTTGATTTGTATTACAGGAGAATAGAGTCATTCTGAGGGATAGAGCTGTAGCTTATATTGGTATGGCAGGAGGAGGAAGTGGGACCATACTCAACACACAGACATCGCCCATGCTGAGAGGAGTTATCATGGAGTCTGCTGAACAGGTAGGAAGAGGATGAAAACTATGGTTATGAAAATGACGATGATGATGATGATGATGATGGTTCATGGCAGTGATGATGTGTTGATGATGGTGATGGTGATGGCGATGGTAGCCTTGGTTATGATGGTGCTGATGGTGATGGTGATGACTATGGTAGCCATGGTGATAATGGTGCTGATGGGAATGTTGATGGTAGCCATGGTGATGGTGGTGATGAAGATGGTAACCATGGTGATGGTTTTGATGGTGATGACGATGGTAGCCATGGTGATGATGGTGATGATGATGGTAGCCATGGTGATGGTGGTGATGACTATGGTAGCCATGGTGATGATGGTGCTGATGGTGATAATGATGTTAGCCTTGGTGATGATGGTGGTGCTGATGGTGATTGTGATGTTAGCCATGGTGATAATGGTGGTGCTGATGCATGGTAGTAGTGATGGTAGCCTTGATGATGATGATGGTAGCCATGGTGATGATGGTGATGATAATAGTAGCCATGTGGAGGACCGGGATAATTATGCTAACCATGATGATGGTAGTGGCATTAGGGATGGTGGCTGTTGGTTGTTGGGATGGTGATAATGAATGCAGAGAGATGTTAGTATTGGTTCAGGTGGTATAGGTGGTGATGGTAGTAAGGATGATGGTGATGATGGTGATGATTTATGGTGATAGTTCCGATAGGGATGGTTTTGGTTGGGATAGTAGTGATGAAATGGTTCAAATGTTTATGATTGTTGTCATGATTTTAATGTGAGGCTGATGATGATAACTATAACCATTGTGGTGATGGTGATGCATATATATATAGTAATAATAGAGGATATGATTATAATAATTACCAACTATGTTTTATTCTCCAGATTGGCATATCATCCATGGTAAACCTTGATGTATTGAGAGGCTCTGGTGACTATGTCCCCTTCTCACACACAGTGGGTATCCCCTCAGCAAGTATTGAGATCATGAGTAACCAGGATATTGATAGCCCTGTAAGTAGTATGGTTAGAACTTATGAGGGATGATAGCCCTGTAAGTAGTATGGTTAGAACTTATGAGGGATGATAGCCCTGTAAGTAGTATGGTTAGAACTTATGATCGATTGATAGTCCTGTAAGTAGTATGGTTAGAACTTATGATGGATTGATAGCCCTGTAAGTAGTATGGTTAGAACTTATGAGGGATGATAGCCCTGTAAGTAGTATGGTTAGAACTTATGATGGATTGAATAGCCCTGTAAGTAGTATGGTTAGAACTTGTGAGAGATTGATGGCCCTGTAAGTAGTATGGTTAGAAATGATGATGGATGTATATAGGGCTTGAAAGTTTAATATCCCACTGGCTATGAGAACCAGATGGTCCCAGCACTGAGGTTATGGGAATGAAAGAATTCAGAAGTCAATGGGTTAACATTGCCACCAACTATTTACAAACATATATCAGTAATAACATTTTCTATGCCTTTTACACATAAATGTAATTTAGAGGGAAGCAATTTGGAAATGATTTATTGTTACAGTTATTATCTGTGCATCGATGAGATCTGATGATTTCAAAACAATTGGGATTTATTATGTTTTGCCATAAAAATTATTTTCTTCCTGTTAATAATAATAATAATAAAGATTGATTTATTAAGCGCATAATAAACGGAACTTTCTCTATGCGCTTTACAAAGTAAAACATAGGCATGTACAAGTATATTTAACTAGTTACAGGAACAAAATACAAAAACCTTAAACTAAAGACATTTCCGACTGCCACTGGTGGTTTGATCACGAGTGTACCATCAATGCATTTAGGCATCCATGTGTTCCAATCCCTTTCCTCTTTATAGCATTCCTGGGGGTGTTTCACAAAGGCTAAGATCGACTTTAAGTTGGACTTAAGTATAACAGGCCGTTCGTGCCATTGGTTGCTATCCCCACTGGTCTCTAAATTATAATCGTTAGATAACATTTTTTCCTTCAATAATGAACTATCAAAAAATGTACATTCTGTAGATTTGAGACCACAATTTGTACGTCCCGTGAGAGACCAATGCCAGTAAATGATGAGAGAAAACAATGGCACGAACGGCCTGTTATACTTAAGTCCAACTTAAAGTCGATCTTAGTCTTTGTGAAACACCCCCCAGTTCTCTTCAGTCATCTCTCTCTTGTTCTATCATTGGAATGCTGTGAGCACCGAAATCGGCAGCCTAGCATAGCCGGCTAATGTTGGAGCGCCTTGAGGACCTTGCAAGGTCGATACGTGCGCTATATAAGAAACCAATATTATTATTATTATGACAACATGGAAGAGAGAGTTAGGAGGCTTTTCGTTTTGCACTCATGTGATTTCATATCAGTTATGTTGCCTGATTTTGGCTTTCCTGTTCACTCTTCCTTTTGAATACTCTGATGAGTGGAAGATAAAAAGCTTTTAAAACTTTGTCTTGCTTTAACGCTCTGTTATTTGTTCCATACTTGATGAACCAACACTTGCCCTTGCGATGATTGCGGCAGGCTCTATTTCATGAGGGGTTTAGGGTTAGCGTTGAGGTTGCAATTGAATTAAGGGTTAGGTTATGTATAGGATTAGGGTTAGGGTTAGGTGTAAAGTCCAGGGTTGAAGTTAAGAATTATGTTAGTGTAGGAAATTGACGCAGACCAATTATCGCAGGAGCACGTGTCGTATAACCCTGTATAGTTACCATTCTTATATCATTTTATAATGATGATAATCTTCATATTCATCAGACGTTGCCAACTGCCAGTGGTGTGATCATGGGCGTATCATCATCGCAGCTAGGCACTCAAGTGATTCTCTCCTTAGCTGATGATGAGGTGTTGGGTCTAGATGCTGGTGCAATGGCAGACACTGTCATGACCTATGTAGATAACATTGGGGCTGTTCTTAGCAGTAGAATGTTCTCAGAGGAATCAATGTCTTCAGATGACACGATGAGTGAGTCTATTAACCCTTTCAACTTGTTTCATTTGTGATAAATGTAAATAAACTAAATAGCACCATAAATTTATATCATATTTTGAAAATATGTGTCTTTGGATGACATTTCAAATGGAGGGCTGGTATGCTTTCTATATTGGAAAGATATTGTTCAAACCATTCATTTTCTGTTATTTTCCTGAAATTAAAGTGACTTGCTATAAACCTACTATTGTAAAAACTAATTACTGAAGACTGTTCAATGGAGTCTGTATTGGCAGTTGTGATTAATGTTCCATTGAGAATACATGTAGCACTCAAGGTAAACACAAAATTGGTTCTTTGTACATGGAGGTAGATGGCATTTCTGTACAGGCTGCATTTGCTTAAGATTTTTTTTACTGTATCACAAATACATTATATGTCTCTGTTTTGATTTGACAGTCATGTTGAGATCTGCAGCCACAGATTTCATGACGGCTGTCCAGGGTCTGGAGGAGGTGATTGGATCAGACTCCATTGTTGACTCACCCATTACCATGACGATGGTAAACAGTCGTCTCATGTACATGGAGCGTTCATTCATCGACAACGGCTTTGGGGGCTCCATGGGGTGAGTAAAAGATGTCCTCCTATACATCGTCTCTTTTGATGCTGTATCCGTAGACTTCCCAAACTAATCCATTCCAGAGTCTTTTCCTTGCAGTTTCAAAAGCACCCCAAAATTTGCTCCACTGCCCCACCACTGGTCATAGTTACACTGAAATCATTCTTCTCATAAACCATACCTGTTATATAACAAATCAGTATCTTAACCGTTGATTTATATACTCGCCGTCACGGTGTGTTTTCCTCGGGATGGAAATTATTATGAGATATGATCCCTGAGCTCTTGTTGGAGGTGAGAGGGTATACAATTAAAAAATTTGTTTTTCATAATTATAGCTAGAGTATGTCTAGTTCGGTATGTTCTCAACTTTCTTGATATATTTCATGTACATAGATGATTGCCCCATGGTAAGGTTCTTTAAACAGAAACTGAATTCACAACTCCAATCCAGAACCCAACTCTATACCTATCTCTCATCAAACTTCTAATCCTAAAACCTAATCTAAAATGCAATGGGTACTGTAATACAACTGAAACGCTTAATTTGCTGTGGATCAAAACCTTGCATGGCCGCCTGCCACATTATTTGGCCAGTATATGGTACATATACACTGTATCTGTGTCGACAGTTGACTGTGGAAGTACACATGAACCAAAAAACAAACAAAACAACAACAACATAATAATCCCTGGGCAATTAATGCTGGAGCAAATGTTAGATCACCGTCTTCTTGAACTTTTTAAAATATTATATTGATATTTCCAAACATTTAAATCTATGTAGGAGTGTACTTTATGGAGCGGGAGGCACGGATACATTCACTACGGTATCTCAGATAATGCAGAATAACACCGGGACAGTTTCCATGGAGATGGTGCAACAAACCTTGTCCAGACTTCAATGCACCATCCAATCTGCGACACAGTCTGTAGGAATGTCATTGTCATGACACCCTTTAACTTGAGGAATACTCAAAGACACATCATGAACTTTAGTCGTCTGAAAGGGCTCTTAGAAATCAACCTGTCAAAGATGATCTGAGTGCCACAGTAGATGTAGGTACTGTATAACTTAATATGTTTGCTTGAATGAAACTCTCATAAACTTTGCTGATGGTCCAGATTCGCTAAAGTTTTATGCCGCGAAAGGTTTAAAATCCTCAGAGACACGTCCATAACTTTTCATCCAAAATGGCTATCAGAAGTGTACATGTCAAAGTTGATATGAATGCCTGATTAGATCTATATGTAGGTAATGTACATCCAGAAATTTCCAGATGCATGAAACTTTTACAAAATTTGCTAATGGTTCAAATTTTAGCAAAGTTTTATGTAGTGAAATGTTTGAAAACAATACAACATTGATTTTTTGTGTGTTATTATGTTGTTATGAGTTGTTATGTAATAATGTTGTAGTTTTACTATTATATAATTATTTTCATATTGGACGGAGCGCCTTGAGCAGTCTTTTAGAACGGATATGTGCGCTTTATAAGTTAACATTATTATTATTATGATAATGAATATTGCAATCAGGTTGATACTTCATATTGAATGTAATTATAATGATAATAATAATAATATAAATAAAAGGCGCTCAATTATTGAAGGAATTTCTTCCTACCGGGTACCCATTTAGCTCACTTGTAATTAGATTGATTCACTTCTTCTTTGATACTTTTACATTCCAGATTTGTAGATTTTCTTGTACATATATGTGACTGTGTTCCTTGGTCATTCCATGGGCACAAGAATGCCATATAATGTAATTCCATGCTAAATGTTGTGTCTTCCTTCTTTATTATAATTATATTTGACATTACTATGTATTGTGGTTTGATGAAATGTACATCACTGGTTGGCTGAATCCACTATTGCTGTTAGTGTTACAAACTATCTATTTTGACAATGAAAGTATGTCTTTCTGTTTGAAATTCAAAATGGGTCAGGAATTTTGAAGTTATGTATTATGAAACTATTTTGTACTACCGGTACATGAAACAAGTCTAAAAGGCACATTTGATGAAAAATTGGTTTCTCCAGATATATTTTGGAAAGAAGTTTGTATTCCCGATGGCCCTATATAGGGTAAGGAAAATATGATTATAAAAGCAACGATTCTACATTTTTAATTTGTGCATTTATTGATTGCCTTTATTAAGTTTTTTTTTTCATTTTAGTTCTTTCATTGAATACACATTGTGACGTGACTTTTCCACCTAAGTTGTGAATAATTATTTATTCTTCATTTTATAATGACTTTTATTTTAATTGATAATTTTAATTGATGGATTTATTTTATATTGATAATTTTGTTTTGTATTTTGTCATTGTTAATGTCTTTTCTTCTAATAGACTTATATTCTAGTAATGTATATACTACACACCTCAATCTATTATATATTTATGCATTTAGAGACCTATAAACTATTATACCCTATAATTTCTGTATGTTTTTAAATATCTAGACTGCTTTTATTTTGCATATTACTACTTTTTATTTTTATCTGACAATCAAATTACAATTCGTTATATGTGTCATGGCAATCTTCTGTCATGTCACTATTTTACTATCATAATATATGAGCTGTACAGTGTACTTATTGATGTCAAAAAGTATGTTTCTTGAGCCTTACTTGTCAGTTTATTTATTTATATATTTATATATTTAAAATGGTTTATTGATAATAAATCATTCGCGGCCAGATGGTCAAACTACAGATTCCTTTACAATCATAATAGATAAAATGGATTCATAAATGAATAACCATACATTAATATCATTGAAAATGCAACATTCTTGACAAATGACATAATCCATCCAGGGCATACATAAAGGTTTATCATGAATGATAAATATCAGGATATCAGGCATATAACAGGTTGTGACATATTCTAGTAAAAATAAGAAAATTGTTAGTATAACACCAATAATGGATACAAATCTTATATGAATTCACCCCACCAATACAAAGAAGATCTGAAGAGGGGGTGAAGGGAGGGAGAGAGAGAGAGAGAGAGAGAGAGAGAGAGAGAGAGAGAAAAAAAAAAGAGGACTAGGGGGAAAGAGAAAGAGAATTAAGGGCTAGTACATGCATGTACATTGATTGTACTGATTGTCATGGTAATACTGTCCTGTGAAACTGCAATGTTCTTAATACATGAATGTGGACAAGACGCATTATGGCAGTCATATGAGTAGACTTAATTGTCCACCTCGAGCATTAATAACGGGCATGGTGAAAATAAAGAAGAGTCGATTGATTGCTTTCATGTTTGTAGCCGCAGATGGCGCTAGAGAGTATACAGCAGAACGAGTTGAGACCTTTGGTTCTATGGTACACAATAACGATAACAAACCTCATCTCTTTTATGCATTTAACTCATAAAACAATGTTCAAGAAACCTGTACATTTTGAGGGGGAGGGGGGGGGGGGTAGCAGAACATGTATTTCGGTCTTAAAAACTCGACCTATTTCCTGTGGTCGATGAAGATAATTGGGCCTCTAATTTAATTCGATTTCAATGTTCAATTTAAGTGGAGGATCGAATGCTACACTTCACCTGATTAATAACGGCAAGATGAGGTCAAAGGTCAACATTGCAGATAAAGCTAGATGGTGATCTAAAAGAAGTTCTCTGCATCTTTAAGAATGGCTTGAAATTTGGGAGAGGGGAAAAGTGAAATAATAGAGAGAGGGGAGGATGAGAGGGAGGAAGAGAGAGAGAGAGAGAGGGAATATGAGTGAGAGAGAGAGAGAGAGAGAAAAGGAGGGGCAAGTGGGTGTGTGTGCGTGCGTGTGTACCGTGTGTGTGTGTGTGTGCGTGTGTGTGTGTGTGTGTGAGAGAGAGAGAGAGAGAGAAGGGGGAGAATATGGATAAGCAATGTAAGAACAGTCCTTTTAGTTATCATCCTTCATTGTGGTTTAGTTGACAAATGTATGAGTTACAGTCCCCCTTATTTCCTTCTGCGAGCCATGCATGCAAGCAGGGTGTGGACTCTTTGTGTAATTAGTATATAAATTAACGCCCTTACAGCACTAAGCAGATATTCTGGCAGGCTGCTAAACCATGAAATATGTCGCGTCTGACCTCGCAGACTATTGTTTGTGAAGACATCCTTCTATCATCCTTGGAATCCCTCTCTGGTCTAAACGAGCTTCATCTGTCACTTGCTAGTCATCAGTTAGCTATCCAGTCATTGATACATGTTTGTTGAAGGCTCAGCGATGGGTTATCCTCTGTGCGCCATGGCGGAGAGGGCGGGAGGGACAGAGGGTGCATAAGACTACTCAATCAGCAGCAGAACTTTGGGTATTACAACAAGTGCCATTAGTGAAAGTGAGCTAGCCGTTTAAGCTCTTCGTCGATGAGCTGGCGTCACTTTAGATTGATGGTGCATGTAGAGGGGACGGGAAAGGCGGATGGGCCGGGGCAGACTGAACAGTCATAGAAGATGGGCGGGTGGTTACGGTAAAGTCAAGATCACTATCTCTTTTGCAGGCCCTATAGTTATGTGTTCAATTGTACTTTACATTATAAAAAGGGGGTGCCGTTTCGATGAGCTGGCGTCAATTTAGATCGATGGTGCATGAAGGGGAAGGATGGGGGGCAGAATGGACCTACAAGATTGGCGGTTGGTTACACTGAAGATACTGTACGTACAGTTAACAACATACTAAATTATTCATATCCCTTATACATTTCATGCTTTCTGTGATTTTCATAACTCAAGAATGAAAGGTGGTCTGGTTGAATTAGGGCCTTTGATGAATAGTTTAAGATGTAACCTTTGAAATGTCATATTCTCAAGAAACACAAAGTGGGACAACTGAATTTGTCATATACTTAAGAAATAAAAAGACTTGGTAAGGGTATGAATAATGTAGTTGTTAACTGTATCTCCTATGCAGGACAGATTATGCGTGAGTACAAAGAACACGATCACATATACATTCGACAAAATTAATCAACTCAAGGAAAATTTAATACCTCATTGTATGTCATATAAAAACCACGTTCGGATTACGTAATACGTCATTGTAATATGTTCGCGCATTTCTAAAGGTGCTGGATAGGGCTATTGAAATTGCGATATGTCGATTTTTCGAAAGTAGTTCTGATCGTGTTAAAGGTACTTTTGTGAACAAAACAAAACACAAGAAAAGAACCCCGCTGTTTCGATGAGCTGGCGTCCCTCTTATATAGATTGTACACAAGGGATCGGGAAGCAGAGTGAAGCTAGAAGTTTATTGGCGGGGTGGTTACGTTAAGCATGCATGTTAAAGACCCTTTGCAGGCCAAAATATATATAAATGCTATGGTATATTGTATTTTTTTTAAAGGTGAAAATACTGTTTAGGACCTCCCCGAACCCAATCCCCTAGAAAAAACAACTATAGCCTAAACACGATCAACTGTCCTGTACGTGGAATAATCGAATGAAATTTAAAATGGATGATCAAATTGTATCTGGCTATGCTGTAGCGCGTTGTGGCTTCAAGTATTCTTTAACGAAATCAATCTTGCCGATTTATTTTGTTCTCGAGATCGGTCTCGGGACTGATTTCCCCAAACGAAAGCCACTTGGGATTTCATCCGCGTTATTACACGTATAATGGTATAATCCTAATCCATGTCAAATCTTCACTTGACTTCTAAAAAAAAAACATCTGAGAACATATATATCTCTACAATTCTTAATTTGTTGATTGACTTATAGGTGACAGCGCATTGTGGCGCTATTCAAATCAAATTATTATTATTATTATTATTATTATTATTATTATTATTATTATTATTTGTAGTAGTAGTAGTAGTAGTAGTAGTAGTAGTAGTAGTAGGAGTAGTAGTAGTAGTAGTAATAGTAGTAGTAGTAATAGTAGTAGTAGTAGTAGTAGTACATGTAAATATAGTAGTGTTGCTATTAATATCATTTTATAATGGTTGAAATATTTGCAAAAGGGAAAATACTCCCTATAAGAGGTGGTTTGAGCAACAACAACTTTCATTGTCATTTGGTCAGAGAGATAAAGTGGACAAAAGGAGAGAGAGAGAGAGAGAGAGAGGGGAGAAGGGGAGAGGGGGGCGGAGACGGCAAATTCTTTCGACATGTTTGATTGCGTTGCCATGTTTCAGTCGGGGATTATAATTATGTGCCTATACGTGTAAATATAGCTTTAGTAAAATTACTTGTGTGTTCCATCTATCAGTAACTTTTATTGCTATCACCAATCATACTTTAAGCCAGGAGCGGCGATTTCTTTTCATGACAGGGGAGGACGAAATGCGAGGGACGAGGGAGCAGTGGCGTAATGAGCAAAAACGTTGGGGGCGGCAGAAAAAAATCCGCATCACCACCACTCTTACATGTTACATGCAGGCCCCACGGAACGTTTTTCAAAGTGGGGGGCTAAAGTATTTACGATCAGGTAGAGCAAAGCTAGCGAAGCAAGTGGAGCGTAAATTGACGTGGGGTCCAGGGGCAAAGCCCCGGCGGGGGTCAAGGGGCTGAGCCCTATGAAGCTCAGGGGTTTTTAGGCAATTAATTAAGGTGTGATGAGCATCCAGGGGGCGGAGCCCGCGGAAGTTCAGGGGTTTTAGGCATTTTATTACGGTCAGATGAGCATATTTTGATACCTTATTTGTGACACTGGCATGCAGGTCACTAATTTGAGTGGGGTCCAGGGTGCGGAGCCCCCAGAAGCTCAGGGGTTTTAGGCATTAAATACGATCAGATGAGCATCCAGGGGCCGCCTTAGGGCCCTGGTGGGGTCCAGGGGGCGGAGCCCCCGGAAGCTCAGGGGGAAATCATTCCATTTCAGCAACATTTGTAAATCACTGGTATCGAATTAGAAATAAACAACGTTTGAATTTTATTTTGGGGAAATGCCCTAAAGCCCCCCCCCCCCCATCAGTACGCAAGTGCGAGGGAGCATAGTGAACGAGAGGGTGAAGGTGACGGAAGTGACTACCCCTCACAGGTTTTTGAAGTTTTGTTGTATTAAAAAATTACATTCCTTAGCAAACTATAGTATAAAAACAAGCAATATACTTTTTTCACACTTCACTTTTCTCGGTATTTACTTGTACATTTTGAAGGATATTATGCGAGGAAGCGTAGCTACCGAGTGAGAAGAATTTTTCATTTTATGGGGACGATCCCCCATAAAAAAATTGAGGGGGGACGTGTCCCCCCCCCCCGTCCCTCCGGGATCACCGCCCCTGCTTTAAGCTACTTGTTTTTATCATTGATAGTGTAGGAACCATTCTCCTTAAAGGGATAGTTGAGTTCTAGTGTAGAGGGCGCTACACAAAATATTTTTTTGGTGAGACAATGAAAAACTGAGTGTCAAATTTGAAAGAGCACACAATTTAAATTACAAAAACATCTTTGTTTGATCAAAATCGGTTCCGAGACGGCTGAAATATCCATAAATATAACCCTTACTAATATTTGTGGGGACCCACAAATATTCGATAATTTGGAACCAGCCGTTGAAAATACGAGAAAGCGCCTTATAAGCCTACGTTTTATTCCAGCCAAAGCCAATGTTGGCTTTTTGTTGGCCTTTTCGTGTTGGTTATGATACGCACCATCAGCCGACCCGTGTATTGTTATTATCAATTAATTCATTTATTAAAGCTCACCGAATTTTTTTGAAAGTGGAGCTGAATTGGTATGATCGGATTTAAAGGGCAATCCAACCCTTGTAACAAGTTGATTTGTATGAAAGCAGAAAAATAACAGAAACAGAATGGCAAAAGTTTAAAATGAATCGGACCAATAGTAAGGAAGTTATGAATGTTTGAAATATGATATCACTAAGTCTATACGAATCTCAAATTGGTAGTTTGGTTAGTGGATTGTGACGTAGGACGTGAATAACTCGCCCATTTGCCCGTGTACAAAAAATATCACTAATTTCTGTTTTTCTCGTAAGTTCCTTCTCCTGTGGGGCACTACTCAAAATATATTATAGATATCATATTATTATGGGTCCTCTAAAGAAAAAGACCCCTGAGCCATGAAATTTTGAAAATTTAAATTTTAGTCATTTTATAATTATGTTGGAACAGAATCTGGGAAAGTATTCCGGCACTACATCACATTGACATTACCGCTTCAGCCAATTTGAGGTGTCCATTCGTAATAGTGATTACAACTTTCAAAAATTCATAACTTTCTTATATTCAGTCAGATTTAATTGAAACTTTCATCAGTTTGCTTCTCTGATTTTTCTGCTTTCGTTTAGAGTAGTTGTCTATTTGGGTTAGATTTCCCTTTAATCTAATCTTAAATTTAGTTTAATCTAAAAATCTAAAAATAAGAGCAATAACCATGCACTGTGAAGGCATTTGCGTTCTTAAACAAGAATTCGAGTCCCTTTAAGTCTATGTTCAAATATAAGCACATCGTGCTCCTTTCTCTAGCGATGTTCAAGGTCGCATAGGCAATCTTGCCTGAAATATATTGATATCAACAGTAGAACCAGTATAGCTAGATCGATATTTGAATAAAATTGAAGTAGAAAATTGATATTGATTTATTCAACTTGTATAAGTGCATTAGTACAAATCATACCCATTAGTGCCCCAGGGGGTGTATAACAGAATGAGGCAAAGCCTGCATTAAGTTGATTAGTGTTTCTACTTGTTATTTTCTCAAAACAAATTCTCGCTGCCAAAAATCTAAAGAAAAAGAGAAGATCTATGGCTTACATGAGCCAATGTTCCATCGATCTCGATGAATCCTTTTTTTCTTCTTCCGTAGGGATCAGAAGTATTCCTTTAGCGGGGTTTTATGACGTGGTTTGCGTAGAATGCGCTCTATTGCGCCGATGGCGGTGAAATGTGATCTTTCGATACGCAAATATGAGATAGGCATAACTAACAACTATCGATCCGCAAGAATCTCTGTATGAAATTACTTATAAAAAGTATTATGACTTCTTCAGTTATTGCCCCCCCCCCCAACCCGGAACTCCTTACCCCTGTACTAAAGAATTGCCATACGTTCAAGAGGTGTCTGAAAACACATCTTTTCTAATTTGTTGTATTACTCCTCTCTGTTTATAATCAATGTAAGATTCGTATGATAATGTTCCCTCTCTTTGTTTGTAAGTATTTCTTGTTTATGCGCTTTGTATCTAATAAATAGGCGCGTTATAAATGTAATATCATTATTATTATTATTCAGGTTGGTCCGCAGCAGACACCCAAACATGATTTCTACGGTACTTCATTTAATCATAATTTCCAATTTGCTTCCAGACAGTTTCTCTCACAATGAAACCACATGACAATAATTCAACTGTATCTTTCAATGTCAGCCAAAGTCATAGTTTATTTATTGCAGGAATCAATGAAAAAAATATCCTTGAATATAAACTCATACATTAGGAGCAAAGAGGAACGATGATATGCGAGTGACACAGCTCTAATAAATGCAACTCGTACTTTATTTAGAATACTTTGAGAATTAAAAGAAACCACCCACAGAACATTTTGAATAAACAAAAGGAAAAGGGATTATATTGAACATGTTAAAATTCGATGATGGACAAATAGAAAAGAAAAGAAAAAATAATTAGAAAGAAAGCAAAAATTCAACCCAACCCAAAACCTATACAGCCTGCGGATACCGGCATGAAGTATAATTACTCATCGTTTATGATCTCTGTATCTAGTCATCAAGGACATTTTGTCTAGCAAGGATATTTCTGAAATTAGTTTCTTCCCATTTTTAATTATCTTAAGTGTTTTATCAGGACAATTTTCAGGTAAAACATAATTTGTATGTGTTCTAGTATTAATAGAGACGCAGTGTGCTTGTTCACTCTATTTAGAGCTAAAGGGAAGAAAAAACAAACATTTTGAGACATTATCTTAATATAACTTTCTTATGCTTGTTGCCTTTACTGCACGTTTGTAGTTAGAAGGGTGATCATTTTTTAAAAAGATAATAGGCCACTCTCAATGTTTTAAGATGTGGGAAGAGAGGTAAGATCATGATAAATATATGGTGTTGTAAGCCACAGGGCTTCATTCTGAGTTTTAAAAATTTGTTGTAGTAGGTGATTTGAATCTTGAACATAATCTTACATTGAAGAAAACTACTTGTATGTTTGACGCGAAAAGCTTTTCGAATTTTGGATACAATCTTTTCTAATTTGGAGTCGTTCGCAGGTGATATCCTCACGTGTTCTGTTTTTAGTATAATACTGAGTCTTCACAGGAATAATCTTCTTCTGATAAATTGGAAAATAAAAAGTATAATGTTATTTTCAGCGTTGATCTAGGTAAAATCTAATTTCGACAGGTTTCAAATTGAGCTTTTGTGGTAAACAGTAATAACAACCTGTTGCATTGTTTTGGGAACCCACTAGAATACATTAAAACCACTATTGTTTCTTCGCTCAAAGTGTCTGTCCTATATCTGAGGAATACCCATGTAGCGATATAGCAATTTTCAAATTTCTATTCCGGCGTAAGATTATAACGTTGTATTCTGGAGATAAGCATATAAAAGCTTATAAAACGGATGGCTCTTAGAGTGCCCTAATACTCGAAATATTATGACAATAACAATAATAATTAATAATCATAATAAGGGTCTTATCTAGCCAGGGTAGCCACATCAGTATCATTCCTGCGGGCCTTGTAATTTTATTATTACCCTAGAAATTGCCAGGTACCCATTCCCACTTGGGTGGAGAGTGGCAAATGAGGATTAATGTCTTGCCATAGGACGGTAGTGCCGGGCTGGGATTCGAACCCTCAACCCCGGATTGAGAGTCAAGTGAATGATGAATCACTATACCATGAGACCTCTAAGAAAAAGATGAAAAGATTAGACCAATCACTTGTGTATGGTCTCATATACCCAATTTCTTAGTGCAGTTCATGACATCTTCACCAAGACTCAGTCAATATAAAGATGATATGGCTTTTTCAGTTACCCCCCCCCCAACCCGGAACTCCTTACCCCTGTACTATAGAATTGCCATACTTTCAAGAGGTGTCTGAAAACACATCTGTTCTAATTTGTTGTATTACTCCTCTCTGTTTATAATCAATGTAAGCTTCGTATGATAATGTTCCCTCTCTTTGTTTGTAAGTATTTCTTGTTTATGCGCTTTGTATCTAATAAATAGGCGCGTTATAAATGTAATATCATTATTATTATTATTTTCAGGTTGGTCCGCAGCAGACACCCAAACATGATTTCTACGGTACTTCATTTAATCATAATTTCCAAATTGCTTCCAAACAGTTTCTCTCACAATGAAACCACATGACAGTAATTCAACTGTATCTTTCAATGTCAGCCAAAGTCATAGTTTATTTATTGCAGGAATCAATGAAAAAAATATCCTTGAATATAAACTCATACATTAGGAGCAAAGAGGAACGATGATATGCGAGTGACACAGCTCTAATAAATGCAACTCGTACTTTATTTAGAATACTTTGAGAATTAAAAGAAACCACCCACAGAACATTTCGAATAAACAAAAGGAAAAGGGATTATATGGAACATGTTAAAATTCGATGATGGACAAATAGAAAAGAAAAGAAAAAAATAATTAGAAAGAAAGCAAAAAATTCAACCCAACCCAAAACCTAAACAGCCTGCGGATACCGGCATGAAGTATAATTACTCATCGTTTATGATCTCTGTATCTAGTCATCAAGGACATTTTGTCTAGCAAGGATATTTCTGAAATTAGTTTCTTCCCATTTTTAATTATCTTAAGTGTTTTATCAGGACAATTTTCAGGTAAAACATAATTTGTATGTGTTCTAGTATCAATAGAGACGCAGTGTGCTTGTTCACTCTATTTAGAGCTAAAAGGGAAGAAAAAACAAACATTTTGAGACATTATCTTAATATAACTTTCTTATGCTTGTTGCCTTTACTGCACGTTTGTAGTTAGATGGGTAATAATTTGTTTAAAAGATAATAGGCCACTCTCAATGTTTTAAGATGTGGGAAGAGAGGTAAGATCATGATAATTATATGGTGTTGTAAGCCACAGGGCTGTTTTTCATTCTGAGTTTTAAAAATTTGTTGTAGTAGGTGATTTGAATCTTGAACATAATCTTACATTGAAGAAAACTACTTGTATGTTTGACGCGAAAAGCTTTTCGAATTTTGGATACAATCTTTTCTAATTTGGAGTCGTTCGCAGGTGATATCCTCACGTGTTCTGTTTTTAGTATAATACTGAGTCTTCACAGGAATAATCTTCTTCTGATAAATTGGAAAATAAAAAAAGTATAATGTTATTTTCAGCGTTGATCTAGGTAAAATCTAATTTCGACAGGTTTCAAATTGAGCTTTTGTGGTAAACAGTAATAACAACCTGTTGCATTGTTTTGGGAACCCACTAGAATACATTAAAACCACTATTGTTTCTTCGCTCAAAGTGTCTGTCCTATATCTGAGGAATACCCATGTAGCGATATAGCAATTTTCAAATTTCTATTCCGGCGTAAGATTATAACGTTGTATTCTGGAGATAAGCATATAAAAGCTTATAAAACGGATGGCTCTTAGAGTGCCCTAATACTCGAAATATTATGACAATAACAATAATAATTAATAATCATAATAAGGGTCTTATCTAGCCAGGGTAGCCACATCAGTATCATTCCTGCGGGCCTTGTAATTCTTATTATTACCCTAGAAATTGCCAGGTACCCATTCCCACTTGGGTGGAGAGTGGCAAATGAGGATTAATGTCTTGCCATAGGACGGTAGTGCCGGGCTGGGATTCGAACCCTCAACCCCGGATTGAGAGTCAAGTGAATGATGAATCACTATACCATGAGACCTCTAAGAAAAAGATGAAAAGATTAGACCAATCACTTGTGTATGGTCTCATATACCCAATTTCTTAGTGCAGTTCATGACATCTTCACCAAGACTCAGTCAATATAAAGATGATATGGCTTTTCAGTTACCCCCAACCCGGAACTCCTTACCCCTGTACTATAGAATTGCCATACTTTCAAGAGGTGTCTGAAAACACATCTGTTCTAATTTGTTGTATTACTCCTCTCTGTTTATAATCAATGTAAGCTTCGTATGATAATGTTCCCTCTCTTTGTTTGTAAGTATTTCTTGTTTATGCGCTTTGTATCTAATAAATAGGCGCGTTATAAATGTAATATCATTATTATTATTATTTTCAGGTTGGTCCGCAGCAGACACCCAAACATGATTTCTACGGTACTTCATTTAATCATAATTTCCAAATTGCTTCCAAACAGTTTCTCTCACAATGAAACCACATGACAGTAATTCAACTGTATCTTTCAATGTCAGCCAAAGTCATAGTTTATTTATTGCAGGAATCAATGAAAAAAATATCCTTGAATATAAACTCATACATTAGGAGCAAAGAGGAACGATGATATGCGAGTGACACAGCTCTAATAAATGCAACTCGTACTTTATTTAGAATACTTTGAGAATTAAAAGAAACCACCCACAGAACATTTTGAATAAACAAAAGGAAAAGGGATTATATGGAACATGTTAAAATTCGATGATGGACAAATAGAAAAGAAAAGAAAAAATAATTAGAAAGAAAGCAAAAAATTCAACCCAACCCAAAACCTAAACAGCCTGCGGATACCGGCATGAAGTATAATTACTCATCGTTTATGATCTCTGTATCTAGTCATCAAGGACATTTTGTCTAGCAAGGATATTTCTGAAATTAGTTTCTTCCCATTTTTAATTATCTTAAGTGTTTTATCAGGACAATTTTCAGGTAAAACATAATTTGTATGTGTTCTAGTATCAATAGAGACGCAGTGTGCTTGTTCACTCTATTTAGAGCTAAAAGGGAAGAAAAAACAAACATTTTGAGACATTATCTTAATATAACTTTCTTATGCTTGTTGCCTTTACTGCACGTTTGTAGTTAGATGGGTAATAATTTGTTTAAAAGATAATAGGCCACTCTCAATGTTTTAAGATGTGGGAAGAGAGGTAAGATCATGATAATTATATGGTGTTGTAAGCCACAGGGCTGTTTTTCATTCTGAGTTTTAAAAATTTGTTGTAGTAGGTGATTTGAATCTTGAACATAATCTTACATTGAAGAAAACTACTTGTATGTTTGACGCGAAAAGCTTTTCGAATTTTGGATACAATCTTTTCTAATTTGGAGTCGTTCGCAGGTGATATCCTCACGTGTTCTGTTTTTAGTATAATACTGAGTCTTCACAGGAATAATCTTCTTCTGATAAATTGGAAAATAAAAAAAGTATAATGTTATTTTCAGCGTTGATCTAGGTAAAATCTAATTTCGACAGGTTTCAAATTGAGCTTTTGTGGTAAACAGTAATAACAACCTGTTGCATTGTTTTGGGAACCCACTAGAATACATTAAAACCACTATTGTTTCTTCGCTCAAAGTGTCTGTCCTATATCTGAGGAATACCCATGTAGCGATATAGCAATTTTCAAATTTCTATTCCGGCGTAAGATTATAACGTTGTATTCTGGAGATAAGCATATAAAAGCTTATAAAACGGATGGCTCTTAGAGTGCCCTAATACTCGAAATATTATGACAATAACAATAATAATTAATAATCATAATAAGGGTCTTATCTAGCCAGGGTAGCCACATCAGTATCATTCCTGCGGGCCTTGTAATTCTTATTATTACCCTAGAAATTGCCAGGTACCCATTCCCACTTGGGTGGAGAGTGGCAAATGAGGATTAATGTCTTGCCATAGGACGGTAGTGCCGGGCTGGGATTCGAACCCTCAACCCCGGATTGAGAGTCAAGTGAATGATGAATCACTATACCATGAGACCTCTAAGAAAAAGATGAAAAGATTAGACCAATCACTTGTGTATGGTCTCATATACCCAATTTCTTAGTGCAGTTCATGACATCTTCACCAAGACTCAGTCAATATAAAGATGATATGGCTTTTCAGTTACCCCCAACCCGGAACTCCTTACCCCTGTACTAAAGAATTGCCATACTTTCAAGCGGTGTCTGAAAACACATCTTTTCTAATTTGTTGTATTACTCCTCTCTGTTTATAATCAATGTAAGATTCGTATGATAATGTTCCCTCTCTTTGCTTGTAAGTATTTCTTGTTTATGCGCTTTGTATCTAATAAATAGGCGCGTTATAAATGTAATATCATTATTATTATTATTTTCAGGTTGGTCCGCAGCAGACACCCAAACATGATTTCTACGGTACTTCATTTAATCATAATTTGCAAATTGCTTCCAAACAGTTTCTCTCACAATGAAACCACATGACAATAATTCAACTGTATCTTTCAATGTCAGCCAAAGTCATAGTTTATTTATTGCAGGAATCAATTAAAAAAATATCCTTGAATATAAACTCATACATTAGGAGCAAAGAGGAACGATGATATGCGAGTGACACAGCTCTAATAAATGCAACTCGTACTTTATTTAGAATACTTTGAGAATTAAAAGAAACCACCCACAGAACATTTTGAATAAACAAAAGGAAAAGGGATTATATTGAACATGTTAAAATTCGATGATGGACAAATAGAAAAGAAAAGAAAAAAATAATTAGAAAGAAAGCAAAAAATTCAACCCAACCCAAAACCTAAACAGCCTGCGGATACCGGCATGAAGTATAATTACTCATCGTTTATGATCTCTGTATCTAGTCATCAAGGTCATTTTGTCTAGCAAGGATATTTCTGAAATTAGTTTCTTCCCATTTTTAATTATCTTAAATGTTTTATCAGGACAATTTTCAGGTAAAACATAATTTGTATGTGTTCTAGTATTAATAGAGACGCAGTGTGCTTGTTCACTCTATTTAGAGCTAAAAGGGAAGAAAAAACAAACATTTTGAGACATTATCTTAATATAACTTTCTTATGCTTGTTGCCTTTACTGCACGTTTGTAGTTAGAAGGGTGATAATTTTTTTGAAAATATAATAGGCCACTCTCAATGTTTTAAGATGTGGGAAGAGAGGTAAGATCATGATAATTATATGGTGTTGTAAGCCACAGGGCTGTTTTTCATTCTGAGTTTTAAAAATTTGTTGTAGTAGGTGATTTGAATCTTGAACATAATCTTACATTGAAGAAAACTACTTGTATGTTTGACGCGAAAAGCTTTTCGAATTTTGGATACCATCTCTTCTAATTTGGATTCATTCGCAGGTGATATCCTCACGTGTTCTGTTTTTAGTATAATACTGAGTCTTAACAGGAATAATATTCTTCTGATAAATTGGAAAATAAAAAGTTATAATGTTTTTTTCAGCGTTGATCTAGGTAAAATCTAATTTCGACAGGTTTCAAATTGAGCTTTTGTGGTAAACAGTAATAACAACCTGTTGCATTGTTTTGGGAACCCACTACAATACATTGAAACCACTATTGTTTCTTCGCTCAAAGTGTCTGTCCTATATCTGAGGGATACCCATGTAGCGATATAGCAATTTTCAAATTTCTATTCCGGCGTCAGATTATAACGTTATATTCGGGAGATAAGCATATCGAGTTCTAACCTGCACACGATAAAGCTGGGTTTCTTCGCGCCTCTCCGAGGAAAGAATCTAAGCAAACTTGACATTACTTGTATCAACTTAGGTCGGTACATAACAATTATTCCACAGGTATGGATGGGGTGTCTCAGTTTTTACTTGACTCAAACACCCTGAAAAAAAGTCGAACCTAGTCAATTTAACGGGATGATTGCTCTTCGTACGCTCTCCCTGGAAGAAAATGGTAACCTAGTCATCAACAGTCAACACGGCACTTGGAACCTATCGCTAACTCAGCTGAATATAGCACGCAACGAGCTGAGGGAAAGAAACAGCTTTGCAATGCAAGGTCTCAATACAATCCATGTCCTGGATTTAAGAGGAAATATTGAATGGCAGCTTTTTAAATTTGACTGCGCCATTTAGAAAATAAATTGGAAACATTTTTACATGTAACTTTTGTAAACCATTAGCCTATAGTGTTATACGCGACTGCTTGTGAGTTCGCGGGGTGACCTTGGACGTTGCGAAAATAGACGCAGAAGTGTGATCACTCAATACTGTTCTTTGCCCAAGCTGCAAATGGTTCACTTTTAAATGTTAGCATGACTAAATTACTTTTTGAGATAAACTAGTTTATGAAACGATTGTGTATAAATATGTTAGAATATCATAGGTTTCTTTCCACTGAAAATCAAATGAGTTGAGAATTCGATTTGTGAAGTGAATAAACAATATACAATAATAACTGTAGAAATATAAAATGAAAAATCCCACTTCATAAAAGTGGTATATTTATGTAATTCAAACTATTTCGCCTGTTAAAAACTTGTATATTTTATCATCTAATAAATCATTAGTTATTGTGACTTGTTTACTATAGGCTCAAATAAAAGTTTGAGTCTGCAAAAGATAGGTTTTCTTTATTCGTAAAATATATCAACTCAGACATACATCTGAAGACATTCACTTGCCTGTACTTATATTCATTGCAGTAAATGCTGCACATCTATCTTTGTCCCCGTCAATGTTACTCCACATTCTGAATATCATAGGCTGGAGTATGACTTAAGCATTGAATACATAATGACTTTAACAAAACCAGTTGTAGCCTAACGATAAATCATTCATGCTACAGAACAATTTGCTGTATTTGTAAATTAAATGTAAAACTAAAGACATGTTAACATGTCTCTGGTTATTAAAGCATTGTTGCTTTTTTTCTTATAACGTCCGTATTTGCTTCCAATTTATATTTTTAATCCGGCTTAGGGGTCGGCAACCGTAGCGCTCAGTGCATTCAAGGAATACATTCTACCATGTATCCACCTACCAGGGTCGAGTATGGCACAAGTAGATTAATGTCTTGCCAAATGACGTTCTTGCCGCGGCAGGGATTCGAACCCCTTACCTTGTGGTTCACAGTCCGGAGACTTGCCCACTAGAACACAACACCTCTGATTACAACATTCCGAACCCAAGCCCGGTGTGACCTCTCTCAGTATTATATCTCCCTTTGATCCTGTGTCATGTTCACTTGAAGATCTATGCTGATCTGTGCTAGATCGTACTGAGCCAGGCAGCGAGAAGTGGCGTAGGATTAAGGAGGCATTAGCATCATAGGGGAGGGGGCACCAGTCGAAATAGGCCAATAAACGCAATCGAACAATGGCATCGAGTGTTGCCAGGGTGTGTGTGTGTGGGGGTGAGTCATATATCTTCTTTTCACACCATCTCCTTTCTTCTTATCCTCTTCCTTCTCTAATTTCCCTTTTATCACCATTTATGATTTAAGAGGGCCGGTACCCTCTCCGTGCCCCCGTATCTTCGCCAGTGAACATGAGACAGTAGGGTTGATCTACGTTAGATATGGATTAACCTAAAAGGAGTATTAGGCTGCATGTAAACACGTTGTGTACACTCCACTTACATTTCGATGATATCACCGTAGTATCTGACTACTAAGCCCTTAGGATATTTGTCTGTGTCTATTCGGATTTCCACATGGTTTACCCCATCCATTACCTTCCAATTACGCTTCACATGCGTTAAAAACTCAATACTTTATTTTGTCTTAAGATCGTTTATTTTTTTGCAATTTCCCAACAAAATAATGATAATAATAATTTTGGTGTTCCTTTCCCCTTTTTTCCTTTTCCCCATATTTCTCTCTTTCTATTTTTCTCCTGTTCCGTCTTTCCTTTGTGAGTGTGTGTGTGTGTGGGGGGGGGGGTGCCCCTCCGTTTCATCTCCGTAATAGTTACTACTCCTCATCTGCCAGTCCTACTTCTTTGTACTCTCTCCAGCCTTTCTCCCCTTTTCTGTCTTCGCCCTTCCCTTTCTCTTCCTCTCTCGCCACCCCAAACATTGTCCGCTCTATTTCAATTAAACCTCCACGTTTCAAGTAGGATGAAATGAAAACTAATTTGATCTATGCTCTCATGACATTGAGGATAAAGGATAACACAAAATCTCTTCTAAAAATTATGAGTGCAATTTGATTATCCTCTTGTCGCCTTATTGGACCGCTATCAGAACTCGACAGACGAAAATCCACAGTTTCCTGGGAACGCACAAATTCCCGATAGACCTCATGAAATTGAATTCCAAACATTAAATTCAATGTTCGGGACTGACACTGACATAATACAAATATGGCGGCCTTCTGATGGGAAAACAGACTTGTAAGAACGAAATGCACGACTCAAACAACAAAATTATGTACAGATTTTCCTTGTTAATTCGATCGAAAAAAACGGCGGCACAAGATATTCATCAAAATCTCAAACAAAGAAGAAGAAAACAACTTATATATAAACCCATATCCTTGAGCTACTTTTTAATGTTTATACATGTATTAAGTGTACACGTACTTTTACGTAGGTCTTTTGTTCACACATACCAATCTCAAGAATGTTTGGAGCACAATATAATTTATCTCTACACGGTGTGTCATCAGTAATTCTACTATTTCGTTATTCTTTATATGATATATAGTTTTGTTCTTATGATTACTTTGTATTTTTATTGTATATGCACGGCCCCATTGTAAAACAGCCGAACAGCTGAACTGGGCTTTTACCGTGAATAAATAAATGAATCAAATCAAATCAAATCAATTTAATTTCCTGAACGAACAATTTAATGAATTATATTGGCATTACCAAAGTAACTCAAAATCGTTCAATTGCTCCGTAAATCCTATCGCATTGCTATATCTGATATTGTATAAGATTTGGTGCGGATATTGAACTACATATAATATTACATTTTACTCTCACAATACCACTCTTTCCTGTTTGTGATTGACATCCATCTCATATTGCTGCTCAAATCTTCTTCTGTTATTTTCATTCATCTAGCTTCTTTTGAACGAGTTAATAAACTTGCTACGTCTCCAAATATTTCACCCGCGTGTATTGCTACGATTGATTTTGGTTTTGTTACCATGGTAATGTGCTGTTGGTAAACGCTGAACAGGTGAATCACATTGTTTCTCTGAAACGAGTTAATAAACCTGCATTTTATAGGAAGTTTTCTACAGGATATTAAAGGATGTAAGCATTACAAACTTAAAAAACTTAAAAGACTGGTGTCGTATTCCTCTATGACAGGCTGTTCTAGTTTCCATCTCAAATACATCGTTCTACTTTCTAGCAACAATCCAACTAGCGCATTTGAAGGAGCTAGGGGCATGCAATTGAAGCATATTTACCCTCCGGAGCATTTGAAGGAGGGGCGATGAGGCAAATTTTTCCTCCTGACATATTTCCCGCCAAGAAAGAACGAGGAGCAGGTTAAGAAAATTGTGAGTAAGTTAGTAAGACTGCTCTTGTGTTGGACACGAACGAAACACGTTCTAAGAAACTTTCCTATTCGGTATAACCATGGATAATGTATAACAGTGATATTCAGCACTAGCTTTTTTTTTGGGGGCCCCTTCGAGTAGAACTACATGCATTATCATAAACTCCGGTGTTTTGCCCCTCCTAAGGCCAAGGTCTTGATACCCCACTGCGACTATCTCGCCCCAGATCTAATACATTTGTCCCTATTCCGAAATATTATCGACGAATATGATGCCTTCCATTATGATGATAATAATAAGGAGTTGTTTTGAAGAAGACGGCCATCACCTGACAATATCAGTATCATCTTCTAGTTTGAAAGTACATGTATACCATTTCAATTATATGAAACAAAAGAGGGATTCTAAATGGTTAATGTTGCTCCCGATTGTATGGGTAAAAATAGAGAAATAGACCAAAGCCCTCATGATAAGTGTACGATTACCAGTGGGACATCTACATTCCTGTCAAGAATTCACTTTGTCTTCGATCCCGGGTATACACCCCTGCATATCCGAATAAGGCTTAAAGGGAAAATCCAACCTTGATAGCAAACTTGTCTAGAATAAAGCAGAAAAATCAGAGAAGCATACTGATGAATGTTTGAATGAAATCGGACAAAACATTAGAAAGTTACGAATTTTTGAACGTTGCAATTACTATAGATATGGGCTCTTCAAATTGGATGATTTGATAATGTCTATGTGATGTAGTGGCGGACAACTTTCCTATTTGCTCCAATACACGAAAGGACTAAAATTTCAACTTTTCATAAATGTATGACTCGGGATGGTCTGTTCTTTTTAGAGGACCTGTAATAATGTACTCTCCATGATATATTTTTAGTAATGCCCCAAGGGTGAAGGCACTTGGAAGAAAAACAGAAATAAGTGATAGTTTTGTACGCGACAAACGGGAGAGTAATCCGTCACTACGTCACAATCCACTGCCAAAATTGTCGATTTGAGATTCGCACAGCTGTAGTGATCTCATATTTCAAACACTCATAACTTTCTCAATATTGGTCCGATTTTTTAGTTTCAAACTTTCGCCATTCTGTTTCTCTGGTTTTTATGCTTTCATTCAAATTAACTTATTAGAAGGTTTGGATTGCCCTTTAATGATGTGTTACAAAAACAAAATTATTTACAAGGTTCTAATCATTCTGACTGCGTAGTCGTCTGTCTTAATTTTTCTCTGTCTGTTCCAAATGTTTTCTGCTGGCTCCATGTATCTGTCCGTCAGTCTGTCTGTCTGTCTGTCTGTCTCTATATCTCATTCTAGCTTTCTCACTGTCCGTATTAGGTCTCTGTCCCGCACCCTCTCTCTCTCTCTCTCTCTCTCTCTCTCATTTCCCTGTTAACCACTGCACTTACAGTTGAATAAACTTCTGCTGTGAATAGAATAATATTTCTGTCATAGAAATAAATTTATTCAACGACGAACATATTGGATTGCTGTACAACGCTCTTTAAAATAGACTGTCTACGACGCGATGGTTATATTAAGAACCTTCGTCCATACGCTATTAACATTTCTTTGGGAACGCTAGACAAAATTGGGGTAGTATGAGGTAAAGCTCTGTGTATGGACCCGGTCTACGAGTCACTCATGCAAGTCCCCCTGATTCGAGTCTGCATGATTTTCGCGCCGTTTCTCACCATGGCTATACACAACTCAAATATTCAAACCGTATGGACAGCGCTATGGAATGAAATGTTGCTGCTCAGAAAAGATGAATTAGTAGTAATTGATACCTAGAAATATCGGTGTTAAAGCCTATCTGCACTAGTTTGGCCAGGAGGGATTAGATCTCCCTGCGTGGTCACTGGCAGGTGGTTATCTCATCAAATCAGCTCTCAATTAATATAATAAATAGGGGACCATGGGGATCAACGGGTACCGCTTAGGCATTGTTGGCTGTATAGAGGGCGCAAGTGGCTACAAGTAGTGCAGTCCCGCTTTAAGATATATAATAGTCACATTTGTATAGCGCTTAATAATACGTTTCTAAGCGCTTTACAATTTAATTATTATTACCCCGGTCATTGGATTCAATTGGTTATCTTAATATGACAGTTCACATGCTCCACTCCCTTGGGACTAGTCCGGCCAGGTGCCATTTTATAATCGAACACAATGCCAAAAACAACATTAACATTCGCATCATACCATTTAACACTTTGATGGAGAGTGGCAAATGTAGATTAATTTCTTGCCAAAGGACATTAGTGCCGCGGCGAGACTCGAACCGCGAACCATGTGATCCACAGTGCGGTGATGTATTCACTAGACCACGGCACCTCTATAGTATTCCACAACATTCAAGGGGCGGGACGGAGCCTGATTCAATTTCGAGATTAATGGGGAACGTAAATTGTCTAATTTGTATAATTTATTCGTTCCCAGTTTATTCATTTATTATTTTATTTATCTATTTATTTATGTATGCATGTATATGTATGTACTTATCCATTGGTTTTTAGTATGTATTCATTAATATATTTACTCATTTATCTATTTATTTATGTATGCATCTACATAGGCCTATGTATTTATTCATTTATTGTTTTAATATTAATTTATTTATTGTTCTAATATTCATTCTTTATCTATTTATCCATTCTTTATCCAAAACGCCTGTTTAGTAAAAAGTATGAAATACAATCATGTTCAGCGAAGAGCGAACATGATATAGAACATATATTTTTAAGAAGATAAAAGTGGTACTTATCTTCCACAAGGCTCTGCGTTAAAATGGATAGTATTTACACAGTTGTCGAACTACAACAATATATGGTTTACTTTGTAATGTTTCAGGATACTACACACTTTAAACCGGGAGACATTACCGAATTGAGCTCAGCCGAAAAGGGAATTTAGTTAATCTTCAAAATTAATTCAGTTTTAACAATTCAGTTTTAAAGCATATGTTCACTGTGGATATACATGAATTATCAATAAAGAATTGATTATCTATTGTAATTTTTCTTTTATACCAGACAATAAGAATAATCGTAGCGTTTCTGGCTCTGATGTACTACTTTTTAATTTCCTCTAATGGTTCGGCGAGCCCATTGTAATTTACGAGATGAGATTTGTCAATATGTGTGGTTCATTGCCAGGTAACGGAATACATCCAGTGACAACAACAAAAAGTCATCACAGTCATATTGTATCAGGGTTTGTTTTGCGTGACCCTCCAAATATCCTTTCTATTACAGCGATCTTTTTCCTCCCTAATTTCACCCTACTTTGGAAATTAGTCCAGGGTATTTGGTGCACCGCCGAACACGGTTTTAATTAATGCAGCTTTAATTGCGGGCCACGGATCATTAAAGCACTAATTAAAATCGGACCTTATGTAACAGAGATGCTATTTTGCTATATAGGACGGCGGTCTATAAAAGGGACAGATTCTATGAGTAATGAGTAAAATAAAACTCGAACAGCACGGATATATCGATGGTTGCTTGGTGATGTTCTCTTATATCTCTAAAATGAATTTGTTCACGAGAGATAATCATTCAGAATAGAGTTTGCATGATTTTGTTTGTTGGATATGTCTGCTACATCATGTCCATACACACAAGTTCTCAAGTTTGTAGTAAATCTTGATAATTTATTAAACCATTGGTGGCGGTACCCCCATCTTCTCCAAAATCAAGAGAAGTGCCTTGAAAATGCCCCTCCCGAAATGGATTCAACCCCCCGAATGAAACTGCCCGTTCTATATTCTCCTGCATAAAAAAACAGGTAGGGTACATTTCTTTCAAACGAAGGTTTTGCCCTTATAACTATTCTTCCCCTGCAAAATAGCCTAATAACCCAAAACGTCTCTTCTAAACAATTTCACATGCCTTTTCTTAGAGAGAGAGAGAGAGAGAGAGAGAGAGAGAGAGAGAGAGAGAAACACTCAGAAAGGGAAAGCATGTAGGACAGTGGCGTCGCATCACCATATGGGGATGTTCATGGACCTCTCGCTGCCTAAAACTATCCCGTTTCTAAATTTTGCTAGCGAAATGTAGCTTCCTCTTCAAAATGACCAAAGACCAATATATAAAGTTTTGCCCATAAAGTTGGAACATATTTTTTCTTATATCTCTTTATAAAATGGTTGTGACAATATGATTTACTTTTGGTAGATAAAGTTTATATCTTCTCAGAACTTTATTGTTCAATCTCTATAACTCTTAATTAGATTAATAAATTAAGTTCTGATAAATATATAAACCTTATTTATCAAGAAAAATCATAATTTCACAGCCGTGTCATGAAAAGGGACTAGAAGGAATTATTCCAACATTATGGGCAAAAGTGTATTTCGGCATTTTGATGTTTCTGATACTTTGTTTTCATGAAGTTGACATTATTCCAAAGTATATTTTCAATATAACTAAAATTCTCTCGCGGCACCCCGGTTGAAAAACGCTTTTAATACTAGATGGTCAAAAGGAGGGGGCAGATTGAGGAGGCAGATTGCCCAAGCCGGGAGGGGATGTACCCCCTTGCCCTTTGGAGTTGGAAAATGCATTTGCTTTTTGAAGAGAAACGGGCACATATACTCTCTCTGTCTCTTTTCTCGTATGTCTTCTATCTTTCACTCCTATCCCCATTTATTTTTCTTCTCTATTGTACACTACATGCATCAAGGACACAGATCGGATCACCTCAAAACATTTTTCGATAATCAGTTAATGCACCTCTTATAACATATTTCATTTAAGACTTATCGTGTTTTCCCCACGTTACTGATTCACATAATAGTATAATCTTTGAAGAGCAGTTTCGAGAAATCTATCTCGTATCTACGCTACTGATGTAGAGCATGAGAACAGATTTGGGTATTTTATCGGGAGTTAAATAGTTTGAAAGTTGTTAATAACAGTCTATACACTCGAGGTAACTAAAGCAAATCTACAAAATTATTCATGATTAACCACTTTCCCCGTTCCTGTGTAAAGATAAATCCAACGAAATAAAGATTTCGGGTATATCCTCATTTCTTTGGCACTATAAACAAAAAAAAAAGAAACACAAAAGACCCAAACCCCCCCTCCCCCAACGAAAAAAAAAAAAAATTATAACACATTGAAAGAGAGTATTCCATACATAATCTTTGTAGAATGGGCCTTTGAAAGTATTAGGACCATATTATTATTTTCATAACAATATGAAAGTCATTTATTCATATATTATACATGGAAAAAGTACATTGAAGTACAAATCTGTAAATTAAACGATTTTCCCTCAAAAAATGTCGATATCATAGCCTCTCGTGCAGTAACCTATGAGTTATTTTCACAACTCAATCTACCGTGGGGTTCTAATCCACTTTACACGTCAATTCGCTGACCGGCACCTAGCAGCTTTCAGGTGGAGCAGCGCACATCAAAGGGCGCAGCGCCGCTAATCATAGATATAGCAAGGTCGATATAGGGATAAATACTTTAATTATTTGTGGGTGGTTTACGAGATTGTATGTGTGTGTGTGTGGGGGGTAAGGAAGACATGGAGGAGATAAGGATGACAAGACAGGATAGGAAACAAGGATGAACCGTGAAGAAGAAAATTGAGTTGATTTAGCTGGAACAATGTTAATAATAATATAATTCGTTCTTATATAGCGCTTTTCAGGACCGCAGGCCCTCTCAAAGCGCTTTACAGATATTATATTATTACCCCGGTCATCGGATTCAGGCTTACCCGCACACAATGTATGCACATTCTCCACTCCCTCGGGAGCATTCCAGCCAGGCGTCATATTTACAAGCGCACACTTGCTCATCTAACCACATTAACTTCGCATCCTACCGGGTACCCATTTAACACCTGGGTGGAGAGTGGCAAATGTATATCAATGTCTTGCCAAAGGACATTAGTGCCGCGGCGGGACTTGAACCGGGAATCTTTTGATCCACAGTCCGGTGACATATCCACTCGACCACGACACCTCTACAAAATGTGTGACAAGCCTTGAAAGAGAGACAGATAGAGATAGAGAGGGGATTGAATAAGAGAGAAGAGAGATGGATGAAAGGGATCGAAAGACAGAGCTAATGATGTGGTCATAGTGAACATGACTCAATATTTAGATTCGTCTACAACGAATGAATATGATGAAAGGATTTCAAAATTGTAGGATCCCCTACCCCCTTGGGAATGGTAAAAACAGAATGAAAGGAAGAAGAAGATGTGGGGAAATAACATCGACATCGAACATTAAAATTAAGACCCCGGATGTCAGATAATTATTATTGTTTCCATACGTCAACAATTCACCCCCTTTATTTTCATCAGTTATCTGGTGGTCAATTCCCTTAGCAGTTTCTGTGGGAGGGGTGGGGTGGCACTGTTTCGGAATATTAAAGGGAATCCAACCTTAATATTCCGAAAGAAAAGAGAAAAAACCCAGAGAAGTAGACAGGTGAAAGTTTGAATGAAATCGGACAAAAAATGAGAAAGTTATGCATTTTTGAAAGTTGTATTCACTATAGTTATGGGCTCTTTAAATTAGCTGATTCGGTAATGTCTCTTTGATGTAGTGGCAGGCAACTTTCCCATTTGTTCCTGCACACAAAATAATTTAAGTTTCAGTTTTTCAAAAAGGTATGGCTCGGGAGCGTCTATTATCTTAAGAGAACCTATAATGATATGTTATCCATGATATGTTTTGAGTAGTGCCCCAAGGGAGAAGGCACTTAGGAAAAAAACAGAAATTAATAATATGTTTGTACACGACAAACGGGAGGTTTTCCGCGCTTATAGGTTACAATGCACTGACCAAACTGCCAATTTGAGATCGCATATAGACTATAGTTAATGATCTTATATTTTAAACACTAATAATTTCTTCTTATTGGTGCGATTTGTTTCAAACTTTCGCCATTCTGTTTCTCTTATTTTCTTGCTTAAAAGGGGGACAGAGGCAGTGGCGGATCCAGGGGCCGGGGCCCGGGCCCTCCCTAGAAAAAAACAGGTAAAAACACCCTTTTTGAAAAAGAAAGAAGTTGGGCCCCTCCTGGCGCCCAAGGAGGGGGTGGCCGGGAACCCTTCCCGTAGGGAATTTTTTTTTTCGGGTGCCAACAAAAAATGTTTGTGCTCACTACCCCTGGCGCTCAAGGGGGAGGTGGTGGTGGAAAAGAAATTACCCTTCCTGGAGGGGAATTTTTTTTTCGGGTGCCAACATTTTTTTTTGTTGCTCACTACCCCCACTGAGCGAAAAATCGACCGGCACGATTTTCAAATTTTCGCACGAAGTGGGCCCCTTTTTAGGCCCCCTCCCTTGCCGCCGGCTGGATCCGCCCCTGGACAGAGGAATACCAAGAACACACCGGGGACACACTTCTAGCTCTTTTGTGTACTTAAGGTATTCCATCTGGGCTTAAAAAGGGAGGGTGTGTGCAGGTTGCCCCCTCCTTTTTTTCTCCAGTAGGATAATCAATTTCTTGCGCATACACCATTTTGTACTTGAAAGAAGAAGAGAAACATTTTGCGAAAAGGGCGAATTAAGAAGGAGGTGGTGTGGGTGGATGGCAATACGGATGACTGTATCACGATCAACTGTACTTTGTTTCCTCATTCTGGTAGGCAGACACATACATGTACCTCTGAACGCCTTCAACCAACCGATCACTATATCGCCACTTCTTCTAGACCCATCGGCATCGCACGCACACTGCCCGCCTGTACGCCCCTGGGTGCGTGACCGTTCAAACCTGCCGCCTCTCCTGCAGTACGTAATAATGTACCCTACTCTATCATTACCGTCACCCGGTATAACAAAGACGGCTTTTCAGTAGCATCATCATTCTATAGTCTATACCATTGCTATTTCCGCTCAATCGGTCACAATACATTTTTAACGGATTTACAGACGTTTTCTTCGCAACGAATGCCATTCTAACTGTTTTTATGATTCCGTCATCCTCGAAATAGAGTCACGGAATCGACTCGAAACGATAAGAAGCTAGCTGCCCTCTCTCGGGTCACGACACTTTCGTCGGAGAGCTGTCAGAAAGCCGGCTGTTCATACATCGTCAAGACTCCTCTCAATCTCATCTTCTGTTGACTCTAACCCTGGGTAGATTCTTGGAGGGTGTGAGAATTAGAAACTCGTCCTCGTTGAGATCTGAAACCTTGAAGCAACTCATGGAATTACAAAGAGTCATCGCGCTCTTGTGAGGGGCAGACGCAACTTCTTCCAGAGTGAAGCTTGGATCATTAATTTGGACCTAATTGCGGTTTGGAAACATTCATGATATTACTCTTAGGACGTTTCATCCTGATCGAGATAAACAGGTTGTGTTTGATCTGAATAGACGGCTTTGTGCATATTTACTGGATCATTTCTCAAGGATTGCTATTTGTCCAGTCATCTGTAGTGTATGTAACCTCAAGGGTCTTTGCCTTGACCATAGTTTCACGCTTATGTGCAGACGTTCAACATTCCAGGAATAATACAGTTTTTGACACGCAAACCAAGGTAGGATTCTCATGTTTCATGAATGTTTAAAAAAGAAATACTTCATCCACAATATTACTTCCTCCTCTCCTTTTTTCTCTACCTCCCTTCCAAAATATATAAGGCAAATCAACATGGTTTTTTCCGGGAATGCCTTTAGTTTTTACACAGTTTGCTTTGCTTTGCTTAGTAGTACGGTAGTAGTAGTAGTAGCATTTATGTTTCATATAAAAACAACAGCATGAGACATACAAAGCGAAATATATACATAATAATATTTAAGGATGGACAGCCCTGCTCAGCAATAACAACGTGATATCACTGGTTTTCAGAGGGGTCCGAGGTAACGCATATAGTACAAAATAATGCAACAAATTTAAGGATACTGAAGAAACAAAATGAGACGGGCAATAAAGAAAAATCGGGGAGTGGGGTGTGATGTTGTTTGAAATGACTATAATATAGCAATATGACTCTTTATATCACAGGGTTCTATAGGGCAGAATTTTTTTTCTTCTCGATTTTATGACATTTCGTGTCATGTTCCAACCGATTATAAAACATTTCGTTGAGTCCATGTACCGTTTCCTCTTCTTGTACATTCATAAAGAAGCTTGAAACATTCAAATCAGATCGCTAGAATCACATGTAATTTGGATGTTCTGTATTCCTGTTTAAAAAAAAAGGAAAATGGTGGACTTAGTCTTCCTTTTTCATCGATCGCCCCTTCACGCCTGTGAATCTGGTTATACACAAACACAAAACATTTGAGCAGGTGTAGATCTGAGTAATTACAGCGTTTTCTAGAAGTTATTTTTATGCTTAATTAGTCGTCTGCTGCTTCAAATTGGTGAACGTTTTCTCTTCAGCAATAAGACCGAGGTGTTTTAGCTGTACGAATAAGAAGGGGGAAATGCAAGGATCGACAAGCATGGTTTGGAAAGGACCTTTGTTGTATACCACATAACGCAATAAGGCAATGCAAGGCACACAAACGTTCATCAACTTGTAAACATGTCGATCATTATCCAACCTGACTTTACAAAACAAAACAAATGACACCCACTAGACCACGACACCTCCACATAGACTAAACTGTAACCATGGAAACTGTAAACTCATTTGCAATCTCCCCGTAACTGTAAGGCCATCTGCCCCATCTCATCATAGGTCCTTATTATTTTGAAGGTGAAATAGGAAGAAATATTTCCACCCACAAACATGAACCAATATCTGTCTCAATGGGTGTCAGCACTGTGCGCAGTAGACAGTACGTGTATCTGTAATTGTTTATTTCATATGGGCGCCCTTATTTTGAATAATTATTGTTTCGTTGCGACACAGATTCTATCTTAAATTAAATACAGATAACTATTTTTTTGTGCAGAGAGGTGTCTATAAAATACGAACTGTAGCTATATAATTCTTATGTCTAGACTACTTATTAACTTTAGATAGACTATTTTTTATATTGTTAATTACCTTTGCAGGTGAATTTTCGATTTTTAAAAATAATTGCATATTATGAAACAAATTAGTACCCACATATTGACTAACGATAGACCTTGAAAAGTAGAAAATACAGATGATGATCCCATTAACCGATGATAACAGACTATATCGGCATTATCAGTTTGGAACCAGGAGGGCATCAACGCTTATACACTGTACTAGTGCAGTTCCGGCTTCCAACATAAGATATATTATCTAGTTCACATATATACATGACATATAGATCTACATCATGTCACCTTTCAGAAAGCCAGCCTGATAGATTATGGCATGCTTGGAGCGGTATATCCAGCTATGACTATACAAACCGCATGTCAGAGAGTAATTCAATTTGAGAGGTGAATAGATGCCTTCTTCTCGCCCCTTCACCTTATGATTTTGAAGTACGTGGACTTGTTCAGATCTTTTATACCTTGTTGTCCGATCAGCCGAGGATATCCTTTCTCCAAACATACCAGTCCACACTTGACTCTACTCCACGATTCTTTTCATCGTACGGACTTAATTACACCCATCCCTGAATGATCATACTTAGACCGGGTAGGGTTAGTGTGTTAACGGGTCGCTTTCTCTATCTCTCTCCCTTTCTCTCTCTCTCTCTCACCTTCTCTCGTTGATCTCTCTTTCTCTGTCCCTCCCTCCCTCGCTGTCTCACCCCTCTCTCACTGTCACTCGCACACACTTGTGAGTTAACTTTGCCCTCTTCCTATATCTCTGTTTCTCTCTCTGCTCTGTCCACCTCTCTCTCTCCTTTTCTTATTCTCTCTGTATAGACATTTATGACATACTCTCACTTTCTCTCTCTTTCTCTGTATCTGTCTGTCACTCTGTCCCTCCCTTCCTATCTCACCCTCTCTCTGTCACCCGCACACACTTGTGTTTGTGTTTGCAGCCTCTTTCTATCTATGTGTGTCTCTCTCTCCTGTCTATCTCCCTTTCTCTGTTTCTGTCCATTCATCTCTCGTTGTTTCTGTATCTGTCTGTCTATCTCGCTCTCCCCATCAGTCGGACCATGGACCCTAATCAGCTTCCTGGTCTGACTCTCCATCTGTCTGTCTGTGGCTCTCTCTCTCTCTCTCTCTCTCTCTCTCTCTCTCTCTCTCTCTCTCCATCTCCTGGTATCTCCCTCTCTTACCCCTCGTTTTCCCTCCGTCCATTTCTGTTCCCCTGTGTGTATAGCCCTCCCTCGGCCCATACTATGTAGTGACAATGTTTGCACCGTACACACCCGCATATTCAAACGATTTTATTAGACCCTAATGCTTTTTCATTACTACAATACTACAATACTTACTTTTCCCCCTGGTACCAAAAAACAATTTGAATATACGCCATGTTAGGACCAAGCTACTATACCCTGCCCTCACCTTTCTAATTCATTAGACTCAGATAGACATCCTAACCATTTCGCATGATATAACGTGTGATTCCACACGGCTTATGTTATGAAGTTTTTAAATGTTTTTCACACATTGAAGACCATAATCGATATTAGGTATTGCAGCTTTGACAGCAACTGTCAACGACCACAAACATTCAATTGAATACCGGTATACCTCCTTCACGCCAATGCGACTGACACCAGGCCGACACCAGACCGGTCGAAACATTACTGCATTGTGAATTGACAATATTCTGTCGGTTATCAGTTTGTGTTTTGGGTCGGTGGGGTGATGTGACTGAGGTATTAGCAGTGCCATTGATTAATAGGATAGTTTGGCCAGCCCGGTTCGAGTTAGGCACAATATGTTGAACACTGCTTTGCAAGTATAAACCAAATTGAATATACGCCATGTTAGGACCAACCATGCCAACGGAAACCAAGTTGGTCCAACTCTGTATAGATGGCTCTGGGTGCTAGTGTCGTTAGAACAGACCGGTTAACTAACATATTCAAATTTTATGCATATTTGAAAAACAAAGGTTGCTCTTGACAACCCAAAAAGCTTGCCCGAACTTGCCCGACATAGCAACAAGTAATATATGCAGACTGGCCGGATTCCAAGTATTGTAGTTCATATATTAATAACAGGTTAATGGAATAACTCGTCACGAGGTCCCCGGGAAAGAAACATCGATACATTTGTCTATTAGATCATGCGACTTACCCCTTCACACACTGACACAAGACCGATACCGGACCGAACAAAAATTAGATAACCCCGAATGGCCAAGAGTCGATCGCTTTGAAGTGGATTTGGCGGTGTAACTGACTTTACATTTTCAAACCCTTATCAATAGACGAATGGATCGAATCGATATCTACCGTGCCTCTTACAGATTTGAAGTACCGCTGGTATTTTGACGCTGTCCTTGTCTCTGCTTTGACAGCTGAAACGTCATAAAGATGGACGCCTTTCGCTTTGAAGTGGATTTGGCGGTGTAACTGACTTTTACATTTTTCAAACCCTTATCAATAGACGAATGGATCGAATCGATATCTACCGTGCCTCTTACAGATTTGAAGTACCGCTGGTATTTTGACGCTGTCCTTGTCTCTGCTTTGACAGCTGAAACGTCATAAAGATGGACGCCACAATCGGAATATGTACAGTTTATCACAGTTGCGTATCCTCAAAGTTACAAGCCGTCCCGGGGGAGGGGGTGGGGCGATAATCTGCAATGGAGGGGGTATGTGGGGTCGGTGGTGGGACGTGCATGCTTCAAGTGCCCAGTGCTACAGACCCTTTGCAAGTTTCAAGGGAAATACCAAGCTGTAAAATTGGCTGTTGAATTTTGAAATCATGAATTTATATTAATAAATGTTTGATACAGTTTATGTACTAGAAAGTAATGAAATTTGGCTTGGGTTTATTGAAACGACGGATTTGATTTTCAAATACCATTGACATGACTATTAATTTAGAAGGAAAAAAAGTTTCCTATTGAATTTCAATTTTATGTCATTAAGCTCCTTGTATTACTATTTCATATTAACCTCAAAGTTGTGAAGAATATTTACAATCAATGTAGAGAATTGTTTATTATTCACACTATATCCATGGAGCTATTAAGAGATCACTGCCTATTGTAGGCTTGTCCTGTATTTCCTGGTATAATTATACATTAGGCAGGTGAGTAAAGAGATGAGGTAGATTAACTTTCAGCAGGCTTGCACCCTCCATGCATATACCGTCCGAGATGTTTACTGAAAGGATTAGTATTGTTTAACAAAGCCACGATGTTAGACCACTTTCCAGCGAGGATCATTATTAATACATGTATCTCTCAAGCTTTTTGTACGTAACATGTACGGCTTTGTCCTCACAACGTTTAGTTAGAGCGTTTAAAGCCCCTCTAAAGTGTTGGGAGCCCCACAAATTTGATGACAAAATTTCACTTAGATTTTATAATGATGTGAAAGAGGATGCAATTTAACACATTATTCTGCAAGGATTTTCAAAACAAATGTGTTTAAAGCCGAATATTGAGGAACCAATACAAAATTTGGGTTTTCCGCGTACAACAAAGAACCCAAATTTTGTATTCTTTCATCAATACATGTACAAATTATTATTAGATTAAAAAAAAAAAAAATTAAAGTAAAATTTTCACCAAAAAAATAATAAAATTGAAAACAAATTTCAACCCCCAAATAATACGCTCATATAGTACTTCTACTCCCAAATAGTACTTTTTCAGAATAGTTGAAATATTTCTGGTCACGTGACGAGCTCTTAACCAATCAAAAACCAATTAATTTTTGATGCAGGATATAATAAAAGATATCCTTTAAATATTATTAATCGTTACAAGTTTAAATAAAAAGTAATGACCATTATCTTAATTAATTAGAAATGCTATAAAAATGATTAAGATAGTTCATCCAAGAAAATGTGAATACAGATTGTACAAACTTCGCGAGTTTAACCACACCTCTTTCTGAACTTCACCACCGTTCTATTACAGTAGATTTGGTATCGGCAACAAAGAATCAATATAACATACATACGCAAAGGTCAAACATGCTCGAAAAATCGTAAAGATGATTTCGGCCCTATCTATCTACAAATTTAAATCAATACCAGCGGGATAGTGATAACTGCTTCTTTGTTTTATTATAGGTAAAATAAGCATGGATTGTAATACGTTTGCAGTGTAGATTTCCTTTCATTTTCAACGTAATTTTTCTTGTTTAAAGGTCTACACCAATTCTGGTCATGCGATTGCAGGTGAAAGAAACGTTGTGGAATCGATCAGAAAAGGTTGATCATCTAGCATATAAGTATTGGTGTGTACTGCAAGGTTCTGGAATCATCAAAATGATAAGAAATTCGGTCCAGTCTTGGTAAAGTTACAAGCACTGTACACAGAAAGATGTATATGGGACTATATACGCGATCGCGATATCTATCTAGCCCGGATCGATATGATAATTTACTAAATATATCAATTAGTAGGCGGTTTCCCGGCAAAATTTGTATCATCACGTATTAGTCAAAACATATTCTTTCACGTGATTGGTAATAAGAGCTTCCATTTATTTTCGAATTTTCTCCTGCCACTTGCTCTTCTCACAGAGACCAGGGAGACCTACCTACACTACAGAGCACGATGGCCATACTTCATCAATATTAAATCGCATCGCTTATGACTAAACGCACTGCTGCTAACCTCTAATCTGGGTTTATGACTTCACATCAGCATGAGACTTTGACAGATTCGATCAACCGACTGGTACTTAAAACCCTAATCCCAAAGCATAATGCTCTTTTTATCGTTTCACGGTCATTGGATATACCACACACAGGCAGAGTTTATAAACGATAATATTATTCCCGAGAAGGCATTTGGAAAAATATTGTTTGTACCAATACAACTCGTTTTAGCCCCAAAAGCGAAACGATGTGAAAAAGTAGAACGATTTTGTTATTTTGTTAGTTCTGTAAGTGAGAAGAAAGATATTTCTTCTCCAATACAACCTATAATGCCTATTTCAATGTATTGACGATATTTTGTTCACGTTTCATTGATTTTGTTTCATATTATAAGCACTGATATCCTTAATAGATGAAGATATCTTTGATTAGGTAGCGATATACATGTAGTTACTGGGACCCCCGTAGTTCTACTTCCAGACTGATTTTAACCTAATTTATGAAGGGGTCTCCCATACTAGCGTAGAAACTATAGGTCTACCTCCACAGTACTAGTTTACCCGGTCTCAATGCTAGACTAGATTTGTAAAAATGATGAATGACCCGATTGTTGGAGGATGATGTTCTTGTTGGTTTTGCACCAAACTGAAAAAAGACAAACACCCATTAGACTGATCCCTGCATGAAATAACTGGCATTTTGTGGTTCAGGGGTTATATTCAGCAGAGATAATATACACAAAGGGATTTCTGAAATCGAAAGTAGTACTGGGTCAAAGGTTACAACATATCGCTCTACATTCAGCAATATCTTCCAGCACATCAAAACACCTCGTAACATTATTGAAAAATCATGATACACCAGGCACTGACATTAGTGTCTCTTTGAAATGATATACTAGTCATCTTCGACAAGTTCAATATGAATCAAGTTAAAAGTTTGTAAGGCATCATAAGGGAAATTATAGAACCATATAGAGTGGTGAAGTGTGACGTCATCAAAACAAAATCTATGTTTAGAATGTCTCAATTTTTTCTTCATTTTACGAAAGAGCATAACAAATAATGTCCAAATGTCGAAAACCAGTTGAAAATGTTAAGTATTGGCTGAGATATGACCATCTGAATAAAAAGATTTCCTATAGGAGCTCAGTGTTATATTGCTCTGGCTCATAATGTGAGCCAGAGTAATATAACAATAACACTGAGTTCCTATAGGAAATCTATTCATTCTGATGGTCATAATTATCTCAGCCAATACATAACATTTTCAACATTTGGACATTATTTGTTATGCTCTTTCGAAAAAAAATGGAGAAAAAATGGAGAAATTCTAAGAATAGATTTTTATGATGTTACAGCTTCGGTACTCTATAGGAATTTAGTTGATAAGTTGAATGTTAAATTTTAGCATAATGTTACCCGATGATATAGGCTCATGATGTATGCCTTACACCATGGTGTAATCACAAAGTAAACCATTTGAAATCATTCTCTACAGGTAACCCTTTCTGAAATAAAAGGAAGCATCGCTTCACATGTAACAACTCATTGTTTTATTAATAAAAAAACAGTTCGTAGATACAATCTGTGCCTGGGCAGATAAAGGTCATTGTATAAAATTGTAAAACCCAACGAGACGTCGAATACTGGATACGTGCTCATCAGAGTTATGTAATCATCATGGTTTTATTCACCGACGGTACATTCTATGATACACAGATGGGACTTTTCTTCTTAATAGGGAAAACAAAAGGCATTCATGAAGCACTTCCATGATTTTGGCAGTGATTATTCTAAAATGCACAGTGTTGGACTAGTGTTCATGTGTAAAAAGATCTATGGATATTTAGGGTCTAATGTCCCACGTGCTAATTGCGATCTAGTCTATTGTAAACTGCATCTTGCATTATGCCTCTACGGTGTTAAAAGCATATTCATATGAATAAAATAATAAAATTAAAGCAGTTTTTTAAAAACTAATATATTAGTATCGAGATAGTTGTTGTTCGAGTTGATTGTTCAGGATTACTGTGCCGACATGAACAAAAATATAACTGCGCGTGGACCAACAATACCCCAACTTTTGATGACAGAGAGAGAGAAAGAGAGAGGAGAAGAAAGGGGGGGGGGGCGCATTTTGAGCGCTATCCTCTTTCATTGTATCTGGATTTAGTATGTTATTGGTTATATCTTTACGCTGACTATATTAAGAACTGTGTTTAGGGATAAGGTATTCTTATCTAGGGCAATGCCACCGTTCGTTGTATGATTTTAGGAATTCGAGAAGAGGTTTCGACTGTTGCTGTATTATGATTGGACATGTAGCCTGTAGATTCACAGTATGATCTCTTCCTCTTTCTGTCTAGATCATCCCGATTGGTGATGTGATGGCACGTTTTTCAAATTGATTCAGTCGCATCTAATTTAGAAAACTGACACTGACTCCTAGAAGAATTTAGGTCACTTTCATTCAAATGACCACGGGCTGATATAGAAAAGTAAATACATAACATTTAAACATGCCTTAGTGGCCACCTCTCCATAAAGGCCACACATCTAACGTGGCCATGTATTTTGCCTTCCTCAAGAAAGAAATGGGTGTTGGAGAACCTGTCTAGAAAGACCTACTTTCTACAATGGCCACTTTCTCTTTTTTCCCTTTCATGGCATTAATAGGTTAGACTGTACATGAATTTATACACGACACATTATTAAAGTAGGTGTAGCTTCATTTAAAGAGTACATTTTCTACTGTAGACAACTATGTTTATTCCTTATTTTGAGAGTTGCTTGGTTAAATATATTGTTAGATTTTCACCTGTTTATCGTTATATGCAATGAGTCACTGCATGTTAAGCAATAACCATCTTTGTTTTCAATCAAAGCGACTGCTATTTTTGATGATTATGTACCCTTGTCAGATGGATATAATTTTTTATGTATTATTATTATTTTTTTTCCAGGAACATGAAGGAATGTAACAATTTCAAGGAATACAAGAAAACGAATTACAACACACACATATAACAAAACAGAAAAAGAAAAGGAAGAAAGCATCACCGATGCCTGTGGATTACCAAAATAAATCGAACTTCTGTAAAAGGCTGTCCTCATTACCTCATGGTATTACATGTAGGCATAAATAGACATAATACAAATAACCATTATTTTGCATATCATTTAATTACCAGCAGAATAAATATCAAATGAGAGTAATAGATACACAGTATTAGTACATAAATAAATGATAAATAGAAAATAAGAACAGCAACAACAGTTGCCTGGGGGTTACCAATGAAGAAATACTTTTTAAATCTTATTATAAAAACAAATAAAACTCCAGACTGCGCCGCGAATGAATAGTATTGATCAAAATAAGCACGAGGAGGAACTCTGTAAGCAGATACATTATGAATGGGAAGAGAGAAACAGTTGGGCCTTTTCTCCCTGCCCCCGAAAAAAAGAAACAAGTAGAGAAATGGTTGAAATGTCAATCTGCGATTGCTATGTAAATATCTTTCGACGTATAGTGTATACCGACGTTTGTGATGGTACGTCAACCAAAATAAAGTAACAATAACAATATTTTCTCCCGTATTTTTTTTGCAAGCCATTTTGGTTGATGTATTGAAGGGCAAATAAATATGAAGTGTTAGTCTGTGTGCCGATAGCCTAAACACTTAAAGGATCCTTGGTTGATAACCAATCGATGCTCATGAGAGGCAAAGTGAAATTCAACATTGCAATGTCTGTCGTAGTGTCACACACACCCTCGCCCACACTCATCCATGCTCATCAATACCACTTGAAGTACTATTGCTGTTATTTTTTGTTTGTTTAATCATTGCTATTGTACTGTCCACTCTTTACGGGTTCAAGGTTCCGTGTGTTCACAACAAACAATTTTTGTAATGGTGGTTGCCATCAAGATTCTTAATAATCTTCGGGCGTCACTCGATTCCAAAGGTACACTTTGTGCTTATAGAACACGCTTTGACGTAAGATGGATAATGAAAATATTTACGTTTAATTGGGGTTTTTGCAGGAAATCGGCTAATTAACGTCCGCTTTGGCTTAAATTTGGAGGTCAATTAATTACGTATCATGATAAGATTCTCGCATGACAGAACTAGTAATCTAGGCCAAATTTCATAAAAATTGTCAGGCAGAAGACAGTTTGCTGACATCATAACATCAAAATAAGGTGTTGTGACGAAGGTTCTGCTGTTCATCTTCACCTTTGGGAAGTTCATGACAAAAATACTTTGTGAAACTATTGATTTATGCGATTATTTTATTATACATTTCATCATGATAATTATGCAATACTTATTTCAGAATTCTGAATTAAACTTTATAGGGCTACATATCACACAGTGTTTCTCCCTATCATGTGGAGTCATTCGGTGGTTCTAACTAACGCAAGAACATCCGCTTATTTTAAAAAAGAGCAAATCTAATGACGTTTTATTAACTCGATAGGATTTGAAGTTGTCGAAAGCACATTACCTGGCCGATACTAAAAATACTAAATACTATGTTCTATATATAGACACATCCAGAATAGCCTCATCATGTACGTGTAGACTGACCTGTAATAAATGAAAACACTATTATCATTTTTATGGTTTAGATAATAATCTTAAAAAGAACATAATTTATTGGGAATTTGTCTGAGGAGGCGTCAGAGAAAAGGAGGGCATGCTTCAATTGCCTTCGGCCATGTAGGCAATCCTTTAATAGGATACATAACTTAGCTAAACATAGTAACTACTATCCATTATGACGTCATAGAATAACGGAGCTCCGTTATAAAAGGATTATCCTGGCAATTAGCAGCTACACCCTCAGTCGCTATCAGCATCATTCGATACTCCTCTTAATCCCCCTGGCTCGGGTTCGCGGTATCGAGGGGACGGGTATATCGGATTATCGATTTTTCTTGAGTGATCACCGCCTATGTCAACGGTTGGGTTTTAATGCATGAATAATTAATTGATTTGAATAATGGGATAGGTGTGAGAGAGGGCGGTGTGACTACAGGGATCTTTGTAAGAGGTGGTGTATGTATTGTAATGGTTGGTATTGTGCGTCCCTCAGGGTTACATACTGTCAGTGTGTTGGGTATCAATTGCTACAAAGGTGTGGGAATTGGGATGTTGTTGATGATATCACAATGGGCCGAGGAGAGGACTAGTCTACTTGCGAGACACTGTCTGCTATGGTTTCAGATGTTATCAATAGATATACTACACTGTTACAGGAGAGGGAGAGATATATATATAGAGAGAGAGAGAGAGAGAGAGAGAGAAAGAGAGAGAGAGAGAGAGAGAAAGAGAGAGAGAGAGATAGATAGAGAGAGAGAGAGAGAGAGAGAGAAATAAAAGTAACATTTTTAATGTCCTGAAATCAAACGATGATCATTTACCTTAGGACTATCCAAAAATTTCGTTTCAATTTGTAGTTTTATAAAAATGAATAAATTACGACAGACGTAATGATCTAATTTTCCCACTAACAATGGCAAATTATGCAGCGTGACGATAGTTATGGATACACAAAGAAGTACTTAAAATTTATTATTGCTATAATGTTTGCTTGATAAATATAAATTTATGCATGTAGGATATTTAAAACCAAACATGGTGTACATGCATTTGAATGTATGTCTAGCTCATTGTCACATTATGTGATGCAACTTATGTAACCATAACGCTTAACGTCATACATAAGTTAAAGCATAATCACGATCATATTAATGTTAACTAATATGTCAGGGAGTGCTGCATATCTTGCAGATCATTAAATTAAACTCGTAGAGATGCAGATGTTGTGGTCTAGTGGAAAAGTCTCCGGACTGTGAATCACAAAGTACGGGATTCGAATCCTGCCGCGGCTCTAATGTCCTTTGGCAAGATATTAATCTACATTTGCCACACTCGACCTAGGTGTAGTATTAAAGTAGGTACCTGGTAGGATTCATTCCTTGAATACACTGATCGCTACGGCTGCCAGAGATAAGCCGGGGTAATAATATCCAAAGTCTGTTGGAAGCCTGCAGAAACGTTATATCATAATGTGATTTGCGTTATACAAGAACGGCATATTAGTATTATAATTAAACTGGAAGTAAGTTTTTTTGGGGTCTCCTCCATTCTTACCGCGTTGATAATAGCACACCATTTAAAACCCTCTCCCGATTCTCTGAATCAAATTGAATTGACTATTCTATTCCATTCAAGGAAGGCATTTATACTTTCATTTTCACTTATATCAAGGATAGCCTATCAATTATGTTGGATTATCGAACTCTCCTCATACGCTCACGTTTCATTGTGACAAAAATGCGTCGGTTCCTAGCATTGTGTGGTTAACAAATGAAAGTTTCTCATCGAATGTCGAGATAATTTCATGAGTAGTGAAATATTGATGTCTCTGTTATTAGGCGATGTGCGGCAGGTCTGCAGATCATCAAAACCCATCTTTTCAAGCAAAATGTGTAGTCCATGACTATTGGAGAAGCGGGCGCCTTTGAATGTTTGAAACAGATAAATGGCGCCATACAATTGCTGTGAATCATCATCATGATCATCATCATCACCATCATCATCATCATCATCATCATCGTTTCTTCGTCATTTCAGATCTGCTGCAGATCACCTTAATCGTCAGCAGTACCGGATTCCAGTCAATTCATTATTTCTATTGGTCGATTCAAAGTATTTCAATACGCAGCCTATAATACTCATCCCTAAATCGATCCCTCAAACGACAACACATAAACATGTACCGAAATAGTGTATAGAGTAAGTGTTGCATAAGGTACCAAGTGGCCAACACTAATGATAGCTTTTCGAACCTGGATTATTCCAGAAAGTTTTATCAATCAACTTTCCAATCTGGATATACTACCAAGAATCAAATTACAAAGATAAAATGATTCTCAGGTTGTCAAAGTTTGTAGCTTTAAGTTGACCAAATTTGTAGGGCAACATTATCATGATTAGCTAATCCACTCATGGGAAGCTGTTTCTACATATTCTGATATTTACTATTAGTAATTTTGCAAATTGGATATTTTATTAATAGCATATTGGGACAAGACAGTGAGTTATTAAAAAGTAAATGTAGAACTTATCCAAGCAATGAAGCATATCATGCATAGCATTACATTTTGTATACCTATAAAAAGAAGAAATGTTTAAAACAAATTAAACTCGAGAATTATAAAGTAAGTGCGATATTAACTCTCCACCATCATCGTACATAGATCATATATTGATCATTAATAAGTGTGGTTAGGTTACCTGGCATAGTCATTTAAATGTTACACAGATACATGAATGGATTGTCGTAAGCTATTTTCAAAGCTTTCTGGAGATATTCAATGGATATAATATGTACACAAAAGTCTGATTAATGCATATTAATTGAGAGAAGAAAAAAAAAAACGCTTTGTTTAATCAGATTAATTCATTTTGTTATATTTCCGGTTTATTTTGATTGCCTTTTCATCTTTTCATTGCAGGGTCACACGATGCAATTGAAAACATAGATTTTATGTTCTTTACAATTTATATAGCACGAGTCAATGATCTTATGTATTCAAATTATCACATATAATCTACCCAAAATCCTTCGTATCGCAAAATGAGTAATGCAATTTAACGACGGAGAGTGAAGCAAATACTAATGATTCGATCGTCAAGTGCTGAAGTAGGTATTGAAGACATGAGTGTAATGCTATACGGACGATCTCACTCTCCAATCTGGTCTATTTGTACTCCGGAGTAGTCTGAGTTAGACTGAAAAAGAATGTTTCTTAGACTTTTAGACACAAACTATAGTAGAAACAGATAAGTACATGTGAAAGCAAAAATGTTTTAACCTTTCGTCCTGTAGAAAACCAATAGAAAAACCGAGGTTGAATACAAATGCTTTTCTTTAAATCTAAAGAAATCATTCTTTTTAATTATTGCCTAACCTCATCATCATGAAGCGGAATGTCCTCAAATGAACATACCCAGCACTCAAATATAGTTTCTGATCTTTATTATTGTTTTAATATTATTATTTACTGAAACTGAAATAGATCCCTCAGATAGCCATTACAATACAGACATACAATACTGACACGGGGAGGACATATATAATAATGCTGTAAAATTCTATTGTGCAAGTACAACACTTATATGTGTTATTGTTTTAACAGAATCGCTTAAATGGTTCCATGAAGAGTTTGTGACGTGTAATACGGTGGTGGATTCCCCTTGTTAGGTGTTAGGTGTTAGTGTTAGATTTACCACGTAGTCCAATATGTGGTGGTAGATTCCCCTTGTTAGGTGTTAGGTTTTAGGTGTTACAGTGTTAGATTTACCACGTAGTCCAATATGTGCAAATAGGGATGTTCCTTGTCGGCCGAATGAATTTTGAAAAGGTTTTTGTAATTTCTTTTTTAATTTCCTTTGGGACATAAGATTCATGGTAGGTCTTTACATGACCTTGATGAAAAAGAACTAAATGATAACAACTTGTAGTCAATCTTAAATGAAGTAAAAAAGACTTCAACAGCGCCGCTGAACAGAAGTTGATAGAGCAAGTCAATGAATTCGAATTAGATATAGATGCAGTGAGTGAGAGAGAGAGAGAGAGAGAGAGAGAGGGGGGTCAAGGAATGAAAAAGAAATCCCTTTAAGGAAAACTGCATTGTAACTTTGAAACCTGTTGGTATGTTATCGATTCTCAAGGGAAAACACGATAATTGAAACCACGTGACTGACTATGATGGGATACCAGGCCTCCTGCCGATCATAACATCGTATTGATGAAGACAGGCAAGTGGTCAATAGTAGAAAAGCCTCCAGCAAATCACTGTTTCCAATTTTCCTTTCCAATAATTGTGATTCAGTTTTGTCCCGAGGACCTCTCTAAGGAAGCTATTTTGATCGCTTGTTTTTATATTCGCCTTTATTCATAGCCTAAAACTTAAATTGCTTTCCGGTTGGAAATGTCCCAGATTTTGCTTTTAACTTTCACCTGAAGAAAACAGTTTCGAACGTGCTCCTGTATTACCGACATACATGTATCTATTTAGCGATGAGCTTATGCACTCCTTATCTTAGTTTCTAAGTCTATTACAGGGGCTGTGATTTGTAACATAACGTTGACAATAGGTTTATCATCACGTATGTAGCCTAGGCCTACAATATTTGGACTACTTCAATAAAACGAACAAAAAAGAAAAGAAAAAAAGAAGGAGATAAATAAATGAAAAATTAAGAAAGAGAGAAAAAAACACAACAACAATGAAACAAATAAACAATTATTAAGAGAGAGAGAGAGACAGAAAGACAGAGATGGGGAGGGGAATAGGGGTAGCGGGGATATGGGTCGGGGTAACGACTCAGTTTTAAGATATGCCAGTGGTGTTTCATTTAATAAATGTTATTTGAAGAAGAAAAAACACTTTAACATCTTCAGTAGAAAGCACGTAGTAAGTTTAGTCAATTATTGAAAAGTGTACGTTAATATCTACTTAGGCCATACAACAGGAACACACCATGTGTGTAAAATGTAATGTTCGGGTTACAATCCACTGACCAAATTGTCAATTTGAGATTCGCACAGATGTAATGATTTCATATTTTAAACATTCATAACTTTCTTATTATTAGTCCGATCGATTTTAAACTTTTGTCATTCTGAGCCTGTTATTTTCTGCCTTCAAATAGGCCTAAATAAACTCATTACATAGGCTTGATTGCCTTTTAAATCCACGATTGCTCCCAATGCACGGTAACCACGCTACTTTTCGACCTATACAAATTCAGGTTAACGGCTACATGCATTTCGGATTTGTTAAATATTAAAAAAATACAAATCTACTTTCAAGGAATATCTTAACTGGACCAAACCGAGCTGGTTAACTCTTATAGCTATCAGCAACAAGATCAAAGTTGATGTAAGGTTACTCTAAGCAGTCAGTCGTTTTAGATTGGGGACTCTCCCCATTGGCAACGATAAATACTTAAATGCAGTCAATCCAGTAACGTAGAGGGTCGACTATATAGCCTCTTGGTATGATTATATACGCTACCAGATAGAGCCAGTATAGGTTGTCCATTAGGTCACCTGTAAACAGTGATAGGGTATTAAACATGCAAGGCTCATCTATTCGCCAACGCATTGTCCAGAGTCGGTGGCGTAGCACTGGTCTGATGGGGGACCATTTGTAGGAGCGTCAAAAACGAATGAGCAAATGCCGAGGACAGGAGATATGTGAGAGGAAGGTATTATCTTCACCCTGGCGTTCCTTTCCCGAACTCCCTTTCTTCTTTCTCTTCGAAAACGGCAATTATGTTGAAAAGGGTGGTATCATACATTCATTTTTGTTAACTCCCTTTCCCCGTCCACTTTTCTCTCTCTCTCTCTCTCTCCCCTGTCCTCCCTCAATCACACTCTCTCTTTATCTCTTCCTGTCTGGCCCTCTCTCTTATTCTCTTTTTCTGTTTCTCTAATTTTTCTTGTTTTCCCTTTTGTTTGTTAGGGGCTTTGCCCATCCCTCCCGCATAGCAAAACTCCTTTCAGAATTCAATCCAAAGCACATGCACACGATGGATGATGTCAGATATGTTTAATGAATGATTGGTTGAGTAAGGGATCCTATCTATGGAGAGGATTCCACTGATTGTCATCAATTATTTAGAGAGAAATGTGCCTGATGTGGATCGTTTTCAAGTGTCCTTGTCAAATTCACTTCAATAGAACATCCATAGTAGAACTTAATAGATACGATAGAGGTAATAGTGGTATATATTACACGTAACATATCAATGCAATTGGGCGTCCTCTCTTACTTTAATGCGATGGGAGAGAGAGAAGAGGAGAGGAGAGGAGGATATATATTATAATTGAGAGAGAGAGAGAAAGAGAGAGAGAGGGGAGATGAGAAAGAGATATATGAAAGAGAGATAGAGAGGGGAGGAGGGAGGGAGAGATAGGGAGAGAGAGATAGGGAGAGAGAGGGAGAGAGAGAGAGAGGGAGGGGGGAGGGGGAGGGAGGAAAAGGGGAAGGGCAGACAAACGAGAGGAATGCATGAGATGGAAATAACCACGTGTGAAATGTGTATAGCTATCTTAAAGACGTTAAGATATATAACGTTTCAAGTTTCAAGTTTCAAGTGTATTTGTTCCACATTTTACACAAAATATAGACAGACATATAAAATAGAAATTATATATTAAAAAAATATATATACATGTAATATGAGCACGTCTCAATGATAATCAATTCATATCATAGATTAAGTAGAATGTGAGGAACCTATTGAAAGGCAGTGCTTGTATATTATAGGTTCCTGATAAAATATATATTGTACGTGAAAAACCGTAGCAGTATAATAGAGAAAGACGTAATTTAGAGAGGGGGGAATTTAAAACACAATGCAATAAGGAACTTGTAAACAAATGCATTAGCACCAATACCCAGAGTCACCTGGTTAAAAAGTGTAGTCACCCGAGCAATTCAGTTAGCAAAGCACCATTGCACGAAACATGAAGTGTATCTATACAGTAATTAATTCAAGAATATAATTACTTGAAAGGTCAAGCTTACTTGGAAAAAACCACAAAGATAAATGTTACATGATCATTTCAAGAGTCCAGAATTGGACCGTGTACACCAGGCCGTCCATGGAAAGAGAACGCGAATTAGATTGGATACTAGTAATAGCAGTACCCTGAGCTAATTACATAGCAACATGCAATTCGTTCATATGCATTCATTAGGTTTAGATGATCGTTGAAACAGTACGGTGGCTCACCATCAAGATTATCATTACATACTTGGTATTCCATGTCTATGTAGATTCAGATTAATCAAATCATCAGATACAATGTCAGATCAAACATCATTACCTAAAGTATAAGGAAATCCAAAACAGTTTGTACTTTAAATTAATTTGATTAGATTTGATTTGATTTGATTCACCGAATAGAAAGTATGAAATAATAGCATACATGAAAACATAACAAAGTAATTTCGGAGGGTTTGCCCTGCTCAGCTTTACATGCCATTACATAACAGCTGTACTACTTAGGGGTCATAATGATAAAACAATCAAACAAAAGAAAATAGCATATCACAAAATTTATCATGAATATATATACATGTAATTAGACTCTAACTTCATTTCATTCCTTCATGATTCGTACTTTTGATTTTAATTCGATATTATGTATTATATTTTGTGAACACTGTGATATAGGTGTACTATGTAGAACGTATACTAAATGTTAGTTATTATTAGTATTCAGTAATTAAAATATAACCACAACATAATAAATATGGTTCACTCTAAGTACATGCCCCAACCACACACAACGTGAATACTCTGCCTATGTACAATATTCATGGAAGTTTGAGTGAAGTGGTGAAGGAAAAAAAGAAGTGTAGAAGGGATGATGGAAAATACGCGGAACAGACAGAGCTGTCGAATAATAATAATATTAGTTGTTCTTATATAGCGCTTTTCAGGACCGCAGGCCCTCTCAAAGCGCTTTACAGATATATATTATTACACCGGTCATCGAATTCAGGCTTACCCGCACACAATGTATGCACATTCTCCACACCCTGGGGAGCATTCCAGCCAGGCGTCATTGTACAAGCGCACACTTGCTCATCTAACCACATTATTTTTCGCATCCTACCGGGTACCCATTTAACACCTGGGTGGAGAGTGGCAAATGTAGATCAATGTCTTGCCAAAGGACATTAGTGCCGCGGCGGGACGTGAACCGCGGACCTTGTGATCCACAGTCCGGTGACATACCCACTCGACCATAAATGATTTTGTATCAGAGATGAGAAGATGAAATATGCCAAGAAACATTTGACCCGTAGACAGATAGGTAATACGGCTTTTTACAGTTATTGCCCCCAAAACCTGAAACTCCTTTCCCCCTGTACTAAAGAATTGCCATACTCTCACAGCTTTTAAGAGGTGTAGTTGAAAGCACATCTTTTCTAATGTGTTGTAATATTCTTCTCTGTTTGTAATTAATGTAAGCTTTGTATGATAATGTTCTCTCTCTTTGTTTGTTTGTAAGCATTTCTTGTTTATGCGCTTTCTATCTAATGAATAGGTGCTTTGTAAATTAAATATTATTATTATTATTATTATTATTATTATTATTATTATTATCAAAACCCCCCCAAATCCATGCATTTTAAAGATACGTCTTTACATAATAGACCTGGTAAAAATGCGCACTTTTTTTTGGGGGATAACTATCCTTTTTTATTCACGGTGAGATCAACATGTTGATTGCATTTGATAATATTTCCAATCCAACATTTTGAAGAAAGCAGCAATATTCACGTATTCTGATGATGAACATACAGAGCCCAGACCACAAAATCAGATGGCAAAAATACCTGAACTATAACCGCATTTCACGAGCAGACGTGATAAATGAGCCATTGTGAATATGTATGAGAGAATTTTTCGTACGACTTTCATCAGCGAGGTATGAGCCGAACCTGATCGATAGAACTGGAATTTAAAAAACGCTATGCATTTTGATCGTCCCATCTCGCTCAAAATGGTTTATCAAATGTTTAAAGAGCAGATCGAAGATTATGTAAGCAGAATTGCGATAAGACTGAATTTATCATTTTACATTTGCTCTGTCGCAAAAAAATGATTATGTTTTCTGTGTACGAAACATCAACAGCAGTATCCCAATTCTTAAAGATGCTCTGTAAATCTGTAACAAAGCAGTATTGGAAAGGAGGGGGTGGAGGTTGAGTTGGTTAATGGGACGGTGTATTAACCATCTCATGCCGATGTCCCTTTCTACATACCTTTAAACTGCACTCTATGTCTTTCTTCTAACATATCTCCTCATCTACCCCCACCCTTCCACTCACTCAACCTCGTACACACACACAAACACTCTTTATCCCTTTCACTCTCTTCCACCCCCCTCTCACTCTGTCCATCACCCGCCCTCTCCTTATTTCTCTCCCTCTCCCCCTCTCTCTCTGTCTTCCATTCTCTTCCTCCCACTCTCTCCCTCTTCCCTCTCCTATCCTCTCTATCCTACCCTTTATCTCCCTCCCCATCTCCCGTTTGACACTACTGGCTGCGCCTTAATCTGTCTTAAATCTTTGTTTCTCTATCTCTCATCAAACCACAAAATCCACTCTGATATTATCTTCTCTTTGCTCAATTTTTATGCATTTTTCACGTTTATGCTCTAAGAGTTCGTGAGTATTAAAGATTCAGTCAAATTCGCCGCATATCGACCTTGCTATTGAAGGGATCATTCGGAACATGTACAAATTAATAATCTCTAAACACGGAACTGATGTTCAAAATGATGTAATTGGATAACTAATGCCATTCGTTGGTTTACTTCTTTGTTTGAACAGTATGATAAACAAAGCTTACAAAAGCTTACATAAAGATTTCCACTGTCATAATTTCATTAGAAATTTGCATACAGCGACAGCATGTACAAAGTAATCTCTATACGAAATTTGGATACCTGACTGATGGGATCCAATCGGTAGCAGTTTGGCGACCGTTGCTTTGTTTGACAAGCATGTAAATGATGTGGACTATGTTGTGTCCAAATGCAACCGAGATAGCCAAGCAGGGCATGCATTATGACGATAGGGGCGGGGGAAGGGAGGGGGGTGTACGCATGGTCATCAAAGCTAGAGAATTTTGAAACATCCAATATTCCAGAATCCGTGACGCCCATCTTTGGGCTAAAGATGGTCTATTTTAATAATAATAATGAATGAGATTTTTAAGGCGCCAAATGTTATTTTGTAATCAAAACACTAGATAAGATATAACGTTATGTATACGGACACCTCGCTGCCGAATACATGAATACAAAACTCATGTATTCGGTAACCTCGATACACAAATATGAGGATACTCGCTAATCTCGTAGCCTACAAATGTCTGTTTCTAAATGTCACGAGCAAGTGAAGCGAAGCGTGGTCAAAATTAAATTTCTATAAAGTACATGTACATGTAAAACATTTCAGATATATTCAGGCACCTTGCTGCAAGAATATGATGAAATTCGGGCACATCGCTGTCAAAAGGGATATTTGGACACCTTGGTGCCCAAATATGTAGGCATTTAGGCACTTCTGAAATCTAACTGTTCTTTTATATGTTGCGAGCGAGCGAAGGAAAAAAAGACATTTTATTGTAGAATACAAAGCGGTTTCTAACACCTTGTATTCACGAAATTGACCTTATTCCAAAATGACTTTTTAATATACCTAAAATTCTTTCTCGGCACCCCTAAAGATATTTTGCAGCACCCGGCACCCCGGTTGAACAAACACTGATCTATCATGTCTGATAAGCATCGAGAAAAGAACTGTGCCCATTGCTCGGATTATTTGACTTTGAATGTGAATTCAATGGTTTCTATATCATTAAACAAATGCATTTCCATGTGACTGCATGGATATATGAAATGGACACTGTTTATTCCGTAGTATAATACACAAGTAGAAAATGTGTAATGAATAAAGTTACCATCCTGGTTACATGATAAACATTAATTAGATATAGGAGGTGTACATCGTAAGCCTGAAGATTGACCTGCCTGTATTGTAGGTCTCTATTAAAGAGAAGGTTGAGTTCTGGGAAGAAGTGAAAATAATTTGTGAGCGTGTTCATTGTTATTATGCAAGTGTGGAAGAACACCAGATAAAAAATGTTCCCTGAAAAGCATGGCTCTTCAAATGCCTTAATATTCTAAATATGGCATGTAACAGCATAAAAATCGGGACGGATGTTTATGCCACATGTTCGTGTAGTCCCATATACATCTTTCTGTGTACAGTGCTTGTAACTTTAACAAGACTGGGCCAAATTTCTTATCATTTTGATGATTCCAGAACCTTGCAGTACACACCTATACTTATATGCTAGATCCTAGATGATCAACCTTTTCTGATCGATTCCACACCGTTTCTTTCACAATGCAATCGCATGACCAGAACTCAACTTTATCTTTAAGCATGTTAAGTGGAGACAGCGGCTTGCAAAGAACGATAAAGAAGGGAGGGGATAGAGCGCTGGTTTACGACCCCATCCTAAACGACTAATACCCCTTCGGCTAGCCCTCTAGCCTATCTACACTGGATGAGGATGCTGAGAGGCTCTCTATCATCTTATCAAGATGGAGAGAAATGGTCTGACACGTTCACGGCTCATCTCGACCTTCAGCAGGTTCAGGTGCTTAACACGACTCCTCTTTCAGTCAACTCCTCAATGCACTCTTCCCAAAGTGTATGCAGAAAATCTTTGCTTTGATGGAGAAGCTGGTTATGTGTGGGTGAGGGTGTGTTTATGTGTATAGTGCATGGGGGTGAGCGTGGGTATGTACGTGGAGGGGGACTACTGATGTTTTTGCTTTTGTGTAACTAGTTCAATCCCTAATATAAGCTTTTTGAACATAATCATTTCTCAAATACGTGGTCACTTTATATAGCGAGCTAAAATACGAAAAAGTAAGCGAACGTGCCTTCCATGCAATGGTCGCACATCGTACGTATACAAATACGAGCCATCGTATATAATAGAGATTGGTGTCATTTTTTAATTATTGCTATGGTAACAGATCGTAATAGCTCGGATGATGATTGGCAGGTTTATACAGGTTTTGATGTATCGTTTTGCTGTGGCTATTGCGAGTGTGTTATGGGTATAGTCATAAATTCTAAAGAATTGCATTTACCCTATATTACTCCTATGACATGGTAACATAAATATTTCCTTAATTGGTGCCATACAATATATAACTTTTCTATCGGAGATTCGAAAGTGAATTTTTTTTTAATCTCTGATTGACTCTGAATATATAAATGAAAGTATCAACGGTGATATACATGAAATGTATCATTTTAATGCCAAATAAGAGAGAGCTTCACCTTAATAAAATATATTTTCATTTTCATTTCAGGAACATATATTATTATCAAATATTATCAAATATCTCTGTTGGGCATAGCCAAACAAGTAGTCACACTTCAATGTCAAGATAGTAGTACTTGTAGATGTATGTTTTGCTGTACTTATTAGACTCAAGCACATTCACATATCCCTTATTGCTACATTTTCTCCACCTGACACCTGACACCTGCTCTTGCTTTGCTTTAATTACAGTGTTAACTTTTGTCCTGAATGTTTATTACACATTAGAACTTCTGTTAATTCTGCTTAATCATATGTTGAGCCTTTTTTTTATTTACTGTTAATGTCTAGAATTTTTGTAAATTCATTCGTAAATGTTAATCTGTATATGTTACATCAGTGAAAATCAAATCTCTTAATAGATACTAAATACAAATACAAATACAAATTAAAAAACGTTTCTACAAAACTTGTCATCTGTCATATTTTTCTTCTGTTAGCAATAACCGTGGTAATTATGTCAAACATGTAATATATATATATTACTATAGGTTACCTATCTTCCGTGATGTTTGTTTGGCCTACATGTCCTATATTACGCAAATAGACAGATCAGATACTCTCTTTGCTAAATAGTAATTTATATACGATGGGATGCTGGAATAATGCTACTAGCCTTTTGGTTCAATCTGGAAAGTATGCTTAAATGTTAGCAGAGGGAGTGCAATGATCACGAGTATGACGACATGTAACTAGGAAATTTGCCCGAGTGTTTCCTGTTTGATTAGCAAATCAGAAAAGTATAATTTTTCAGAACAGCAAGCAGCAAATTAGAATGTGTTTCAAAACAATAAAACTAAGGTATGCAGAGTGTTTATAAAACCGAATATTTTCTTATCATTTAGCAATTTTAGTCCCTAGCTAGAAGAAATATATTTTAGTTATTGGGAGGCATGAACCCCACCCTTTCCCTTTTGAGTCATTGATAGATCTCGGACATCACCGTTAGTGCCAGCGCTTTGCAAGTGATTAATTTCAACTGGTGTCATTCTTCAGATCATACATTAGCCGTCGGACACAGGGTATTCAGTAATGTGGTCACATTGTATTCAATCGTGACGAGCTGTGGCGAAGTGATGGCAGCCACTAGGGGATAGGGTGGGGTGGGTTCGTGCCTCCAAGTCAAATGGCCCAAAAGAAAAGAAAGAGCAACTATGGCAAATGGAAAGAGAAAAGTGAGAGGGCGAGGGAATCGTGAAGAGAAGACTCTATATGACCTCCCACATCTTCCCTAATCATTAGCCTCGCTAATTTGCATTTAATACACCATGTTCAATGCCCCCCTCCCAAACCATGCCGGTGCGTCCTCAATGTTTAGACACGTGCTCTACGCCTCGTGCGCATGGCGAGGATGAGGGATGGATGCGAGAAGATGCGAGCCAGGATTAGATCCGATGGAAGACATGATGATGGTGATGATGGGAGCGGCTGGGAGGTGGGTAAGACAATGAGGAAGATAGATTGAAGGATACATGATACGTGGGAGGAGGAATAGAAGCAAATTAGGGTCATGATCCCAAGGTGATGGAATAGCCATGATGGAAATGAGCATCTCTATCAAACAGCAAGAAAAGAAAAATGAACGAATGGGGAATGATACAATGATAAATGAAGGGGTCATTACATATAGGAGAATGGCAGAAACAGAGGGCCAACGAGCGAAATGCCCATGGTGTGCGAAAGAACGGATTTCACCTGTGAAAAGGCTTCCTATTTAATGGTTCATGTAACAAGGCAATTGCAAAGGAGGATAGATAAGACAGAGAAACACAATGAAAAGAAAGAAAGCCCTCGAATAAGAAAGAATGAATAAAAAAGAAAGTTAGAAAGAAAGAAAGAAAGAAATAAATAAGAAAGAAAGAAAGAAATACAGTAAGTAAATAAGTAAGTAAGTAAGAATGAAGAAAGTAAGAAAGAAAGTAAGAAAGAAAGAAAGAAAGATAGAAAAGGGGGAAAGCCTTGGATCTTCAAGACGCTAGAAATGGATGGCCAGGTGAGGGAGATAAGGGGGAGAGTTCGGACTGTTAACACATGGTTAAATGTCTGAAATATTTCGTGAATGTTGTTGAACTTCTGGCGAGGCGTTAACTCATGCAAGAGGCCTCAGATTTAACTATTGATTTCCTATCGGCATTGCCATGAATATTTTCTAGCAGTGTGTATTAACTTGCAAGAAATTTAACAATTTCAGAAAAATACCGAGGGAAAAAACTTCTAAAGTGATCTGGGAGTGCATTAAAGACCCTATCCGATGACAATACAACTTGTTATCAATGGAAAGCTGAATGAACATAGAATACAAATATAACGGAATTCAAAATTCTTTCCCTTTTAGTATTGCACAAAAGCGAATTAAAGCCTTATTTTCCGCACCTCTCCAAATTACAGGTCAACAGGGGTCAAATTTGCTGCTGTTACAGTGACGACATAATATGTGCACCTGATCGATTCGCCTATAAAGCTGAAGCGATGAGCCGTGCTTAATTAATGCAAATTCATTGTGAATATGCGGACTCCACATATGATGATGTCATCAATTCGATAGCTAGTTTTTAGGTCGACAACTCCCGATTTTCATAGCTTTAGATTTCGAGTTTTCAGAGAGCTGTTACTCGTCTGACAGGCACCGAAGTATTGGTATTATTGTAATCACTTCCGACAGGCTCTTTAAGAGAACCTTTCATTTCAAACATCAACTACCTTGATGTAATAATGGGTTATCGTGTTGCATCTCAAGCAAACAGTCGGTATCATTGCGTCTTGATCAGAGAAGGAAAGGAAATTTAATTTCATTCTTTTCAAGTCCACTGGACAAACGCCCCTCGATTAGTACATATCATTGATTAATATTCCTGAAAATATAATACGATCGCAAAGACATTCGTGACATCAACCGAATGGAATTTCAATAGGCTCTTCCATCAACTTTGAAATGTGCGAACATTTTCACAAAGATGTACGACGTAATCCGGACACGGTTTATATAGGATATAGGGTAGATGTGTCGTGGTCGAGTGGATACGTCACCGGACTGTGGATCACAAGGTCCACGGTTTGAGTCCCGTCGCGGCACTAATGCCATATGGCAAGACATTGATCTACATTTGCCACACTCAACCCAGGTGATCTAAATGGGTACCTGGCAGGAATTAATTCCTTGAAATGCTAGAGCGCCGTAATAGAAGCCATGCTAAAGCCAGGGTAATAATCGGGAGCGCCAGGAGTGTCAAGTCTGACAGATATGAGCGCTATACAAGAACACAATATTATTATGATTATTATTATTATTATAAAAAGCAATTGAAAAAGCCTTTGAGTTGAAAGTCTGTGCAATCGTGTTGTAGGTCTAAGATGGGAGTTTTACCATCTTATTGATCTGGAATTAATTTTACTCTAGTTCATACGCGGACAATATATAATATATTACGTTTATAACGCTCTGAAAAACCTAAATGGCCAAACACAGGGGCCCGTATTCTGAAGTCAGGTTTAACTTTAAACCTAGGTTTAAGTCTAGTCTAAGCCTCGCCTAACTCTCAGATTTAAACCTAGGTTTAACTTTGCGTTTCTGAAGTCAGGTTTAACTTAAACCTAGGTTTAAGCCTGGTCTAACTTTGTAGAAATTGTAAACATATTTAAACCTGGGGTACACCTAGTTTAAGTCTGGCTTAAGTCAGAGAAGAAGACACCATTACGACGAATTATTGCAAATAATGAGACCGGATAGACCTCTTGTGGAAAGAAAAATCCCTTTCACATTTTGGCGACGATGATTTTTTGCATCGCTGTCGTTTTACCAAATAAACAGCGATTTGCAGACCAGCTACTTGCTAGCTAGCCGACTCCAACACTGGAGAGACACACACACATCGCATGCGGATGAAAGTGCGCCTTGCGATTTTATGCCTTCGGCAAGTTTGAACATTAATTTGGATACTTTATTTGCTTATTGAATCTTTATTCCTAATATTTTCGAAATCTTAAGATTTTATATTTTATATAAGTTTGTGTGATTTGTATAGTACGACAATTCTTAAAACGAAAAATTTGCCAAAGTAAATCGACACGTATCATTTTGTTGCAGAGGAAAACAAATATAGTAGCCCCATACCTTTAGTTTGACGTTATGTTCTCGTAGCTGTGAATGCAATGCGCATTTTCGAATTGCGTCCCAACGATGTAAACAAATGCGAGTTAAAATAAAATTGTAAGGTTGGATTAGAGTTAAGAGTAAATTCATGTAGACCTCTAGAGCTAGATCTATATTTATAAGGCAATCATGGATGAATTGAGAGCCAACGAGCGTATTAAGCCGGAACTCTACTCTCTAGTATAGTTTTGGGTCATTCTACAATTTACAAATAGAGTCTAGGTCTAGGCCTAGTCTAGACCGAAGATTTCTGTCTCTTTCGTTCGTTAGCCTCTGCTTTGGGTAGGGTCGGCTCCTCTCTTTAGAGACAGAAACGGACCATAGGCGTTCCTGCCAAAACTCTTTGCCCAAAATACTACATTTTACCCGATGCATATCCGATGCATTTATTATTGTTAATTAGGCTTAGGCTAAACTACATCGGTTCCACTTACCAGATTGACTGTATGATGCATTTAAGGGTCTTTTCCCGGATTTTCATCGCCGAAAATGAGCCCGTGTTGAAATTTTTAAACTGTTACTGCGCATGAAGGAAGATGACGTCATCCATTGACAGTAACAGTTTAAAAATACGGCTGCAAGAATTTCAACACGGAGCTCATTTTCGGCGATGAAAATCCGGGGAAAAGACCCTTAAATGCATCATACAGTCAATCTGGTAAGTGGAACCGATGTAGTTTAGCCTAAGCCTAATTAACAATAATAAATGCATCGGATATGCATCGGGTAAAATGTAGTATTTTAAAAGAGTTTTGGCCATATATGGCCAAAACGTTTTCACAGGAACGCCTATGGTCCGTTTCTGTCTCTAAAGAGAGGAGCCGACCCTACCCAAATCAGAGGCTAACGAACGAAAGAGACAGAAATCTTCGGTCTAGGCCTAGTCCGACTCCTAGACCACATTACAATTTCTGCCCAGATTAATGTCAAAACATCCAGAACATCCTAAAAATGCACTAGATCTAGATCTAAACAAGATTAAACTGACTAAAAGAGAACCAAAAATGATCAAAAATACCTTCTTGATGCAGAATAACTAGTCCAAAGTCAACATTGAATCTCATTTGGTCGAATTTTAGGCGTTTTTTTAAAGACAATGCAGCAATACGTTTTCTAACCGTGCGTACGAACGAATGCGCGCACGATCGAATGATATGCGCGCACGATCCACGATGGCATGGATATGGCCGAGAAGGAGATCGCGATACCCGTTCGTATGTGTAGGCGCAGGCCTACACACGTACGTCGGTTCGCAAAAGGATTGCATTGTCCTAAATATGTTTTTTTATGAATATATGAATTTTTCAGCAGTTTTACAATAAATCAAAGGGTTAAACAAAACAAAAGATCACGCCATATCGTTCAACGGTTGCTTCGAAAGAGATTTTTTTTGTGTCAGATATTTTGAATTGAAATTAATTATTAAATTTGCAGCACGAAATCCAGCTATAAAAAAAGCCTATAGCAGCTACCCTTGAAGATGGGTGAGCTGTACTGAGCATGTGCAGTAGAAGCAGACTACATCTCCATGGTAGTTAAACCTTAGCTTAACTTTAAACCTGGGTTTAAGTTTAGACTAGACTTAAACCCGGGTTTAACTAAACCTGGCTTTCAGAAACTGAAATGATACTTAGACCTGAAGTCTGGCTTAGTTAAACCCGGGTTTAAAGTTAAACCTGGGTTTAACTAAACCTGACTTCAGAATACGGGCCAGGGGAATTATGATTATGTTGGGTCAACAGTACTTTAGGCTGATGTTACCCGCTTTGGGCGTACATTGAGGAGGCGCGATAGCTCAGTTGGTAGAGCAGTGGTCTCGTAATCCGGCGACCCGGGTTCAAAACCAATTCGATGGGCTAGTGCCCTTTGTTAAGGCTTTAATCTTCATTACCAGGTACCTCGGAGAGGACCTAAAGCTGTCAGTCCTCTTGTTGCTTACTAACAATCATTTATGCTTTCTTAGCAGTCAGGTTAAATAACAACCAACCAACCAACCATATTGCCCAAATTGGAATGGACGCATGATGAACCTTGAGGTGAAAATATCAACTCCCAGTATTGTCAAAGTGAATCAATCAACTATTGCAAAAGAAGTTACTACGCATATAAAATTTGAGTGGCCCTTTCATCTACACTTAAAATACGTTTTACTTATGGATGGTCATGACCTCAAAGGGGACTCAACTCCTAACGCATAGTATATTGTTCTACGAATAAATCAAATGTAAATTATGCATTAAACTTTGGTGCTATATACTGCCTGAGAGAGCAGTCGTACTTGCTAATGCTCTGCGTGGGAAGAGAGAGAAAAAAAGACAGAAATTGTTTTCACCCAACAAGTGGGATACATTTCATTAACAAATTAAGTTTGATGAGTGATGAGAGAGGCGAGGAGGGGGTGGGGTTGGCCAGGAGATCTTTCTCGTTTATAGAGATGGCACTTTGTATTGTCAATTCTCTATCTTATTCGACGTGTGATATTTGCATCAAGGTCTGTTTTCTTAAGTACTTAAAATAAACATTGCAGACTACCACAGTACTTCATGTCTACCAAGAAAACATGTTGACATGGAATTAAGAATAGCATAACTACATGCGTTTGGTCTTTAAAAACTGGAAAACCTTGCAAACCGTTGTTACAAGAATGTCCCTGATTGCAGTTTCCCCTTGTATTGAGTGACATGTATTCCATTCGAATGGAATGATTTAAGCATTCTTTTCAATACCTGTCTCCTTTATAACAGACCACCTCAGTCTGAAGGAGACCATGACAGGTATTGTTGGTCGTAAAGTCCACTGAGTGTGAATTGAATGGATGTGTTTCCTCTGATTGAATGAAACCAGGCCAGATTTAGGCACCTACCTGAGAAAACCCATGCAATCAAAGGAAACTTGTGACAAAGTTCTATGAATCTCGGAAGCGGTGAATCAAAAGGATGAAGATTGACTGTTTTGTACTATTTACCTTTATTCACTATCAGGTGCTTTTTCAACCTGTTGCTCTACTCCTTTCTCTTATTTATTTTGTTTGTAGTTTGTAGGGTTTCGTAGGAAAACACGTTAGTAATCGTAATAATCTGAAAGGGTCAGGCTCGTTTTTAGATCTCGTTGCTTTTGCGTCATGCAATGTCACCTTTCTCAGATATGTGTACACTTTCATACTATCACCTTGTGCGTTCCACAAATTTCCTATGTTAAATGTATTAGAAATGTATAGTTACTTTTGTTTTTTTAATAGATTAGTGATACATAACATCATCTGAGCAGCAACGAAGCAATTTGATTGGCCTATTTGGGACTCTCCTTTATACTACAGGGACTGCAGTGGGACCTGGGGTGTTTCACAAAGACTAAGATCGACTTTAAGTTGGACTTAAGTATAACAGGCCGTTCATGCCACTATTTGCTCTTACCATTTACTGGCATTTGTCTTTCAAGGGACGTACAAATCGTGGTCTCAAATCTACAGAGTTTACATTTTTTGATAGTTCATTATTGAAGGAAAAAATATTATCTAAAGATTATAATTTAGAGACCAATGGGGATAGCAACCAATGGCATAAATGGCCCGCCATACTGAAGTCCAACTTAAAGTCGATCTTAGTCTTTGTGAAACACCCCCCAGCTGTCGACAACTACCTGTTGATACCTGAACTGGGTATTGTTCGCAGTTGCGCAATCTATGTTTAAAAGGGCAGTGTGTCGACAACGTCCTTATGACCTAAACTATTTATTGTATAGGACATGTGTCTAGAAGATTGCGAGTCAAGAGTTAATAATTCATCTGAAAAGAGTCTTCGGTAAGCATCGTCTGGGTAAAAGGATTTGGAATTCGAGGAATTATAGTAAACACACAACTGAAACATCGAGACGGATAGCTGCTGGAGAAATTGTTTAAAGCAATATACATAATACCTGCCAAAAAACTATTCTGTTGTTACTGACAACACTGTACTCAGTCCTCTTTCTTTTTAAAATTTCCTTTTCATCTTTTATTCTTAATAATCACCACAATCGACGCACAAACACACATACACGAATCTTCTCTCTAATATTATGCATTATTTTCCGAATTAATAATTTACGACTTTTCAGATTCATGAAACGTTGTTTCATTTCGGGATCAAATCATAATAAATGAGACGATCCCTCTTTAAATTATCATTTATGTTATTACTTTTTAAAGCTGCACTTGTAATATCCATAATTATACCTTATCCATCAAGTCATATTTGATCCAAAGGAAAAATATCGAAAGTATCTGTTTCCTATATCATTGAACTAATAAATAAGTACCTTCATTTTTTTTTCTAATTGAAATGTTTCAATTATTTAAGATCTTCCTCATTTATTTTCACAAACCGATGAGAGAATCAATCTGTTAAATCAAACAGAGTTGGAATATTTCTGGTGTGCTCAGTAGCACACCAGAAAAAGAGAGCCCATGAAAGAGAGAGGAGGGGGGTAGAGAGAAAGAGAGAGAGAGTGGGGGATAGTAAAGAGGTAAAGTGATGACAGACATAACATTAAGCATGCTCATGATGTTCAAGGGAAATGAATATGGTGTTGTAACTACAACATCTCACAATACATGTTTTTCACGGTCTACCTCCGTCATGTTCGTACAACCATGATATAAAACATAATTATGCACATCTACCTCATTTCCTAATGTATCAATGCTCATATTAAACGATGGCACGACCAAACATTTCACATAATTTGATCGTGTCCGCAAAACATGTTTTCGTACATGATATCATTATATCTAAGTGTATTATAATGAGAATATTCCCTTTTCCCCAATGTGGAATGCTGAATTAAAATATCAGAATTACACATTCTGTGCTTCCTTGCTTAAAAGCAATTATAAATGTCATGGTTGATAGGTATTCCTAAATTCTGGTCGTCACGAAAAACTGCTCCCATAGAATCAAACAAGACTTACACCTACAACATTTAGTTCCTAATGATTAGAATAAATCAAGAGTCGGCAATTTGTTTACATTTATTTTTCCAAAGGTTCGTTCAAAAATGAAATCGAAAAACAATTTTTTTTCAATTTCTGTACTATTTTTTAAAAACGAATCCTGTTTTTAGTTTTTTAAGGTATTGTACATCTACCTTTGGACCACTGAATCTCAACCCTGTTCTAGTCATTATGAACTTTCGGTCAAACCTTTTGACTAACATACGATCGGAGTATCAACGCACCAAACGTGCGGACAAACAGGAAGGAATAACATTATTTCTCTTTTGGAGTAAAGCCCCCTACCCATTCTCCCCTCGCTTACGAACGCCCGTGCGTTTAGAGTACTGAACGTGAGGAATAACAACTTTCCCTTAGAACTACACTCAATTGACTCTCATTGAATTGGTTTCTTCCAAGCAGGGAGGTCTAAATCCCACCTCCCTGTTCCAAGTAAGATTTATCAATCAAACCAATCCGGTTAAGTAACAGTGGCGGATCCAGGGGGCACAGGGGCCACTTGCCTCCCCGACCCCCCAAAAAAATGAGTGCTCACTACCCCCTCCCCTCCCTCCCCCACTGAGCGAATTTTCGTGCGGCGCGATTTTCAAATTTGCGGGAAGAAAACAAAATTATTGATCACTCCCCCGGCGCGATTTTCAAATTTGCGGGAACAACAATTGTGCCCCCTCTAAGAAATCCTTGATCCGCGCCTGAGTAAGAGGAGACTATGCACATTTTAGTGTCAGATCGTGGTGTTGAATAACTCATGCACTGAAGTGTGGTATCCATCAAGTTGTTGTACAACAGAAATCGCTGTCTTATAAGGTGTGGTACATCCATTTTTTCTTGGGCTGGTGTGGGCTGGGGTGGGGCGGTTAATGTGACAATGTCCCTCGTCTGGATGTAAATCAACAAGTTTTGGAAATTATTGAGGAACCCCTCGTCTTTAGTTTATTTCATTATGTTATTTTGTTTGATATATGAGACATTAATTTTTTTGTCCGTTCCCATCATTGACATTTTAAAGCTGTGTGCACGTTTCCTGCTTATCGGTACATATTTAAATAAAAGAAGGATTGTGTTTTTGAAAATTTCGGCTGTATTGTTCCCCCCCCCACATTTATCATGATCTTGTGACGCCGCGCATGGGTTGTTGTTTTGTTTGCAGTTCGGTCCAGACTTCATTTGTAATGCTGTAAGTAATGCTGTCAATGTACACCAACATGTGTTCTAAGACGTAACTCCTTGGTTAAACCGTGTCACGGGAAATTAGAGTAGGGAACGATGGAACTGTATACGGAGACAGTTTTTTTATCAGTGGTTTAATCCATTAAAATGCGTAATTTGAAATAACACCTAGATACTGAAGACAAAAATCAATGTGCATCTTCGACTTCTTCAGCACAAGGATTGAATGGCTTGAGGGATGTATATCAGGTTGAGTGATAAAGATATCTTCTTATTTTCAGATGATGGGATTATTAGATTTTTGTTTATGGAGGGCATTTTTAACAGTTTGAAAACATTGTAACCTCAGTACAATTGAAAAGGAAAAAAAACTAAGAGATATATTTTTACATATTCGAGTGCCTTTAAAATGAATATACGTATAAAATTTTGGGGGTAAAACATTAGCAACAGACAGAATTAATGATTAAATTCTAAAATTTGCCCGTCACAGAAAAAAAGCGTGATAGACAGATTATAAATCGCAGAGAGTACTTGATTCAATGTAACAGATTTCGTAGAGTTCGTTCCTCTCCTCTGATCGAGTCTCGTGTATTGTAACGTTTATCCGTAAACAAGAATAACGGCAATAATAATGCACCAATGTAGCAAATATTGAGTTCTGGTAAAGGGTTAAAAACAAATTGTACGATTCTTAAAATCATTCTTTTTTATGCTACTGTGGAAAAATGCCATAGTAGAAATGTTCCCCGAAAAGGAGTGCTCTTCAAATGCCCTCTTATTCGCAAAACGATAAATAGTTGAAGTGATTGGACCAGGGATTTGGGATTGCACCTGATTGGACCAATCATTCGTGCCACATTGTGTGTAGTCCTATATACTAAGGAGGCTCCTTGTATATATCCAAATCTGTGTGCCGTGTATGTTCAATTTCATCGAGACTCAGTCATTTTTTTCTTTTTCGATGATCCCCAAACCTCAAAGGAGAAACCTGATTTTGTTCACTATATATTTTGAACCTTTCCCAAATTGCTTGGAGACAATTAATTTCACAATGTTTCACAATCCACCAACAAGTTACTGTCAGCGCTGACTAAATTTTCCATAGGCATTAACACTAACATTGTCGGTGAAAATGATATTAGTCGGTGAAAACCACCGACTAATTGTTTCATGAAACGCCCCCCCCAGAACTCAAGTTTATATTTAAACGCCGTGATAGGACATCACTAGGCTCAAGGTGACACTCCCCACATCTGCCTTTGTTTAATATTAATCTCGTTTCGATGAATGCTTAATCATTCATCTAAACCTAACGTAGATCAATCACCGCAAAATGCCCATTTAATTTCATGGGGACGTAGAACTCCATTAAATACCATCAATTGGTAATGTGAGGAAAAATATTTTTGAGGGGGCGGGGGTAGGGGACTCTCTAGAATTTACTAGGAAATTAAAATGAAAGTTTTGTTATTTTATTCCCTTCTAACATTTAGACGCGAAAGATATGATAACCTTGATTTATAAAAGAAATAAGTGCGATGGGAAAGACTCTCAAGAAATCAATAGGTGACGCACGAGACTATTGAAATTGTATAGAATGATGTTTTTTTTTGGGGGGGGGGGGCAGAGGGAGGGGGTGGTGGGAGAGGTCTTGTCGATTATGTCAATAACTCAGTTAAATAACGCGTCATTCTCACCGAACAGTTGAATTTTTCGATAGTATAGGTGACTATAATTATCTCATGAAATCTAACCGGCGCTTAAGAACGCCCTTTAATATTTATTGCAAATGGCCACACAACAACGCGGAGATCACCATGATGATCGTAAAGCGTTTGTTTGCAATTAAACATTCCGATTAAAAGCCAAGGTAATTAACTTCATCAGAGGGAGAAATAGATAGATAGAGAGAGAGAGAGAATAAATCCCTTTTCATTAATCTTCATTCCTTTAATTTGCACTTATTTCAAGTTTAATTCAGTATCACGCGTTATTTATTTTGTAAACTCTGTTATATAGTGGTATTATTTAGAGCGTACTATGTGCTAGTTAAAGAGAGATAGACGGAGACAGAAAAACGGATCTCGAGATAAATGAGAGAGAGAGAGAGAGAGAGAGAGACTCCTACGCATTGTTGTCCATGAGTCAACCCTGTAGCTTGCCCTAATGACAGTCTATCTCGCTTGGATACCAGAGCCTCATAGATATCTATTTACCCTGGACAATCAAATTGATGTTCTCGTTCAGTAATACCACTTGTCAGCTTCAATAGTGCTCGGTGTCCTCTTCTCAAATGGTATGTCATGATATGAACAGGTTAAAGATAACTTGGGAGCTCCTAGAGCATCAAGAGTAGCACCAAGTATCAAAGTTGTCTGATATTTATTTTTATTTTATGCTTTCAATTTCTTTAGAATCTTTACGCTGTGGATTTAAATGTTAAATTAAATTGATTTTGATTTTTGCCCGATATCAGAATGAAATCACGGTCCAATTACACTCATATAATTATATTTCGAATGTCTCCGTTGAAGCTAGGAGTTGGTATTATCATACTGGATGGTACTCAACATTTTGTGGGCGATGTCGCAAGACCTTTCAAAAATCTTATGAACCCCCACGAAAAGCACAAATTGCATAAAATATTTACTTGGAACACTCTTATGTTATCAAAACGGCCCTTAATGTATATTTTTCATATTGAATACCAGAAAAATATCAAGGAGCAAAGAAACTAGTGTTTAAAAGTTTCTCTTATGTGCTTTTACCCCGTTATTCTAAAACAGCTGTCATCTCACAATTAATTTATTGTCATATCAGATGGAATGTGTCTAATTGCTCCTTGATAAGTTGTCACATCTTTTCATATACATGTATTTCTTAGTGAATACAAACAAAATATCAAGAAGCAAAGAAACTAGTGTTTAAAAGTTTCTCTTATGTGTTTTTACCCTGTTATTCTAAAACAGCTTTCATCTCACAATTAATTCATTGACATTTCAGATGAAATGTGTCTAATTGTTCCTTGATATGTTGTCACATCTTTTCATATACAGCCTTTCATCATGTCCATTCAGTTTTGACGAACTGCACGATTTTCTTTTTATTCGATTCGAACAATTGCCATCCAGCTTCTCTCCTTGCAGTTAAACAATCTACCGTAATACGTTATTCAGACATGTTAAATACACCTTTTCATTTATCCAATAACTATTGATGTCACTCAAGTCCCAACCAAGGTTATAATATAATCTGATAGCTTTTCAAAAGGATTAAATCACCAGGTATCAGCGTCAACTTGAAAGGAGAGTTGACATTCCATCAGTAGCTTAATAATACCTGGATAACAATTCTGTACATGAGTAAGGTGCCCTGGATGATTTTATATCTCAATGATTTTGAAAGTAAGGTGTATGTGTGTAAAATATTTTTGTTTGTTTGTTTGTTAGTTGACTATTTTTATTTTTTTTTATTTTTTTTTTTGGGGGGGATCGATAATTACAAATTACCAGAATGGTAAGAAACTGATATTATAATTGTATCATGATTATGTACAAATACATCAAGACGAAGTGTTTGCCTTTAACAAATGAAATATAGGCAGACGTAAATTCTACATAAATTATTATATAGTAACACTTGAATATCTGATACAGAATCTTGACTGTTTGCGATCATATAACTATTTGAATTACTCATTGGTAGCTCAAACTATCAAGTGGTGTAGTTTGTTCATCAAAGTACTTATACATTCTCTTTGTTCACCTTCGTGTAGGTGAATCCTGTAAATTCAATCTCTTTCTATGTTTCCTTTTTCTTTTATCAATTATAGCACCTAATCATCATTAGAACAAAAACTGAAACAAGAGGTTAATAATATACATGATTCTCTCACAACAGATATTGCATGGATTCGCTAGATGGTCCACCAATCTCATTATTATCTCCCCATTTCCCTTTGCCTTGTCATAGACCGCAAACATAAACTCACCCGCACGCACACTATTAAAACCTTACGCACACACACTTTGATTCATGCGCACTGATAACAGGTATTTACACAGACCGTGTCGCTGTGTGGCGATCGCACCGTAGTAAAGTCCTGAAAGTCGCCGCGGACAATAAGAAGGAAACCATTACGAGAAACCATGCTAAGATCAGAATGGTTAAAACAGTCTCACCTACTTGTTTGATATGACAATTCTTGCTTAATCGGAAGTTTCAACTGACTAATGAGGTAAAACAAGTGACTGCCTCTCTTGGTTCGGTAAAAGAGTCTCCAGAATTGTTGACATATCTCGCATGCATACCTGTCTATATTTGTTATAGAGTTGTGGCTTGCGGCTAAGAGCTCTTAACTGCGATGTATGGTTTATGAAATTATTCCCTGCAGCTGGTTTTGTTCCCGGAACATTGCATGTATATCCAGGACAAACTCCTTTGGTTCATGTGAACTGTTCTGTTGTTTTTCAGGAGACAGTGTGGAGTATCTAAAAGACAGACATGTTCAACATATTATCAACTCTTTAAGTCATATTGGATTAATCCTGGAATCACCAGTTAAATGGTAAGTTTTTTTAATCATTCAAATATACTTACTTTAAGATAAGGATATACGTATCGTATGATGTAAAATGTTTGAATGTGTATTTTCGACAGTTACTTTGCCCGGCAGAATTAGAGGACGGTCAATAGTACTGTTCCATGAAGATAAAACATTCTGAATCCTTACCTTGAGATGTTTAACCGTATCTTAGACATGTTGATACGGAAGCTAAGAGTTCATAACATCGTTGGTTTTTCCGATCGTTTACATTATTAATTAATAACCCTTGTTTGGTAAGGTTAGACCGTTGTATTTACAATTTCGCTTGGTATTTTGTTATACCCTTCATTTATATGTGATATCATTCAGTAACATTTTATAAGCCATACACTTCCTAAACAACCTGCAAGGTCAAATATTGCATTAAGTGATTAAGAGACAATGATGGACTTTTTCAATTATGATATAATCTATAATTTATCCATTCCCCCGAGCGTCCGAAGCACTTCACGTAGAAAAACGTTATTGTCCACGATTCTTGATCTGATTTGTATGTAATTACGATATCAACCTCGCGCGAACCTGTGTTTAAATGTCACAGAAGAGATGATTCTGGTCTGTGGCCTGTTATTTCCGAGCCTTTTGATAATATGACATTTACATGTACTTCCCTCTCATTGACATGATGGTCAACAATATACAAAACGAACAGTACAGTAAATGATTTTAAAAAGCCGAAGGAGGTGAAAACTGGAAAAATGGGAACGCATTTGGGAGTTAGGAGCTCCAAATGACGTTTATCTCTTGTCATTTATCTCATTCTAATAGCGGAAGTCGATGCTATCTTTTGTTTATAGCCTTTTCCGCATTTCAGTTCTTTAGTTTGGGTATAGTCCGCGTAGTAATGCTGTCATTTGAACCAAAGTATTACTCTCATCAATATAGACAATTAAGGAAACAAACATATACTTGTATCTACATAATTACATGTTCATATAATATCACATGCCAAGGGAGGGTGTGAGCAAGAAAGGATGGGAGCGAGGGAGCGTGGAAGTGTCGTGGTATAGTGGTCCATTCATTTGACTCTCAATCGCAGAGTGTAGGTTTCGAATCTCAATTTGGCACTCACGTCTTTTGGCAAGACATTGATCCATATTTGAAACTCTCCACCCAGGTATGAATGGGTAACTGACATTTTTCTGAGGTAAGAATAATTGCGAGGCCCTTAATTAATGACATAATAAACATTAGTATATTGTTTTGCACATTCGTTTTACTGTTAGAAGGTCTAATTACGAGATTGCAAAATAGATCAAGTAGCCATTCAAATGTTAATGAACATGTGAATCTGTAAAATATTCTTGTTCAATTAACAATGAAAACACAGAATGGAAACAAAAAGAAATTTAGAGCTGCATGGATTCGACTAGCACGGTCAAGATGCCTCTCCTTTCGTGTTTCTCGAGATTTTTTGTCTTCATTGTTTTAATCCCTCTGGATGGAAATGCTCATCAACATATGAAAGGCAAGATTTCTTTCAGAGACTTATCTATTGATAAATGGCTATGCTAACTCATGCATGATGGTATTATTCCAACTGGATATCATCTTAGATTGGATAAATTTATGTTTATTTTGATATATGAAAAAATAGTTTATATTAAATAAGAAAATTTGAATTATGAATAGTGACCACTTTCTTTTTTTGCTAAGTTTATATTAAAAAAACGAAGTTTTGAAACAATTGTTGTCGTATAAGTCAGGCTTTTTACCAAGAGGCAAGAGCCTTGCATGTAGTGATGTAGTTGCGTAAAATTATACCATGGTGAACAACGTAAATAATCAAAGTATATGTGCGTAATCAATCTCAGTGTTTCTCTGATTATATCCATCCTACGATTACGAAGAAAGGTTCACCATATCGTCTAAACAGTGAATTTTATAGAACGAGAGGAAGGACAAATTTATTTGACTGAATCCACATAGTCGCTTTGTTACCAAAAACGAGTACAGGTTTAGATTATTTTCGATGAAAATTATTTAATTATCTTTAAGTTAGTCAAGTAGCAAACTTAAGTGCAATCTTTATCTGATCTTTGCTTTATCTAGACTTTCCATGAATATGTAGTGGGCTTTTTGAAAAAGCATAATTATCTGAAAACCTAACTGATGTTTAGGATTCTTTTGTTATGAAAGTGTTTTGGGATGTCAAGAACACCATTAAACCAACCCCTTAGTGGTTTGTCTTTCACATGGTCATGGGTCATGGGTCATGGGTTCGATACCCGGCAAGGCACTTATGTCTTAACTAAAATGCATAAATAGATTGATTGGATGAGATACATATGTAGCTACTGTTGTCCTCTTAGGAAGAAGTAACACATGAAAAGAATAGCTGCCATGTATGTTATCATGTTCATGATTGACATAGTGATGTTTCTTACACAATAAAAGGAAAGGATATTGCTTGTACCAAGTTGTGGTCCTACTAGAGCATGAATACGCCTAAATATCGAGAAATTGGGCATACTTTCAATTTCAATTTTTCGATGTAAACAAGTTTCTTTTTATAGACACAATACTGCCTACCTTGGAAAGGCCCTCGTTTAATTTCAGAACAATTTCCTGCAGATGGAGACAAGAATAAACAAACCGAAGGACTGGAAAACATCATTTCACTGACTCACATCTAGGTAGTAACATTGTTTGACAATCTGTCTCGATATTGAGGCATTCCTGCTGTAATCTCACTTACACTTCCATTGTAAATAACTCTGGGTGAAATTGCATGGTGTATATCAGACAGGATGGACCATTTACCTGACCTCTTTCTTTCAAAACATGGTAAATTATGGAATTAGAAACTTATATGTGGAATCGTTATTATAGTGTGTGATTTAGCGTAAGAAGATGCTTAATTTGTTGTGGTATTCCATGATTGGTTTCTCAAAGAGAGGAGAATCTTACTGAGTTTCCTTTTCGTGGCGGAATCACATTACTGTAGGCCTTGTTCTCTACTAATGCTGTCGAATGAATGTTATGATCCAACACCTGTGAACACGACCGAGGCAATCGCATTCAAAATGAGGTCCTGAAGCATTGATTGGAAGTCTTATTGAAATATCATGACTCTGTGAGTTTAATTTCATGTAATAACTACCACACAGTGCATTGCTCTTCGTTAAAAATGATAATTACAGAACTGTTGGCCGTCAATAAAGTGTTTTGGTATAACCTTTCCCACGTCACCTTTCAATATCCACACCCAAGGAGTGGTGTTCACAACACCTTATTTGACATGGAGTGAAACAAAAATAAACACCCCCTCGGCCAGATAAATACAATCATTACACAGTCGTATGCAAACACATTGAAAACGTGTTTCAAAACTGTCATCTAATGGCAACAGGTATGCTTTTAGTTTTAACCAGGGCCAACAAACCCTCCGCAAATATGCAGACCCTCTCGACACAATAACGTTTAGAAATCGTGTCGTACTTGCAACTTGTTCAGTAACCTTCGCCGTAGAATCAAAGTTCGAGGCGTCGAAGGAAAAAACTTGACGCCAATGAATTGGGCATAAATGGCATATTTTCTGCATCATAGCACCATTAGTGATGGGGGAATTCAGTTTAATTGTTTGGCTGTTGAAAATAACCCATTAGAGATCGTGCTACAGAAGATGAACTATTCTTGTCAGCTGCGTAGCATGATTAATCGATATTTAAACCACTCATCATTCAATTCATGCATGCCTTCATTTCTGTATCTCCATTTGTCCCGTGTCAAAAGGCATCATAATACTTCATCACAGAATACCCTATCAGACTATGAACACTTGTCCCTATTGTGTCCATCTGGTATGCATGTGCTACGAGGCGTGGAAACGGGTTTAGTAGGCAATTTGTCAAAAAACACCTAATTCACCTAGATAATCTTGTTTTTCGGTCTTGCATAAAACATCACAGGTAAATTTACTGTTAACCTTCGTGGTATAGAAAGAAGGAATTACATATATATGACAAATAGAGACCAATCCATCAATACATATTATATTCAAACTGTAGACAGTGTACCATATAAGCAAGGAGGTAAGGTGAAAACTCTTAGTAAACCTCCATCACGGCTCTTATGCCATGTCTGCTTTGATCCATTTCCGGTAACACCTTCTCGCCAAAAGTTTCACATAATTACGAAGTTTTTCTCACAACTCTACAAAATCTTGAAGAGAAGAGTTTTTGTGTTGGTCTTCCATTGGCTTCATGGGCCTACGTGACCATTGGTGACTTTCAGTCGAGATGTGTACAAAATGAGGAAAAAGAAATGCAATATGACATAATATTCCTGTTATGAAGAATGGATTCCTTGATCAAAAAAATGTGTTCAATATTAAGAAGATGATTAAATCTAGGCATGTTTTAAGAAACAGAGCAAAAGACAAAGAGAGTAAGTGAAGTGAAAGGGAGAGAGAAGGAGAGAGAGGGAGAGAGCAAGAGAAATGAAAACGAATACATGTACAAGAATAGAGGGGGTGGGAAGATAGCGATATAGATTTTAAAAAAAAAAATATATATATATATATATATATATAGCAAGATAGAAAGAGAGAGAGAGAGAGAGAGAGAGAGAGAGGGGGAGGGAGAGCTGTGATGCGTGACAATTAGCCGAAAAGGATATTACGCCTCCACTGAGTTTAATTCATTCGATTTCATTTCATTTCATGTCATTTCATTTTAGGTCAGATTCACGATGGTAAGATTAAGTGATACGTCATTCGATGTCATGATTATAGAGGGGTAATTCTATTTTATAGGTTAGGCAAAGTCCTCTTCTACCTCCTTCTCTTATTATGAAATGATACATTAGACATGGTCGGTATGATCAGATCCATGAGTATAACCCGTCTGATCAGAGCCAGAAGGACGTTAACTGGTACAGTTTTACATAATTATGGTGAACACCCCTCTGTCTGTCAGCAGTAGAAATACATTCACAACAGTTACCAATTATTCTTGCAAGATCGTGATGATGCTGAATATGATGACAATGATAATAATAATGATATAATAATGATGAAGATGATGATGATAATGATGATTCAGAAGAAGATGATGAAGAAGAAGATGATGATGATGATGATGATGATAATGATGATGATGATGATGATGATGATGATGATGATAATGATATAAACAATTGTGATAATAATAGTAACGATAATAATAACAATATTAATGAAAATAATAATGATAATAATAGTGATTATAATAATATAAAAATAATTGAAGTTAAAATCAAAATCATATCAAAGATAAAAGTGTTTGAAATGAATGTAGATTTGTGTCTTGCCAAATTAAAATGGATGTAAACATTTCTTTTTGATTGAGTTTGCTAAAGAGAGAAAGAGGTCTACTTGCGCGGTTGTTATATACACTGTTGGTCATAAAGGTGGAATAATTTTTTTTACCCCAATTTATGGAATGATTTTGACAATGATTTATTCCTAATAGATCTAAATAACAGTATACATTCTCAGATTTTATTAAATACTAATTTGCGAGTGTTTGTTTTGCGTGACTGCTAAAGCATGTGTATGCTACTATGCTTATCAACTAGGGGACCTACGTCCTTAAGTCATAAATGACAGTAACGAGGAGTAATGCCTCACAAAAGGGCACTTATATAGCACATCGATACGGTTTTGATCCTGGGGCCTCACAGTTACGAGGCCATTGCTTTTCCACTGAATCATGACTGTACGCAGCGGAGGCTAGGGTAGGGGGCAGCCCCCACAAAGAAAAAAAGAAAAAGAAAATGCAATAAATTATCAATAATTCATTGAATTCCCCCCCCGGTCCCCAACAGAAAAAATATCGTCTGTGTGGCCATGCCTTGAACCATAATGCATGGCCGTACAGAAGATTTTTTTTAAATGTCTGATATGGAGTGTAATGCGGAGAAGTATTGTAATTTTGGAGAGGAGATAGCGCACAAAATATCCTGTTTACTATACATATGTATCATATAATAGTTTCTATATTTTGTATTGCACTGGACGAATCATATTGTAATAATAATCATAAACTATTGTATTCTTCTGTATAGAACCATATGACCTGCCACGGGTCCAGCATGGGACCAAGGCACTGCCAACTATATTACAACAATTTTTTTTGGTGGAAATACAGACTTAATTAAAACAAAAAAGAAATCACTACCAGAATTATTTTTGCTTTGAGTATGCAGCTTTACACCAATTTCATAGACGTTATTGACGTCCTACACATTATCAACAGAGACAGACCGGTTGATTCAATCCATGTGATAGTCTTGTGTTACTTAGGAAGGTAGGATCTGAAAGAAAAAGTCAAGGAAAATGACAGTTCCGATGCCAATCATGCTCAATAATTCATTCAACTTGACATTGGACACGAAAATGATTAAAGGCTTTCGTATATATATAGGTCAATGCACTTAAAACTGATTTGTTGTTGTCATCAAGGGCGGACTAAATACAGAAACACCCCTCGTTATTTCAATGATCTACAAGCTGGACAATATGACTCATCAAAAACAATCACACGCTCTGATGTAATCTAATTCATTTCGGATTTATTATTAAGTGTTCAAAGAAGTAAGCAAACAAACAACAAAGGCAACCACGAACAGATTATTCAGTACCGTATGTACTGCATATTGCCATCAATATAAAGTATTCAGTACGATCACAAATCTTCAAGTGTGCCTAACGTTTTGACTTAAAATTCATTACTTGTTGGCAATAAAAAAAAGAGTTTGATAAAATTTGTTTTTGATGGTGACTATGATGATGATGATGGTAATGATTCAGTCCCATTTGTTCAACTTTGCGTTTTGAAGACAGACGTTCATTTTTGTATTTGTTTGTTGTTTCGTATGTAAATGTACACGATTCCTTTGTCATGATGTAATGTGTTCCCTAATATTTTGAAGCGCCTTAAGCATTTAATTAGAATGGATAATGGCGCTATGTAAATCTGATGTATTTTTATTATTATTGCCTTTCCATTTAACATTGCTCTTTGTTTTTGTTTTCACAGATAATGATTTTGTAGACCTCACTGAAGTACCTCTATACTCCATACATCCGTAAATTACATACTTGTTACCTCCCTAAAATCAACATTGCTATAGTAATCACCAAGAGTGACAGAAACGAAAAAAAAAATCATCAGAACCATAATCTTTTAGTATTTCAAGTAAGACCAGATTTTTATTGTTAGAAAAACCTTTATAAAAGTAATTGTAAACTATTGATGATATTTGAGACCAGCAAAGTTACTCAATATAATTCGAATTTGAATTTATTTTGTCCGTACGCGTTGTCAGGAAGTTTTATATATTTGACTATTTCTACTTCCAGTTTCATGTAACGGTAATGATATAGTGTATACTTGTCCAAAGTAATATTAATACGAATATTACATTTATGTCATAATTGTGTGCCAATATCACTGAATAAAGAAATGGACCACATGCAGTCAGCTGGAGCGAATCCCAGGCAAATAAGAGATTGCTTTTAAAATGATTGCTTCTGGGAAATATAAACCTATTAATATTACATTAAAAAAGTATGATACTTGAAAAAGAACCTTACGAATTCCTCTGAGGTGACGAGTCACTGAACTCTGCATACGAACAGGGAAATGTGCTGCTCAAGCAAGGATAATTGCTTTGGTCGAATTGCACTAGTCCCCATTTAACATTGAATTCCATTAATACCATTTATATGACACTTTATTTATGACACTTTATTTATTGACACCCACCGTATCATAGCGAATCACAGACTCACATGCAATTAAATCCACCCAAATCGAATTTAATGTTGTATTATAATCAAACTAGTGTAGCAGCAAAATCTCTCAGGAGAAGATTATATCGTTGTTCCCACAGCCCTAAATTGCGTTCACACTGCATTACATCTGTAACGTATTGTGCAATGATTGGATTATTATTTTTTCGATCATGTTAAAGCCCAAGTCCACTCCAAAAGTAACCTACTTTCAATAGAACCAGAAAAATCAGACAAACCAATCAAAAAAAGTTTGAGCAAAATCGGATAACTAATAAGAAAGTTATGAATTTTTTATGACATGAAAAACTTTGAAAATCACTACACAAATTGGCAACTCACTCATGAGTCTGTGACGTATGGTCCTCACTATCCACTAATTATTTTCTTTATATTGATAATATAAATTTCCTATTTTCACCCTAAGAATCTTATTTCTTCACACCAGCATCCAAGTTAGATTGTTAGTAATATGTTTTTGTGTGGATGCACACATAAAGAGTAAGTTTTGTCCAGTTAAATCATGAAAAATTTGAATTTTGATAAACTATTTATATAAAAATCAATAATTATGAAATACAATATTCAGAAAATAGTATCAATTCTTCAAAATTCATAAAAGTTTTGGGAAATGTCATGCACGCAATATGATACAAATCATATAACCTGGGCAAAGGCATGGGAAATCAAGTTTGGGGGATAAAAAAGGAAATTAATGGGATTAAACTATATAAAGCAATTGATAAGTTGTGAGGACATGACGTCACAAACTGATAACCATCTTGGCAATTTGTGTTGTGATTCTCATTGTTCCATAGTTTTACATACTTTTTCAAAAATTCATAACTTTCTTATTAGTTATCCGATTTTGCTCAAACTCTTTTTGATTGGTTTGTCTGATTTTTCTGCTTTTATTGAAAGTAAGTTATTTTTGGAGTGGACTTGCCCTTTAATTACGTCGACAAACACATTTTGTATCTGGTTTGGCTATGCATTAGACTGCAATGCGCTGGATGGTGGGGAATATGTTAGCTTTCTCCAAAGCATTTCCTGTAAATTGCGTGCTATACTTTCCAGTATACAGTATGCGAGGGGAGAGGTAGAGAGATGAAGATGGAGAAAACGTAAGATATGGAAAGGAAAAGAGAGAAAGAGAAAAAGAAATGAGAGAGAGAGAGAGAGAGATCATTAGATTATGTTAACAATTCTAATGCAGCATCTTTCAAATTAAGGTTTATTTAAATTGTATTTAGTTTCATGTCATCCTTTGCGTCAGGAAATTTCTTCTTCTTTTTGCTTGACTTTAGCGGAATCATTTCATTAAGTCCATTTGCAGAGTTACTTAAATTACTCAATTAATTTCTTGAGTGCCATACGACATTATAGCACTAGCTATAACATATGTCTGACTCACAGCAGTTCCAAATGGAGTATTCTATTGAAAAAAATGGAACATTTGGTACTAAATTCGGTTAATTCAACCGGTATTATTGTGTTAGTTATAAGATAATCTAACTCACATCGATTCCAAGTGGGGCCTTTTCAAAACTTTATCAAAGAGTTTGAAATATTTGCCACTAAATTAAATTCAATCTTGGTTCGGGGGAGGGGAGATTAGGAGAGGATAAATGGTACTATAGTAGAAAGATAACATGCAAATGAACGTGACCACCTATTTGGGGAGGGTCGTATCAGCTTCTTTCCCCTTCTCCCTTTTCCCTCCTTCATGTTCTCCCTTTTCTTCCCACTCTGTCTCATTTCCTCTCTTGCGCCATGGGGGAGGGGCACGTACAGCCTGTGCCCTCTTTTGATTCGCCACTATTTAGGCGTAAACTTTAAAAAACATAGAACCCCGTTGTTGCATTGAGTCGCCTCCTCCCTCGACATATCAACAATAACGTCCACTAACTCTGTGTTAAAGCATATAAGTTAACGCCCTTCTGGCTCCAAACTGTAAATGTAAATCAGTGAAACAGTTTGATAGGTGCGACATGCCTTGTGATGATTGGTTATGCATGATAGACGATTACCACTAAACACTTTCCCTCGTCTCGTCTGAATACATTCAACGAGGCAGGTTTTGAACCGTTTTATGAAGTGCGTTTGTGTCCTGAGTTGGTCTGCTCACAAACACTTCAGAGAGATTCCTCGGAGAATTCCTGTCCCTCTTACGGATCACGGCTCCCGTCTGCCCGCACCCCACTCGAAACCATCCGTAGCTCTTCATCATCCTCCTTCTCCCTCATTTCTTCCTACACGTGTCAGTGGCATAAGGAGGGTCCAGCGATTGTGGGGCTCTGGTGTCATTATTGATGGGGAAGGGTGGGAATCGCTTGTAGTTCTGCATCAATTCTCCTACCGATGTCAGTGTCATAGGTGTTGGTGCAGCCATTGAGCAGGGGGGACCATTGGTATAGCTCTCCATCACCCTCCTCCTTCTTTTTATCCTCCTATAAGTGTCAGTGGCTAATGGGAGGACCAACCTTTGAGGGTGTACTGGTGTCATTGGCGGTGAAGGGGGCATGGAGGAGGCACTTGGGCCATTGATTGGAGCGGGGAGGGCAGAATACCTTGCTGTCATACTTTTACCCTCTCTTGTTCATCTCGAATTTTATCCTCACATTTTGTAATTCTGGTGGCCGCTGATTTAATGAGAGTTGTACGGATGACAAAATATGTATCTTCATATTCTTCCGCCGTCTCCTGTTCATCCATTTCCCCAGCCTCATTATCATCCTGCTTATCGTCTTCTCAAAAGTGTTTTTGTTTTTAGTTCTTATGAATAAAAATATATATGAACGGGCCATTATAATGACAATTTATTTATACCATGTATACCATTGACATGATTGAAGAATAATGACGGAATAACATGAAATACAATGGCAGATTGACAGTTAGAGATGGGTGAGAGAGAGAGAGAGAGAGACAGACAGACAGACAGAGAGGGAGAGAGAGAGAGAGAGAGGGAGAGAGAGAGTGAGGGAGAGAGGGAGAGTGAGATAGTGAGAGAGAAACAAAGAGAGAGAGAGAGAGAGAGAGAGAAATCATGTATGGAAACTAGTTTCCCAAAGAGATGGATAACATGGCAGTATAATCACTAAAGTGTTCGTGGTCAAAGTGGTTTTTAAACCAACATCTCGCGGTGTCGTTATCCAACAATTTACGGACTATTTCCTATTTCGTCAAAATAATGTCTCAAAGTGTGTCTCTTATGTGTGCCTGTCGATCGCAGACATCTTTACATTGTTACCCATAAGTAAACTGCGTGCATGCTTTTACAGGCAACATTTAGCTAAAGTGCATTGCTGAAAAACGTAGGAGTTTGATGTATTATTAAAAATTCATAGTCATACACCTTTCGATATATTCTGTATGTTCTCGCGAAAGAGGAACTTACTTAACTGGACCATACTGGGCACAAGATTGGAAATAGATAGAACCAAATAATATATCTTTGTTTCTTTAACCTGAAGCTTTTAAGTACTGAATGCAATGTGACAGGTCTCCATGCAAACGTAGGGAGTGTTTTCCCGCTATTGTATGACTACCCATCAGTACTCACTGTTTGTCAGCCCAAGAAATAAGTATTCCGAGAATACTGCTAGCTACATGACGTATATCTGTGTCACAGAAGCAAGTTACTTAAAGAGAAGATTGAGCTCTGAGAAAGTTGAACAAATATTTTGTAATATTTTTCATTCTTTTTTACGTTAGTGTGGACGAGTGTCATAGAAAGAGTGTCTCCTGAAACCGGACGTCTCTTCGAATGCCCCTATATTAAAAATATGTCAAGTAACATCTATACGTTGTGGATCACACTGACATGCCACATGGTTGCACATTTCTGTCTACAGTGACTTTTAGCAAGACTGGCGAAATTTCTTATCATTTTAATGATTCTTCTACCCATCTTATAATATACACGTATACTAGTCGTATGTGGTACTGACCAACCTTTTCCAATCATTTCCACACAGTTTCTTCTACAATGCAATTGCATGACCAGAACTCAACTTTATCTTTAATCAAGGACCTACTCCATGCTGTAATGAAGGTGCCCTTTTGGGTCAGATGATTAAGATAATTGCTCCAAGTTGCAATGAACCCGTTATTTTGTTTTGAGTATGGGTTAGAATTGGCCTGGCTTGTTAGCTTGATTGTTTGGGGGACATCAGTCTAGGTGAGAGAAATACCACTCCGAAGGGGCGTAGCCTGAGTCAGGGGTGCCAGTGTTACCGGGGGGGGGGCACTGGTACTTATAGGTGAATGAGAAGAATCGATTGCGGGATTGTGAGAGGGATTCGTGTTATCCCCTTTGTACGCTGTAAATATAGTATAAGTATAAGATTAAAAAGAATGTATCCAACATGGGGGTCATTTAGTGTCGACCAGCATGGGTAATTTCAAGATCACTGTCTTCTCTATGTCTAGATAAGAAAACACGAGTTCGGCATACAATTGCCTAATAGTTGGTTGGACAAATAATGACCCCCCCCCCCATATTGGGCTTTTTATTTTTACAGTGCAAGGTGCACCTTCCTCTCTCTCTCACACCCATTTTTTCTTGATCTTCCCCCTTTCCACCATTTGGATGGGGGCATACCCTTACCCCATGTAGCTACGCCATTGTTACTCTGGGAATGACACGGAACGTGACAAATACTTCAGTCCATTCCCATCAATGATCACACCTCATCACAAATCAACGTGTCAATTTTCTCTCCTGACCTGGGGTACATGTATCGCTTTGTTAGGACTCCGTCATTGAGCATGCTGAGTGGATGTGATGGACTATCACTATCACCAGTAAATGTCCCTTCAAAGAGACACTAAGCTCTTTGGTATATAGTAGATTATATCCCTTCTATGAATATTCATGAGTTTTCTAAATAGATGATTGGTCAATTGGTGGTCACGTGATAAAGTATAATTTCACTATTAAAAACAAATCTCTGCCAGAGCTCCGAATATTTTCCACTATTTTTCCTTGGCAGAACTGCGCATGCTCTCTTTGAGATTTTCAGGTAGATAAGCATTGTGACATCACACGTTCAATCAAAAGTAATGCGCAATTAGCGCGTCTCATTAAATGCGCGTTAATATAATTGTGCGCAGGTTGACATGAGAATAAATTGTCATTGTCATTGATAGCGCGTTAAAAACCATATGCCAGCCAATCATTAAGTCCAACGTTGACCTTACACAGATCTTTAAAGGGATTTTTCAACATTGGTGTTAAATCGGTTCGGATCGTAAAGAAGGGATATAAAACAAATATACCAAGCATTTAGTTCGTAAGAATAGTGGAAATTATATATCTTCGGAGGGGCAATAGTACTTTGCCAGTCCCTCCTCAGATAAATAATTTCCACTATTCTTTCTCACAGCTTGGTATATTTGTATACTATGGCATTCGTGCTCCATGTTAGGAGTCCGCCACACTACGGATGTAATAAAATATCATCAGCAAAAGATATCCTTTAAAACGACACTCCGTATCAGCCTATGCTGGTTTCAAATGACGAAAGGAAGAGTCTTACAAAAATACACAATTATTTACATTTTCTGCTTATGAATACACCGAACAATCTTTTGATCTATATGGCATGATCAAAATTGTGAGCGTAACAAACACAAATAATTTGGGAAAAAACCCAAACCTTTCCAGACGGCAAATAAATGATACTTGTCTTTGCCGATAGATTTTGGTAAAATTAATTGAAATAGCATAATCAAAGGAAATCAACTATCTAGTGCAAAATATTTCAGTTTTTCAGTGATTTCTAGCAAGATTTTTGTCAGTTTGTCTATACATAATGTCTATAATTAATGTAAGCCAGATTATTTTGAAATGAACGTCATTACGTACCAGAAGTCAAGCTTAAGAAATGTCCATGTACGTGTACCATTCAATACAATAATCTCTAATATATTTTTCGTACTTTTGTTGTACCTTTGTATGGATATGCATGACATGAACATGATAAAAAGGCGATGTGAATTGTGTCTATCTGCAATTTTGTTTTCTTCTTTGTTAATTCGGTTGTTTTGATCATTTTACCCATTGTTTGTCTTATACCCATGACACCATCAATATATTCTGGGTCATATATCACTTCAAATGTTAAACTAAACCTTTCAGATTTCCCATGATATTTGATTTGTCTTATCCATTTATCCTTGGAAAATAAAATCAGAAACCATCTTGGGATTGTGCAAACACTTTACAAACGGGTAAAACATATGCCTTAGAGAGGTTTCTTACTGAGAATTGAGAATAGATACTGTGCACCCGTTTTAATGGCGTTTTGGTAAACGAATATAAAGTGTAAGCCCAGTAGCAATTACATTTTGCTTCGAAGAATCATCTAATGCTAATGTGATAGGCGAGGCCCTAGAGTTTAACGGTTTCAATTCTGTAGAATCATGATTCAATCATGACACGTAGTTTTTGCTTCTGCTTTTCTTTCATGATTATCGCTTGGAAACAATGATGTTATCGCCTTTATCAATATCATCAAATCTCATGTTTTCAAATTTGATTATATCGATCTAAAACATTTACCTCCGTTAATTCTGACGTTGCAGCTAAAAAAATTGATTTATTTATCGTCGCAAATTCTCCTGGATCGGCTCGAGGTTGATAAGATAATTTTGTTTTATGTTTGCAAGTCTCCCAATTGCAGGAGAGTGAAATTCCACTCGTTTAGGAGTCATATTAGAAATACTTCGTTTTGGAGTAAATTTCCACCCAAAACAAAGTGTCATTACTCTTATATTTCTCCTTAACAGTGGATTTTCACTCCTGTACAATTTCTTTTAAAACACATTTTCAAGTCTCCACAAAGAGAAATTGTAGATATAATCCAGCAGCTGAAGATAATCACCGCAAGATGAAAATGAGATAGGCATGAGGACTGTGAACTTGCGGGAAAAAGTAATCTCGTAATGCTGGTGGTGACTAATGCCTGGGGGTGTTTCACTAAGATCGACTTTAAGTTGGACTTAACTGTGGCAGGCCGTTCATGCCACTGTTTGCTCTCATTTACTGGCATTGGTCTCTCACATCTACAGAATTTACATTTTTTGATAATTCATTATTGAAGGAAAATTATTTTCTAAAGATCATAATGGTGAGAGCAAGCGTGAACGGCCTGCCACAGTTAAGTCCAACTTAAAGTCGATCTTAGTATTTGTGAAATACCCCCCTGGACTGTTTCTGTGTCGCGCGCCCAATCAGCTGAGAACAAAAAACACACCCTCAACTCTTAAACGGAGACAGACCTTTCTTTCTTACCCTCGCAAGGGTGTATTTTCGGGGATCGCGCGATCAGTGGAGACTTGGCTCTGTGTGTGGGACGTATAGGGGAAAAATGATGATTGAAGAACAAAATTATGTAAAAACGGACAGAATCTGGACTAGCCTTGAATTTAAAGCAGTTCAAAATACGCGATAGTCAACATGGTCAAGGTGTAATTAAATGAACTAGAGTAGGACACAACATAATACTTTCATGAATATCAAATTGGGCTAGATCAGAAGTAAGAATCTGGGGTAAAACAGCTATCAACCGAGAATAAAATGTATGGATTGGTCCATATATTCACTGTCTCTAATCAACCGGGGCTAACCGTGATTGTCAATTAGCATAGCTGTGCTCGAGTCGTATATCTAATTATGGAGGTGATATAGCAATTAGGGTTGCCTTTCCAATGTTCGAGTTTTAGAGGCTAATTTGTATTCCCTATTTCATTAAATAAAATACACCCATGTAAGAGTAAAACAGCATCAGAATATATTAACTGATTTTCGAATAGCATTCATTTTTCAACCTACAGGGATTTAGAAGTAAGCAGATAATATCATAAATGAAACACATTGGCCCGAATTCACAAAGGAGGTTTACATTTAACCCCTGGTTTAAACCTTCATTTACATAACCCATGGTTTAAAATAAGCGCAAAATAAGCGTACCTTGCCTTGCGCGCGTCTAATATTGGACCTCTGACTTGTGTCGCGCTTATTTTAAACCATGGGTTATGTAAATGACGGTTTAAAACCATGGGTTAAATGTAAACCTCCTTTGTGAATTCGGGCCAAGTTCATTCAATGGTTAAAACTCTATACGGTGAAATGATGAACTTTCAAAGAACAGAAAAGAATATCATGCATCCCCCGTTAATGGAAAACCACCCGCAGGGCATTTTGAATAGCAACAAAACATACCTGTCTGAAGAAATTATTGAATTACTTGTTTAAAAAATGAAGCAAGTGAATGATAGATAAGATCGAGGCAGTTGTTTTTATACTCTCATAATATTGGATGACAAATAACAACAGGGAGCAAAATAGCATGTATATATGGTAAACAACACTTTTTTGAAGTATACTTAAATGTCGTTACGTTATTTGAGTTAACTCGATGCCAAACTGCCATACTATATAAGGGCATCACATTTATTCATATGGTTCAGTTCCTGACGATGACGTCATAATAAAGTGATCGAAAATTCAAGAACTCGCAAACATGACTCTTATCGGGGTTTTCCCTTTAGTACCTGGGGGTGTTTCACAAAGAATAAGATCGACTTTAAGTTGGACTTAACTATGGCAGGCCGTTCATGCCCCTGTTTGCTCTCACCATTTACTGGCATTGGTCTCTCAAGGGACGTACAAATCGTGGTCACAAATCTACAGAATTTACATTTTTTTATAGTTCATTATTGAAGGAAAAAATATTATTTAAAGATCATAATTGAGAGACCAATGGTGAGAGCAACTAGTGGCATGAATGGCCTGCCATTATAGTTAAGTCCAACTTAAAGTCGATCTTAGTCTTTGTGAAACACTCCCCAGAAGACATTGCCATTAGAAAACATGATGCCATCTACTCTCTTATACAATCCATTGAATTTCATGTAGGCCAAGCGAAATCATGAATTAAATTTCGAATTAGGATGTCTTACATTCATTATATTCAATGAATGTTTCCGCCTTTCCACGCTATATCCTTTTACACATGATATTCATATATTTAGCTTCGATTGATTACATATAATTTTGCATAGTATATACTACACTGAATATCGTGAAAATGAACATGAATATAAATGAGAAGAAAATGAATTCATCCAATCAAAGCTCCAATATGAACAACATGACTCCCAAAGAAGAACACTTTTATTCATGGGGCTCTAGCTCTGATTGATGGGGCCTGGAGGTGTGACGGTAAATTCTAAATGTCTGGTTAGTGTCACCTCTTGAAGATCTGCAATCTTAAAGTGACTCGGTAACATTGTTGAAGGTTGAGGAAAAAAATGCGTATTTTGTGTATGAAATGTTACTTATTATATTCCTTGTACTGTACTTACCCTCTAGCATGCAAACAATCCTGAACAAATTCTCAAATCACAAAGATATTTATGGTTTTCTTTGAAGGCATCACTAGTCAACACCTTCTAACAGTAAATTCTCCCTACCATTTTTGAATTTTCCCAACCGTTTTTCCACGAAAAGAAGACATAAGACAGGATTTTAAAAATCTTTCAACACTTAAATGTCTGGAATGATATATAGAGCCAATTTATAGCTAGGTTACGAAATAACATTCACGTAAAATGTAATTAAATTGTTATAATATAGTTGGAAGAATTAGGGAATCGATCAGATCAGTTTTTCCCAATTTGTATCATTAATAATGGTCTGTTTTCACTCAAACTTTCAGATTATCTTTGATTTTACATCTATCATTGAAGTCACTACTTTAACACCATTTTCTCTCATCTGAACAATGTTACCAAGTCCCTTTAAGGGGGAAAGAGGGGAAAATAGAAGGGCGGGAGGTGGGGATGGGCTGAAAAGATCCACCAACTCATCGTAATTAATTTGAGTGAAATGCTTTTGATATCAAACATTTTTCTTGTGCTATAATTTCGATAAAATTAAGATAATTATTTCTTCCTGTGAAGTAAGAATATGGGTCCCTTGCGAATTCACTAGACCCCGGGGGTGTTAATTCACTAGAACCCGGGGGTGTTTCATAAAGCTGTTCGTAAAGTTACGCATGACTTTACGGATGACTTAAATATGAAAAGCCAAATGAGATGCTCAATCATTTATAACTGCATCAACTAAAGTTGAACTGTGCAGATGTAGATTAACATTCTTATTATAACAAACATTTTTAATGCGAAGTATATTTTTTGCCATAATTAAATTGAGGTTATTGGAAATATAGTCACCCTTTCTTAAAACATTAGAAAAAAAAACTTTAGGCATGCTATCTGGCACTTCATATTAAAGTCGTTCGTAAAGTCATGCGTAACTTTATGAACAGCTTTATGAAACACCCCAGGTCTTTAAAGTAATGGTATTTGACACACATCTTAAGAAACAGAAACAGAAACAAAACTAACAGACCATTTTTTTTTTCTTCAGCAGATTCTATTAAAAAGTCCACCTCATTTATACAATTTTTGTTTTCAGTATTACGAAATGTGTATTAGAAGGCGTCTACACAAAGATACAGGGCTCCTTAAAGATAAAGACCAGTTCTGGTCATGCGATTGCATTGTGAAAGAAACGTTGTGGAATCGATCAGAAAAGGTTGATCATCTAGCATATAAGTATTGGTGTGTACTGCAAGGTTCTGGAATCATCAAAATGATAAGAAATTTGGCCCAGTCTTGGTAAAGTTACAAGCACTGTACACAGAAAGATGTATATGGGACTACGCGACCACGTGCGCGATATCTATTTGGTCCCAATAGATATAACAATTTACCAAATATATCAATAAGTAGGCGGTTTCCCGACTTTCCCGGCAAAATTTGTATCATCACGTATTAGTCAAAACATATTCTTTCACATGATTGGTAATGAGAGCTAATGAGGCGTTTCCCAAACTGGTCTTTACCTTAATAATTTGATTACATAACATATTATATAATAATATTATAATAATATTTGATAATGTCAATGACTTACAGATGTTTAGTCGAAATTATTGTTTGCTGAGAAGAGTGACATGGACATATTCGTTTTATGTGTAAATAAAGAAGGAAGAGAGAGAGGGAGGGAGAGAGAGAGTGAGAGAGAAAGGGAGACAGAGGGAGAGAAAGAGAGAGAGGGGGAGAGGAGAGAGAGAGAGGGAGAGAAAGAGGGTGAGAGCAAGAGAGAGAGAGGGAGAGACGGACGACCACGAATCGCTTGTATGTTGATCACTATAAACATGATAGAAAGACTAATCAACTTTAATTGCACAGTGACTCGCTCCCTCCTCCTCCTCGTCGCGTTTTATGATACCTTCAATCTATAATTTTACACCGTCTTCTATTATAGTCAGGCTCGTTCAGAACCAATCAAGGTGCATTATGGGTAAATTGTTTGTCGATATCTCCTGGTATGGTTATTCAGTTGATCTAAAGAGGATGGTATGTTGATATACATGTACTATGTGAAGATAAGATGACTTCATTATGATGTGTGCGATCGGTTGAGTGTTTTTTCTTGTTAAGGATGGTTGCAGTGATCCCTTTAGATTACTTATTGTGATTCTGTTAGGAAACCAGTGCGGTATACGGTAAGTATTTCAATTATATTGAATTACCGACCAGAGAGAGAGAGAGAGAGAGAGAATTCCAGGATGTATTTCATTTTTAATTCATCAATTTAATTTATAATCCATTGTGTTAACGACTTCATATCAAGATAAACACTAGAGCATCGTAAGGGGGAACAAAATCAGATGATTAGGGTTTTTCGGGGACGAGGCAAAATGTGTCTGTTATTATTAAAGCTTTTATTCCACCATATAATTGTCTTGGGATCGTTTTGATTATTTGTACCTTATGCTTCAAAATGAAAATGTGAGGTTTATTTGACCTTTCATGCTTGATTTTTATATAAATGCATTGTATTATGAAATATGTTTGTTAGAAATGAATTGTGATGTTATTTTTAAATTGTAAATTGTCATGTAATTCAGCTGAGGCTGCGATATGATAATAAAACAAACTGAACTGAACTGAAGGAATCTGCAACTGAATCTCATGATACATGAGTCAAAGAAAATGATGATTTATAGTTCAAATATAATTTGTTTTCTTCTAAATATTTATATCTCACATGAAAAAAAAACTCAACCATTGGTTTTTATATTTTGCGTTTAAACAAAATTACATGACAGATAATATTCTAAGACATTTCTCAGATACAAAAAAAAATTAAAATGCAGATAAATGCTCCTTCAAAACATCTTGTAGTAAAGGGTTTATCTGTGTTCTTAGAGATACATGTATATTCGTGTACTTGTCATGGTAAAAGGGTTCCATATATCTATGCACCTGTTGATGTTGTTGATTCTCTAGATAAAGTTTATAACAACCCTGGTATTTTAGGGTTTTATGACTCATTTACCGCTGTCAAATTCTTGTCTTGTTTCATCGAAATAGCTGAATGGTTTTCTGATAGTTCGTCCATCACTGGTTACATGGGTGATGATCGGCGTAAACAAGGGAGAACGGGGGCGGGTGCTAACCCAATCGAATGGTGGAAAATGAGGAGATGAAGAAGGAAAAAAGACGAAGAAGAAGTAGAAGAAGAAGAAGAAAAATAAGAATAAGAAGAAAGAAAGGAATATTTATACATATAAAGAGAGAGAGAGAGAGAGAGAGAGGGGGCTGTAGGGGTGGGGGGCTGTAGGGGGGCCGTGAAAATTGAAAAGACGATGGTATGACCCCTCCCACAATCGTTTGGTAGCCGTCTTCTCACACGTTTCATCCATCTAGTACAGAGATAGCTTTACTATGCTTACCTAGAGTTTTGCCCATCTGGTTTCAGTTGGTTAGAATATGGTGTATATTCTATTGTTTTGTGCTTCCCCAACAAAGCAGTATTCGCACATTGTTCACAACTGAAACCGGGTTGCTCAAATTCTCCTCATCATTGACTCTAACCTAGTAAGACCGGTTCCATTTTACCATCTACGTCACTCTCTGATGAGTATCTTCTTGTTATCACTAATGATCAGACACGATCTGGGCTATCCCTAATTAACTCAATTTTTCAATGTGGTTAGCCACTGATACATGGTGAGAGAGCTTACCAATTAGGATAATCATGATGATAGTTCTCTACGCATTGTTCACATTTAAGGCTACATGCAACTCATAGTTGTCAAGGAAAAAACAGGTTACAGGGATAGTTGAGTTCTTGTTAAAGAGCGCAAATGCCTTCAAAGTGCATGGTTATTGCTCTTATTCTTATTTACGACATTTCTAGTGCCTTTTTAGAACATAACATTGCTATGAAGGTAATTTTAGACCCCAAAATGTGTGAATTCAGATTGAATACGATCATACCAATTCAGCTCCACTTAAAAAAAAATATGGTGACCGTTAATTAATTAATTAATTAATAATAACAATACACGGGCCGGCAAGTTGTGCGTATTATAACCAACACGAAAACGCCAACAAAAAGCCAATATTGGCATTGGCTGGAATAAAACGTAAAGGCACTCCCTCTTTTTTCAACGGCTGGTTCAAAATTACCAAATATTTGTGGGGCACCACAAATATTAGAAATGGTTATATTTATGGATATTTCAGCCGTCTCTGAACCGATTTTGATCAAACAAAGATGATTTTATCATGTAAATTGTATATTCTTTCAATTTTGACACTTAGTTTTTCATTATCTTACAAAAAAATATTTTGTGTAGCGCCCTCTGCAACAAAACTCAACTATCCCTTTAATAATAGATTATTAATTAATCATTGTGCTTTAAGCCTCTTAGGATCTTCCATCAATTTGAAAATGATTCTCTCACATGAATGAACGATATAAATCAAACATACTCACGCTGTCTCTCTCTCTCTCTCTCTCTCTCTCTCTCTCTCTCTTCGTGTCTAATGTACGTGTATTCTCCATAGAACCGATGCTGTCTTTTTACTCTGCAAACGAGTGAAAAGTAATGAAATAAATTAATTCAGAGATTGATCACAAACAGGCAGACCAATCAATTTCGGAATATACTCACTTCCATACGTCCAATTAAAAAGGTTATGTACTGTACCATTATATACTTTTTTATGAGTAAAATATTTGTTTCCAAATTAATGACAAAGGGAACAAAATAGAAATGTAACTTGGTTTCTTTATTTTAATGTAATAACAGCTACGATGCTTGATGCCTCAATTACGAAGCCAAACAAAAGTTATAGTTTCTTAATTCAGACGTAGGAGCAATCCTTCACGGCCACTTGTTGGTTTGCGTCTGCGCATTCATGTCTCCAACTTTCTCTTATATTTCGCAAATATTTGAGCAGAGTCCAAAAATATCTCTCTTGATTCAATTGTCTAAGTGGATGATGTATTTTTTATTTCTGGACTGAGTGCATCTTCCCATCTCTTACCCTCATCCTATCTCTTAATGCAGTGGCGAAGGGTGAAACTGGCATTCACCAACATCAGAACAAAGAACAACAAATAAATAAACGTATTAATGAATGAATGGATGAATGAATGAATAAATAAATAAATAAACGTATTAATGAATGAATGGATGAATGAATGAACGTATTAATAAATAAATGAATAATAAATGAGTGCATGAATTATAAAAAATAGATTAATGAATTAACAAATAAATAAACAAACAAGGGTGGGGAGACATTCATACGCCCATATGCAGGGAGCATCGCTTAATTCTATTCTTCTGTTGATGTTCAGCAGAGGAGAGCGTACGTATGAGGGGGTGATTCCGCCCCCAAGTTATCAATTTCTGGATACGCCAGGTATCGGTTATTACAAACTTTTTCTGAAACTTGCGCTCACCAAAAATGAAATATAAACTCTCTTCGGTATTGCGTAGTTCATTTGCAAAAAGGTTGTCTATATTGACACAACGAACCCGCCTGTAGAGACTATGTGGATACTTGAAATTGATTGAGGGTCTCAACAATTTATGCGGAAATATCTAAGTCTCTAGGAGTTTCTGCAAATAAAAGTCATTGATAATCAATTTAGATGCATTGGATATTAATTGAATGAGTCAATAAGTTGATAACTCTACATCAAGTCGCTTGGGATATTAAATTGGCCGATCAAAACTGTCATAAACTTAATATAAAGAATTGACAATATTAATATACTCGTATCAAACATAACGAAATATTTATTATTTTTTGTAATGTGTGCTTGCCTGTAGCTCAACAGTATACCAGCAACACTAATTATATTTAGTTTCAGTTTATTGTTTCATACTTCACATATTTTTAACATTTTGCAATGATTTCACAACGTAAATGGTACAAATAAACGTGGATTCTATTAACAGCGAGACACAAAACAAAAAAACAAACAAAAATAGAAAGTGAGTACCTCTTTGGAAGTCATTTATATATAAAATAAATTGCATTATTTTGTTCATACGTGGGAATATAAAAATTGTAATCAATTTTGTCTAGAATATCCTGAGAGCTCATGTATGCACAATTGAATTGGATAATGAACAACAAAAACAATTTTTTACAATTATGCAAAAATAGTATGACATGAGATAACGGTATTTTCTAAAACAAAGAAAAAAGGAAAGAAGTTTGAATCCTTTTTTTTTTAAATACAGATCTATAAAAATAAATGAATGAATTCTTAAAATTTTTCTTTCAAAATATCATGAACCCAATTTTTATAATTCATCTAATAAGTTGTAGATGATGACTGTTTTCAAGGAGCATCTGTCAATCAAACGTGACGATAAACGGTTATATAGAGAATAGTAATCACTAAAATGAAGAAAAGCTCAATTTTAATGCAAAGCTTGTATTGATAGTATACAGCCATGTGCAGTGAATTATAACTGAAACCATAGACAGTGTTAAGAACCTGCTCAAACGATCTATCTTGAGTTCTTGACAACATGCGGTAACTTCCATGCTTTGTATTCAAGCAACTGACATGCTGAGTATCACATATTCTCTAACCGATGTATGAACCTGACAATCTGCATGATATACATGTAAGTTGAGTAGATGACGTGCGATCAATGTCCGGAGTTCTATATTCGTAATCTGTCAGGTGTTAGTGTTCTGAATGGGATGTGGGATATCCATTCTCCTCATTATTAACCAAGCTTTTCCCGCCTTTATTAGTAATAACGATAATAATAATAGTAATAATAGTGCGTTCTTGTAAAGCGCTCATGTTTGTCAGACTTGACACTCCTGGCGCTCCACAGTTATTAGCTCGGCTTTAGCATGGCTGCCATTATTTCCATTTTGATATTCGCGCCACTGTACGCAATGTGAGGCATAGACTCATGTATAAATATCTAGGATGTGATTATTGAATTTTGAATTATTCAAATTTGCCAACCTATTTCAATAAAATTAAAGCTGGAATGCTGTTTGAAGCCACAATATAATAATATAAATAACAAAAATATTATTCAACGTATTTTTGTTTCGAAAATGTCTGTTTATCAATCTCTCTCAGTTTGTGCATGTTTGAATAAATATTTCTTAACTTTATACAAACAAACAAACAAACAAACAAAAATGCAAATAACACATACATACAAACTAACTAACAACAACAAGAACAACAACGAAAAACAATAATGGAAAGGAAAACAAAATCATATTAATTTTTAAAAGAAATAATAAATGTTCTTCCAATCCCGTATCTGAAGGGGTATACTTAAACGTATAGATATCCACGTATCTTGCAGAGTAATTTCAAAAGAATGCCATCTATTATCAGCTCATATGGGTTCATGCTTTCTGTCACATTTTGGGCTGGTTTACGATTATTTATGTCTTCCCTCTATTATGTAATTAGGACCGCAGGGCGTCTTGAATATATAAATTTGAAGAAAGAAAGAAAGACAAAAGAAAGAAAGAAACAAACAAACACTATTGATCATTTATTCTTATACTTTAGGTAAACAAAATGTTTTTTCTACAAACATGTGTACAATAATTATTGTCACACATTTTGATATTTGTACTGCACAAAAGAGGAGGTACTTCTGTTTTTAATATAATCACAAGGGGGATGGCATGAATTTAATTGCAAACAAATTTGTGCTTTCTCGCCTCAAATACTGGGTTATTCTTATGCAGTTGTTGTTTAAGCAGTTTTTTTGGTTGTATTGATGTTGATAGTACAGAACTTAGAATCATTAGTATGAAGCGCTATATGAATAATAATAATAATAATAATAATATTAATAATAATAAAAATAATAATAATAATAATAATAATAATAATAATAATAATATTATTATTATTTTTGTTACTATTATTGTTGTTGTTTCCTGATTTTCCTGATCGGTTTCTTGTATTAAGCGATTGCCATGCCAACGTGGTCAAAAAAGCAATTTATTTCGATTCACCCATGAGCTGCATGAAGTAATAAATGATTATGAAAGTCAGCGAGATTTTCTTTATTTGCAAAATGAAACGATAAATCAAACAATAGATATTCTGAAATACCGGGCCATATATTACTTATAAGGGTCGATCATGACGAGAACAAACCGCTCGCAAACATAATTTTATCGATGAATATATTGACTGACTGCGGAAAAACATAAGGTCAAATTCGCCAACAATAAATTATTTGGCATTTTTCCAGATTTTATTCTGCTCTGTTCTCATCATATATCATTTATTGTTCTTCCTTTTCATAATTTATAATTGGATAGCATTACACCACAAAGGTTTGCAATAATAAAAAAAACTTTGACAAAAAACTTAAACGTCTAATTAAATGGATATTTCCCGAATTGCAATATCTTAGTTTATTGTGTTTATTTGTGAGTTTGATGATATCGTCATTTAGGTATTGATAGATATTGACTTAAAATTCAATACCAAAATGCAACTAAAATGCTTTAAAGAATATTCCTCGCTAAAATTGTATGCCCCTTTAAATTTGTTAGTGCCTTTACAAGATGTATTCTAAATGGCGTGGAAACAGCAGGCCAGATCTTAAATCAGAAAGATCAACATCTTGGCTATTTGTAAAGAAGTACCGACTTTTATAACATCATGGCCTATTTCTTCTTTAAATACCATTATGATATTTTTAGATATACCAAAGAAAATACATGAATATATTTAGGTGGACTATTCGGAAATAACGATAATCATGGCACCTTACATCAATCCCACGTGTTATGGATTAACTCCATTTATGTAGGTCGTAGGTGTCAAAGATACAAAGTCGAGTATATCCCTTCGTAACACGCAAACCCCAGGCTTGTAACTTTAAACCTCTCAAAAACATTTTGACCGAATTCGGCGATCGCCTCGAAACGGTCTGTTTTTTAGGACGGTAAACTTCGTTAGACTTCGATTTATGATTTTGGATTTGTTCTTTTATGGCGTCTATTTATGACGTTCATGAAATCTGAAGAAGTTGTAATAAATCATGTTTTCTTGAGTGCCTTCATGTACCGCGTGAACATAGTGAAAGAGGAATTAATAATCATGAAAATAATAACAAATTACGTGCTTCAGTGAATTTATTTTTACACGGCTAATTGAGGATATAAATCAAAGCGTCTAGTCTACCAGCATTTATCCTATTATTGCCATTTTACCATCTTAATCCATGAAAGGCAAAGTATGTCGAAGGAGCTTCTTTATCAAGTTTTAAAGAACGACATCGCTGCGATTAACAAATGCACCTTTCTCGTACGTTGCATTCCTTTGTTTTCTTCTCGAAATTCTTGAGCATGCAAATTTTGATTCTACTACACAGATCAAGAAGGGTCTGGTCCAGGATCGTGATAATACGAGGGGGCGTCTGAAAACTGCGATTTCTATGTGTGGGAGAGCTATGATTTACTTCATATCAGGTCATTGGGGAACACTATAGTATAGTAGGATTTTTTTCAACATTCGTACGGTTTTTTTCTTGTAAAGGAGGGGGCAGACCCTTCCCCCTCTGGACCCGTCTATGTCAAGGGCATAACCAACACGATACTCTGTGCATTGAATACACCTGTCTTTACAGTGACAACCGTGTTATGTTTGCGGGAGGGAGGCAGCAAATACAGGTGTCATGATCTCATGTAATAAGATCCCTCAGAGGGAGCCTCTCAATGATTGCTTCTTATTGGTAGGATCAACAAAACACAACTCCCAAATCAACCCCTTCTCAACTCAAGGACTAACTAATAAAGTTTCTGTTATCAATTTAAAATCGTACACAGAAGTTCAAACATTTTTGCACGCAGAACATTTCGTTGGCCTGTGATCAAACTATCGCAATTTTTGCGCTTTAACTCATCGTATTGAAAAGGACACTGTCTCTCGCGCCCTTGATTTAGATAGAAACATTGTCTATTATGATATGTCATTATACATGTACTTGTTTAATGCTGTGGCAGACTAACTGTCAATGCAAGTAACTCGATGCTCTTACAGACATAGTAGAATTATAGTAATAAGACAGATGAAAGAATTGTTAGAATTGATTACTCCCTAAAATCAAACATATCAGAATAGTATTTCCTTCAAGCTTATTTATGTTGTCTAGATATTAATCTACATTTGCCACTGGCTACACAGGTGTACCCGGTAGGAAGTAATTCATTGAATGCTTGAGCGCCTTATCAATATCATGGTACCTCGGCTACAGCCATGGTGATAATATGATTGCAGGACCCTTAGGAAGAATAGTATGAATACTGAGGAGACTATCATATCATATCATACCTATCATAAGATATTTCTCACTTTTCTCCTGGCATATCTTTATTTCAATACCTTTTACTAAGTGAAAATATATATTCCCTTTCCTGCCTTTTGTTTCATTTACACTGTATTCTCATATTATAGACACCCGTATTACTCGGTTCATGGTCCGGACATAGAGCCAAGACAATAACTTTCGACTGTTACACGTTTAAGAAGTTAACCCATCATAAAAGTATAATTGGAATCCTAACACGAAATGTTATTTATTATACCAGTGTTTGATATATGAGACCGTATCTTTACATATCAAAGTCTTGCAAAAACCTTGTTTTTACTTCATAATTTCATCATTATAAAATATATGCGAAGACTAGAATTTGTTATTTTTTCTTTTTTCCCCTTAAATTTTCTGCTTTTTCCGAGATGGAGGTGCGGTGGTCGTCGTGAGGGGGTGGGGGTCACGTCGTTTACAATGTGGTATAGAGCAGAAACTCCTAAATCCCTTCAAATGTAGAGACTATGACCATGAGCAGACAAGTTTGCCAAACCTGTATCATGATGATGATATTATTTTGGATGCACGGAAATAGGTGAATAAAGGAACAAATACAACAACCACAACATCATCAACAACAACAACAACCAAAAACAACAATAAGCAAACAAAATAGAAATGAAAATAATAAGATTTGAGAGCTCACCATCTGATTCCCAGATGAGCCAGTGGCTACAATTTTAATCAATTTGATTAAGGCTTCGTCACAATCGCGATCTCCTCGGTCAAGCATCGCCTGTCGATTTTTCAAGACTGTATCGATTTGGGCATTTTTCAGATTTTCCCTGATTTTCATTTTTATTTCTCGTGGAATTACGCTGAATCTATAAATAAATGAAACAACGACATAAGTAAACAATGCAAAGATATGATTTTCATAACATTCTAAGATTGAGGATCTGTACTGCTAATGAATTATGTTGCTTGAATAATGCTGACACACAATCCCACTAAAATCTCTCAGCTTTACATCAACAAATTAGCAACTGAAAAACACAGTTCTTCTAGTTACGATCGCTAACATGTTTACGACATACTATACTTAAATGGATTACGACTAGTTCTGTGATCATAGCCTGTGATAGATCATGTTAGACAATACACGTGTTATTAATGGCAAGATTCAATAACGGATATAAGCTTTTTATATCCCTGTACTTTATTGGATGCGGACAATTTGTCATAGCATTTTGGCACTCCGGAGTGCGACGAAAATTACGACTTTTATTCTATGACCACGACACTGACAACAACTAATATCGATTACGATGACGATCATTAATTACGACTACGTCAAAGTTTGCGGATAATACTTGGCTAGTAGGACATATAGGGCCAGGAATTTGTCTTGACTGCAACTCCATATCCATAATTCGTTATATTACTGCTTCTGCTTTTGTTGTTTGTATTGTTTCCTTAATTAAAGACACTTTTAACACATTAATTAACTGCCGTTCGTCCTAAACTCACCAGTGGTGACCAAAATGACTTCTCCAAAGTGTCAAATTCGTGAAAACACATGCTGATTTTCAGCAGTATTTCGTTCTTTGACAACGTCGGACCAGGGAGGTCTTAATACCTCTCATGAGAGATATAGGCCTACACATGAAATATATACCTAAGTTTTCCCACAGGGAATTATAAAACGGAATTACCAACCGTGACTTCCTTCAGAGAGGTCATGGTAGTTTTGACTTTAATAAAGCTCTTTTCATTCCCCGTGTGCAGAGGAATAAGACTTGGCGTATGAAATGATACAATATCGCTTACTTCTCGTCTCAACCCTCTGGTAACCTTAATCAACATCGCTCTCTCAACTTAAAAAGTGACAAGTTCGGTTTCTTCTACTTTTGTTTCGCTTTTCATAATTCTTGGTTCTGCCCTCTGTTGAATCTCGGTATCTACGTGAGTACGAGACACTCTACAATGATTCCATTGCTTATTAATTCAGGCTACTTTAAGTTAGTAGTTTAGTCATTTTTAATCATTCCTACTCAAAACGAAGAGAAGGGAATTTTAAAAAGAGATGATAGGGTGATACTATGGTAGAGGAAGAGCGAGCAATGTAGGATAAATGAAAAAAAAAAAAGAAGTAGAGAGAGAGAGAGAGAGAAAGAGAGCAATGTTGGGAAGATGAGGAAACAGTAAAAGGAAGGAAAAAAGGGGAAAGACAAGGAAGCCTGAATGGTATGGAAGGAAAATAAAGTTAAAGGTCGGTAGACCTTACACAAGAAGTTGAATACACAGTCAAAATAATGGGATCTATTTATAAAGAAATCTTGAGAATAAAATGGAAAGTGAGAGTACGTTTCGTATCAATTTACCCAGATAAGTAGAGTACTTTGATGATAAAGAGAAAACATGATGATGATGATGATGATGATGATGGTGGTGGTGGTGGCTTCTTGTGTAGCGCCTGTGTCCGCCTCTGATGGGAGCTCATGGCGCTTGCTCGACCCATGTCTCATAAATTCAACGATCTTGGTCTGTGTTTCAAATTCAGATTATTTTCCATAATATCAGTCGTCGTTGGCATTATAGACCACGGGATGATATGGATAAAAGGACTCCGTTTTATTTATTTTTTATGTCGTGGTCCACCTCTTCACCCCACCTGGAAATGTGTGTCCCTTGGCAATTTTTAGTGCTGAATTCAAAGATGAATGTTGCCACGCGTAAAACGTACTCGTTTTCATGGTAGTGAGGCTTAATTATGAAAATTTATACAAAAATATACAAAATAAATATATTGTATTTTGTACAAATAAACCGATCAATATCACCCTCCCAGTCCAATATTTATTGAAAATTATGTGATGTACCATTACTTTAGATGATTACTGGGTGAATGTGTGTTCAAACAAAAAATGGATGAAATCGTTGCTATCATTTAGGTTATTTTATGCAAAATTATGCAAATTAATATGATTTTTTTAACTTAAGAGAAGATGTTATCAAGAATATAAAACATTTTCCTTTTTCAATAAAACTTAGTGAATTATGGGTGAAAGTTGTCATTAATTGCAGTAACCTTGAATCTTGTAAATAAGTCAATCGTTGACGCAAATCTCCTAAATAAACAGGACTCAATCATATGCAAATTTATTCTAAAAGGGCACTTTTATTTTAAATTGTGATAACAACTACACTTAGACATTTTTGAAAAGGTAAATAGTGATTAGCAGACAAATGAAAAGCATTTTTTTTCAGTTACTTATTTGAAATGTTTAGTATGCAAATTTATGCAAACTAATGCATTTGCTTGAATTAGAAACTGAAAACCAACTTCATAATAGACTAATATACTGATACGTTGGCCGTACTTTAAAGGCACAACATTTGATTTACTAACTCTCAGGTTGCCAAATGCTTCTCTGACATGGCAACAATGTACACAAAGTGAATTCTAAAGGTCTACTGAGGACTATAAATCAAAGAGGTGCATGAGCGACATAGTTCCTCTTATATATTATATGGGGTGATATAACAAAATTATTTAAAAAAAGGCTCCGTAGGCCGTACTTTACACACACATTAATTCACATTCACACACTTCTCACTTGCAACTTTTGTTTTACCAAGTCTCCAAATGCTTCTCTGACATGGCAACAATGTACACAATGTGAATTCCAAAGATCTACTGATAAACTGTAAATCAAAGAGGTGCATGAGCGACATAGTTCCTCCTATATGGGATGATATAGAAAAAGAGGCTACGTTTTTCATTTTTGTGGACCACATTTTCGCCCAACTTAATAACCTGCGGGTATTCTTTGGTGCTGAATTCAAATATGAATGTTGCCAAGCATAAAAATTGCTCGTTAGCAAGTTAATTTGGCCTACTTATGCAAATTTATGCAAAATCTGTTGTTTATAATACTAAAATACACAATCACCAGAATCGCATTGATTTAAAAGAAAAGGGCATCGAAATGCAAATCCATAATTTGGCTATTTAACTGAAAATACTAACATGCTATGATTGCTATCAACTGAAAGGCGAGATTCTTGGAAAACTTTTGGTGCTAATCTAAATATGTTGCTTGCCACTCATGCCACTATATCTCTACGTTGATGTGTTATTATGCAACTTTATGCAAAAATCCATTGTTTACACTTTGAATCATAAGCACCAGTATCAACTAAAGGCATGAACGAGAACTTCAGCAAAATTTTGGTTTGCATGCTTGCAGATTCTTCCAAGATTTCGTATTGATATGCAACATGCTTTTGATAGAGATGTGATGTGTTGCCCCATCGTGAGTAAGGAATCGAAGATGACTCCGGGATATCTCACTTGATCTGAGGGTCCAATGATGGCGCCACCAAGTTTCAGATGGTCAATATTCACCTTAGCTCTAGGCTGACGAGAGCCAACAACAAGAACATTCTGGTTTGTCCTCACTCAGCTTTAGGTGCTTACTAGAAAGCCATATGTGGAGATCATTCAGGCAGGATTCAATACGTCTTAGAGTTGACCGCAGCTTGTGATGGATCAACGGTGCAGTAGATCTGCGTATCATCTGCATAACGGTGATAGTGGAGGCCATGACTAGTGACAATACGGGATATGTATGCTGTGTACATGCAGAATAACTGCGAGCCTAAGAGAGCCCCTTGAGGAACGCCGTACCTACAGAGGAGACGAACGGGACATTGCACTATCTATATAGTCATAGTGGAACCTAGACATCAAGTACAAGCAGAACATCTTGAGGGCCACTCCACTTATTCCATATTGAGTGTTGAGGCTTTTACGGAGAATGTCATAATTTACCGAAAGTATCAGAAATATATAGGAGCACTATATAGGAGAGATATTTCCCCTTGATTGACAGCAGAAAGGAGACCATTCTGCACTCTCAGTGTCGCTGTCTCCACACTGTGATGAGGTCGATAAGCTGACTGAAATGTGTCATGCAGTGGATTCTCTGTGAGGTATAGGTACACAACTGACTCATCACAACACGCTCAAGAGTTTTGCTCAAGAAGCTGAGGTTAGAATCGTTGTTCATGTTCACGGGGCCTAGGTTTGACTTCTTCAGCACGGGATGCACTTGTGCAACTTTCAATATGTTTGGAACTGCTCCTGACTGCAAAGACTTGTTGATAATTGTTGTGATAATGGGAATTTTGTAGAGGTGCATCCTTGTGCAGTGGGGTCTGTATCGTGAATTGTATTGGTGATGAAGATACAATCCTAAGAACTTTTTACCTCTGATACTTCAGAGAGGTTGCTTGGTGCTGGGGGGATCTCAGAAGCAGGGAGGTGTTAGTCATCATCAATCTTACATCTGTGCCAAATCCTTGAGATCTTGTCATCAAAGAACTGAGAAAATTCCTCGGCTAACTCCTCGCTTGACTAGGCTGTGGAAGAAGAGATTTGGATTTCCGATGAAGCATTTTATGTGATTTGGAAGATTCGTCTCTGGTCTTTTGCATGTTTATTGCAGAGGTCATTGAAGTAGATCGACTTTGATTGACATATGATGTGGTTGACTTTTTATTTCATTGAGCGGTTTATCTGTCGATGAATTTCAAGTCCAGAGTTTCTCCAAACACTCTCAAGATGATGTCTCTTCTGCTTCTCAGTACGGATGCGATCATTATGCGACGGATAATGAGGCCTCAGTATCACCTGACGTGATGGCTTCTTAGCCTGGCTTGGTATTGTTCAACCTGTGATGATAATGAGGTAGATTCAAACTGGGCTTTAGTCAGCATGGAAGACTTGATGTCATCGTAAAAATCCTGCGTGTTAAGACTGGTGTATTCCTTGACTGCACTGCTGGTTAGGAGGAGGACGTTCCAGGAAGAGCTTGATTGTCACTGCTGAATGATCACGAATGCCATGAATGACTGTGAGAGTGCTGCAGAAGGTGTGATCTATCTCCTGCTGATACGCAAATCCAAGATATGACCTTTCCGACGTGTAGGACAGGTAACACTTTGCTTCAGGTTATGGCTTGCTAGGAGAATCATGAAGGCGCCTGTCCTTGCATCAGACGATGGGTCAACATGGATATTGGAATCCCCAGTGATGATCACGGCTTTTCACTCAAACATACATCATCGATAAGTGATTCAAACTCGCTAGTGAACATATTGAAGGAAGATCCTGTTGATTTCATATCACAAGTTACAGAGAGTGTTGAAATGATGATCTCAGCCGGGAAAATCTCCTATGACTTTGGGTTTGTAGTTACGCTCACGAAATCGCACTGTCAGACCAGGGGGGTGTTTCACAAAGATCCTAAGTCGAACTTAACTCTAAGTTGGACTTAAAAATTATGGAGAGCCATGTGTAGCCTTAAAATAAAATATATTTTAAAGCAAAAATTCAAGTATTTTACACTCTTCATAAATTCCACATCAAGCACATGAAATCTCCTTGATAATGGAAAATATGAATGATTTGAATCAATATTTTATGCCATTTTAAAATAACTTTTACAAAATAATTTCAAAGATGCAAACGGCTTTCCATAATTGTTAAGTCCAACTTAGAGATAAGTTCAACTTAGGATCTTTGTGAAACACCCTCCAGATCTATACACGAGAGCAAGGCGGGGAAAATGTTTCAGTGTATATCCCAGTGGTGTAGTATCACCCACTACACAAATTGCCACAATGTCAAATTTGTTTCCTTATACAAATTCAACGAATGGAGATTGATACACAAATGAAGATTCAAAGCGCAATCCAAACAGTTGAAAAAGTGAAACATTGTAGAGCACAAAAGGGGTGGTACTGGTAGCAGCAACAACAGCGCCCTCAATATGAAGACAAAGGAAATACAAGAGAATGAGACTAACGCATTTAAGATTAGAAAGACACAAATTGGGCAGATGTAATGCTTACCGCTCCCCGCATCCTTTCACCCCTTTCCCTCACCGATACTTTAATCTTGATTATTAAAGCTCCTTGCTTAGCAGACTGGTATCCGTACAGTTTACAGGCTCATTATGTGACCTGTTATCGATGACGTCTCAGAGGAAGTCACGTGATATCTGAGGTGAAATCAAGATGGTACTTGAGGAACCTTCTGAGAATCTTCCGGTGAAAAGTCAAGATGGGACAGGAGATGGCTTCATTTGACCTCATTTCAAGCCTTCTAATATGCATTTTAGCAGAATTATGATCTATAGCCTATCCCTTGAATAGTTAATTATGTTAAAATTAGAGAACTGCAATATGAGGCTATGCGCTGTAGAGGAATCAGTTAATGTTATGTGTTAAAACACAAACAAAAAACATAGAAACTCATTTACATTGCATGGTGTATTTGAGGGTGTGATTTGTACTGATCAAAGCAAATAAAACACAGCAAAAATGAAATAAAATCGCTAATCCTGAAATACTTTGAACATTCCATTTATGAAATCACATTTGATGAGTTTAATTTTTTCACTTTTTAAATGTTTTATTCCAAAGCGTTCACATACTCATTTATTCTATGTCCCATATGATCTAACCCCTAGAATAAGCATTAGAAACCAAATTCACGTGCTAAAATACATTTAAAATTATTCAACCAGATATCGCCTATCGGATTTAAAGACAAACCTCATTGACATGATGTACATTCTCTGAAATCCGTATCCTACGGGAACGGGGTGTTCTCTGTATTCATCTGAGACTCCAGTAGTTAACGGGTGGGGAGGAAGGGAGTAACACCCGATATATTTCTAAGAAAAAAACACACATTGTCTACCGCACATGGAGACGGAGGTATAGCTTCACATCATAGTCAAATCCTAGATGACATTTTCCTGTAAATCCATGCGATCATCATGATCATGTCATGATAGACCGATGTCGTTTTGAGTTACCCCCACGAGTCGACATTATAACACCTTATAAATATGGAGACATACCATACATGAGCATTAAATAATAAGGGTGTTAGAACAAGACAAGTGCTTCCTGATACCTAGAGCTGTCTTGTAAGGCGAAACTGTAGGTTAATACTAAGCCAGCCCCAGTTTGAGCGATATCTCTTCTAGCAAAATACCACAAAATACATTGCAAAAGCAGGCCTTTCAAACATGTTGAAGTTGCAATTTTACTGCATTTATTGTAATTCCTCCGAACACAAATCTCGCGGACAAAGAGTTTTTTTGACATTGATTACGGTGTGATGAAAATGCATTCAATATTTTCAAAGTAGTTCCGAAATGAGGAAATATGATATGTTCATTACGTGTTCAATATCTACGGTAATTATTATGTTAATTACGAGTATTACGAACATAAATACTGTCTTAAATTATTCAGTCGATTGGTTAACTGCAACACAATTTGCCTGTTGTCAATCGAATTTAATTTAGGTTCCACCAATGATTCTGCATCATCTCGGTTAATTTTAAGGCTTTCTTTCCAGAGATGTCTTATATGTGTTCCGTTTCTTTTCGAAAGATATATAACATTATCTGGCTTCTGCTTATCACATATCTTCGTTTCACATTTTCTCACTTAGTCAAGATTTAATGTCACTCACTCTGCTTTTTCATGTAACATAGAAGATGTACCAGTCACTGTATTTGACATCACGTAGATAGATATATTTAACATGAGGGATATGTTCATTTAAGAAAAACCGGAGATCTCTTTTTAGAAACTGTAAATGTTTAGTTGAATGTCAATGATCCAAACAACGCTGTGTTTACATCATGTGCATTCACAAGTCTTAACTGCTATGTCTTAAAGAAATGGCGTGTTCATTTATTTGTTTGGGATAGGATAAGTGTCTGGGGATGGGGTGCAGATTAGGGTTCTTTCTCGTTCCGACTCTGAATAGGCAGAGGAAAGATTTGTAATGCTTAATTTTGAGAGTGAGAGAGATAGAGAGAGGGAGAGAGAGAGAGAGAGGGAGAGAGAGAGAGAGAGAGAAAGAGAGAGGGGAGAGTGTGAGATCAGTAACGATGTCCTGAAACACTCGAAAGAGATCATGTGAAATATTTTGAGTTCAAATTATATGAAAAGAAGGAGGGAGATACAAAGTCACTTAAGTCAGCTTTTTGTTCTGAAAATGACACCCGACAGCATACAATCGATTGAAATAGTTTGAGAATATATTGATTCCTTGTGTTTTCGTGACACGTTGATTTGGGAAAAATGCGATTTGGAACATACCCAGGCATAAAACATGCATATCATGAGGCAAACTCCTGTATTCTTTTGCCTTAGAGACTTACGTGTACTAACTCAGCATGGGGCATTTTTCTTAAAAATGGGATTTAAAATCTCACCCCTAATGTGTAAAAATATTAAGACGATTTATGAGACCTTGTTGTATCATATGACATATTCAAGCACTTTGTGCAGAATCTTTAACATGACACCGTCGCAAATAGTGCTTCGCGTGCCTTCTACCCGGTTACACCGCCAAAAACCGACTCCAAACTAATCGATATCCGTCAACATTTTGGCTATTGCGAGTAATTGTTCGGTCTATTGTCGGTCTTGTATCGGTTTTGTCGGTGTGACTTGGAAAGTAAGGATTTGTTTACGACCAAATTAAAATACCATCACGATCGCACTCTGGGCAAAGTAATTTCAGGTTGTCCTGTAAATGATATATAAAGTGTTTTTATTACTAAAACTATTGGAAATCAAATGCACGGTTGGTGGAGGGAGGGGGGGAGGCTGTCAAATCATAAAGTTGGTGGATGAGTAGCCGAGCGATAACGCATGTAATTCGAATAGATAAGTAAAACATGATGCTGAAATTATTTCGTTACTAAAGAACAATAGGATGAAACATATATATTGAACAAAATTTAAAATACATCCAGAATTCTTTTTTTAAATGACAGTAACAAAAGCATAATGGTGAGAGTTACATTTGTACAAGATGTATCAATATGTATGAGATGAAACGGAGTGTATTCTATATTCTACATGCTTTTAATGTTGTTCTGAAAATACATGTTTCTGAATTAAATTGAAGCTCTCGAATGGATAATACTCCGCAATCGTACTAAAGCAGCAGCCATCAACACCCTGCAGAACCAAGCAGGAAAAGAAGGACAAATTCCAAGCTAGAATTCAACTGTTTAATATGTTTACCTCATAGTCACACGTTCAGGAAGTCACCATAAATTCTAGCGAGCACTTTAAATGTATTTGTAGCACTTTTCCTAACAAATATAGACATATACATAGAGATTGAATCAGAAAAGGGACCTTCCAAACATGTATCTAAACCTGTCGTGCAGGAAAGGTTACACCTGCACTGTATGAAGTTAAGAGTAAATCATCAACTAAACGTATACTTTAAAACGTGTTTGTAAGCTTCTTCAGCCAGAACTATAACTGCTTAAAATGGTGATCACCGGGAATGTCCTTTGCAAAGAATTTAGAGGAGGCAAGAATCGTCATTGTGGGGAAAGCGGAAGCGTTGAGAAGAGGAAATAAATCGGCATTACATACTATGAACTGACACTTTTGTTTAATTACCTATAAATAGAAGTTTGCTGGATATATAACTCATAATCAGTCTACACATGAAGGCAGGATTGACATGGTCACAGGGGTGTCGTGCATGGAGGTGGAGGCCGTATAGTGGGTCATTCACTTGACTCACTTGAATCAAGGGTTGAGGGTTCGAATCCCAGCCTGACACTTAGTAATTCGGGTAGACCGTAAGTCTTTGGATGGACATTAATCCACATATGCCACTCTCCGCCTAAGTTGGTACCTGGCAGTGCTGGGGTAATTATATGGGATAGTGAGTTAGAAGGGGTATGAGAGAGATACGAAGGAGAAAATAAAGAGGAGAGAGACAAGAGTAGCAAGAAATGGAGCAGGAAAGGACAGAGAGAGAGAGGAAGAGAGGGAGAGAGAGAGAGAGAGAGAGAGAGAGGGGGAAGAGAGAGAGAGAGAGCGAGAGAGAGAGAGGGAGACTGAGCCTATGAAGCAGTGAACTACTTCACTGATATTCGAGAATGATGATGAAGATTGACCGCGATATGATTTCTAATCGATATGTGGTGGCGCCCATTGAATAGTGTTGCTATTAATCATCTAGGCTGAGCAACAGAGCAGATACACAATATGACAAACAACGTGATGAATCTACAGGAGGTAGAGTACGTCTCATAGATAACCGCACAAACGAACGAAGGGGGAAAAATAATAAAAATAAAACTAACAAAACAACCAAATTTAACAACGATGATAATAATAATAATAATAATAATAATAATACAAACAATAATGATGATAATAATAGTGTGAATAATAATATTAATAATAGTAATACTAATGATAATGATAATAATCAGAAACAATAATAACAATAATAACAATAACAACTATGACGACAAAAAAGGAAACAGGTAAAATACAAAAGCAAGGGGGAAAAAAGAACACGAAACAACTCCCCACCCCTACCCTAAAAAGCAGGGAAAAGACATGGAAATGGAAATAACGAAATTGTCATCTTCTATGAGTTTTTTTTTAAAGATTTTGTTCACGTGCTTATCATGCTGTGAAGGCACTCATGGGAATTATATCTTAAATATTCATGTGCTTCAACTCGTTATTACACATTTAACCTTTATATCACATTCTCATGTAATATAGAAATACAACTATTCTGAGAATTCTGTAAACAAGGGTTGTTTATTATTCCGTATTTCTCACCCTCAAAGCGGTTACAATTCGTGTTGAAAACCCAAGAGTATGTCACTTTCTTCCTACAGAAGAACTAGATTACTACAACCGTGTACGCCACGCTCTCCTAACCATTGGCAGAACAATACCATTTTGGTTGTGTCTATACCAATTTATAGTTGCCTCTTTCGAATATGCGATTAGTGGTACTTGATCAGATTTTACTAGTGAACCGATGTAAGATTATGTCGTTTTTTTGGAGCACTGAGGTTTCTAGAAGAGTATGAACACAATGATATGTCCTAAATTAAGTGTCCATATAGGGTGTGAGGTTGTGAGGTCGAGGCGTGTTTTTGTTTCTTTGTTAGTTTGTTAGTTTAATTATGTTTTGGAGGGGTGCGCAAGTATAACGCTATGTTAATCAAATGTAATGTAATGTAACATGACTATGGACACTGTGTCCATACGGTGTGGTCATGGTAAGGGTGTTTAACGATTTAACATTCGCTAAAAAGCGATCTCGGTAGGTTTGGAACGTTCACACCACAATAAAAGGGTGTCCGAGATAAGTTTGGATCTTTGTATAACAGGGGTGATTCGCGTGTACTCTATTCTTAAGTGCAGCAAACTCTGGGTATGTATGACTTTAGAATACAATCAGAAAACAAAAGCAAACGGGTATATAGACACAGCCTTTTATGGGGTGTTGGTGGTGTTGATGTCGTAAAACGATGCAATTAGGAATTCACCTGTCAGTCCGTTCATCAAAAACAAGTTTTTTCTGGAAGGTTTCATTAATATCTTGACTAGTATACAGCAGGGAATACAAAACAAAACACTCGTACACAGTTTTAAAAAAGGTGATTCCCCCCATTAGACAAAAACTTAAGCAAAGCGTATTAAGACGATATGGTTTTGTTCTTGAGTATTAAGTTGCGCTTGTAAGATATAGACGAATTCGTTGAAAAATTATGATCTATCTCTTATACCGGTCGCTAACCGCTACAATATCTAAATTAAGCATGTTTTTTGTTGGTGTGTGTTAACGCAAATTAATACGGTCTGTATTTGCAACAATTCCTTTGAGAATTTCAAGGAAAGGTTTAAAGCCTACATGTAATTTGAGTTTACACTGTGCCGTTTCCAAGAGAAACCTCGAGCAAAATGAAATATAACAAATTGTATGTTTTGAGCGAGAAGGGTGGTAACTCATTTACTTCAACCAATAGTTAACGTCCTCGTGGTCCTGAACAGACGAATTGAAAATTGGCTAGCTAAGCCGTTTAATTGAGAAAGCAAAGTGAGTTAACTTTCGGAATAATGCAACGTACGTTAAGTTTCGTATACATCTTCCTAGTCAATAAGAACATTTTTAAACAAAATATAATCAACTATTTATATAACTATTGAAAAGGAAGTGTATTTTTTGTCTTTATTTAGCATACATATCAATCGTTACTTACAGGAGAACACATTTGGGTATGAGAGTTGATTCCACTGTCATTCAAATGTTGATACCGTTAATTTACGATTATGTTTTATCCAGGTTGTCATGGAATGTGTTTTGTTGTTTCTATTCGCAGAAAACTTCGCCGTGACGCAGGACGCAAAGGATAATTAATCAAGATCATCTCGACCAAAGATTCGACCAACCACATTATAGTGCCTTCTTTTTACCAGCACGACATCCCAGGTCATTGGCATAGCAACATCGACAACCAACCACCAACAATCAACTGGCAATAGCCGCAGTCTACGACTTCGTCCGACTTATAAACGACATCGTTATTCAGTCTCTGGCATGCATCGGACGGCGCGCTGTTAGAATGTGCCGCGGAGTTGAATGAGTTCTGATTTCGACCACGAAGTGTGCTCAGTCGTTTTTCAAACTCGCAAAAATAATAAAACCGAAGCAAACATCCGTTTAAAGACATTGTTGTTTGCTCTACAATTACATTTCCCAAGATAGGGCGACATTGGACGAGGAAGGAGAAACCATAAAAGTAGATGAATCCAGAATTTAATTTTTCCAGAGCGGTGATTGTTGTATGTGTGCCGTAGCAGACGACTACCCAACAGTGCCTCATGCCCTTATTTTACCGTCTTTCTCCCGCCGCAGTGTCGCCTTCTGGACTGATTGTATTCTAAGGATTCATGATTTGACGGAGAGGAGCAAAGCAAAGCCGACATGGTAAGTCAAACAAAATTGAATCTTGAGTTGTTAAGCCCCTAAAGCATTTTGGTAAATGTTATTCATATTTGGTAGAGAAATAATAAAAAACTCACAATTAAAACCTGCCGCAAAGTTTGAGCCCGCATTTGAAGAAAGAAAACAACACTTTTAAAGGAATAAGATGAGGAGAAAAGAGCATCATGATTTAGTGTACCCTAGGGTCTTGTCTCCTTCTTTTTTTCTTCTCCTTTACTTTCTTCCTCCTACTCATACCATATTTATACATGTTAATAATAGTATACCATTTTCTAGAGTCATCGTCGTCTTCATCGTATTTAAGATGGGAAATCACAAAATGAATCCTTCAATTGTACATGTATCTCTAGCCATTAAGATGTAGCCATTTGAAATCACTTTTTTTTTAAAGAAAGAGAGGATTAAAAGATAACACCTGTGATATACTAATCACAGAAACAGGACACAATTTATTCATCCCTAAAATAAAGGATTCTATGACAGGCTCATTGAATGTACCAATACATGCAAGTTAAACATGCTTTTGAATGTGCATATATACCTATACGTCTCGAGGTAATTATTGAGATGCAAATCTTATAGGAATATTCAATAGTAATTCAAAGACAATTTTGTGGGAAGTTTGAAATTCAAGGAATTTCATGTTCTCCCAGGCAATGATTTCTTAACTTAAAACAAACGAATGCAGTATTTGATCGCCATTTCCCACTGAAGGACTGTCCTTAAGCGCTCTTTTAAATTCAAAACTAATGAATATGTTATGAGAGTATTTCAGCCCTGAAAGAACGAATAAATAATAATCACATCACATTAACAGTAACGTATAACACAAATATATTTTAAAGTCTTTAGAAAACGAAGCAGAATAGGGGAAGGAGAAGAAGAAGAAGAAGAAGAAGAAGAAGAAGAAGAAGAAGAAGAAGAAGAAGAAGAAGAAGAAGACGAAGAAACAATAGCAGGGAAGAAACCAATCTCAAATTAAGCATTTGATTTCACGTGGATTCGACGCCTATACAAATCTCATATATTGTTACTATTAATATTGATATTATTATTACTATCCTTACAGATAATTGATGTTTTCTTTTATTCATTCTTTAAAATTTTAAATGTACTGAAATGAAGCCACCACATAAAAGCAAACTTTCGAGTACCATTGTACATGTTGTATGTCATCTTAAGATTCATTAAATAATATAGACGGAATGAGTAGTACGAGGTGATTTGCTTTGGGTCGGCACTCGCATTGTATAACCATGACAACAACAGCTTAAGTTATCCTGAAGGTCTTCAAAGCTATCACGTGACAGGTTCATTTGGTTGATTTAGTGTTATAGCTTATAAACTCGTTACTCCATTAGAAATAACCTAACAAATCAGAATGTTGTGACATTGCTGGCTGTCGGGTGAAAGTATCTTTACAGCCATCATGGCCATTAGTGGCATTCTTGGTTAACGGACAAACAGACACTACATGGCATGCAGTGGAGCCCCCTATCAAATGGTGAATAACTAATGAATAGAGTGGAAAACATGCAGGTAGAAAGTGATAGAGCGACAAATCCTGTAGATGTTCATGACGGTTTTGTAAATACTGGTACATGTATTTTAATTTTTGGCGCAGAGACAAGCAGGCTAGAGTTCAGCCAGGTACCAGTACCAGTCAGGGGTAAACATTCACTATTTTTAGCAGTGTTTTTATTTTTCCTTGATCATTCGTGTGAGAGGATGATTATTCAATCATATATAATCATCATGTTATCATAATAGATAGAAGAAGGTAACAGGACATTCATGGACAACACGCTCATTCCTATAAACCCCGTCAATCAGCATTGAACAAGTCTCTATAAATGTCCAGGAGTTGAAATCCACTCTTTTAGGAGTCATAATAAAGATCACTTCGTTTGACATGGAAATCCACGTTCAAAGGATTGACATAGAGTAATTCAACAAATACATTAGACTGAATTGCAATATCATTTAGAATCGGTTCAACTCGAAAACGAAATGATCCTCAATAGAGACTCCTAAAATAGTGAATTTTCACTCCTCTGCATTACGAGATAATGATATGAAAATGGTCTTTTATAAGTTCAGCAACACGCGCTAATGGAGTTGAATCGGTAGAGGGATCCTTTGAAAGTTATATCGGTTCAAATATTGTGATATGAATGGTTTGATGTGTGACTGCCCAGTACGTTCAATATTTTATTCTCAAAGGAAAAAGAGCGACAAATAATTTATAATGCATTAGCGATTTGTAAATATCCATTGACGGATATACAGTTATATGTTTCATTGATGCTAAGAGCCAAGAGCACTACTTCTATAACCTACAAATTCATTCCGTTAATGGATCTATTTAACCTATTCTTATTATTATTTTGTTATACTTTTACTTTTAAAGCGTCACCATTAACGTTAACTACCCCGAGCATCCAAACATATCATACGAACGTGTTATTTCAAAGTTGTGGGGAGGATAAAACCTGTACCTATTTATTGACTTTCGAGCATTGCCTAGTTTCAGTGATTTTTGTGATTATGTATTATTGTTTACTCTGTATGATTCCTTCTAGACTGTGAATTATAGGCGAAGAGAAATACGTAAGGAATCACATGTGTATGTGCGTGTGCGTGTGTGTGTTGTAATGCTGAGGAACATCATTGCATCATTAAACATGTTAAACATCATTTATGCTTCATAAGAAAAAGAAAGCAAAAAGTTATGTTACAGAAATTGTGAGGGCATTAGACATTTCAATTTATAGCTCTATTTCCCCAACACTCTATTTCTCACAAATTTTTCACGAATTTCTGGGCCTTTAGGAAGTACATAGCCATGATGATAATGGCTCCGAATGGAGCAATCCAGACGCCTCCTTTTTAATAATTATTTGTGTATGTTCATTTGTGTATAAACATGTTCTAATAAAGAAAATAAAAAACAAACCGAACCAAACTAAGTAATACCCTAACAAGACAATATTCATGAATCCTTTAGCCAATCTATCCTTACCAAGCACGGTCTAACCTCAGATATTAACCACAAACATCTATTCTCAATTCAGTCCAGACAGCCAATCTAAAATGTTATATTGGTATTGTGATGTCGAGTTGAATGATGTTCAAAAGCATTGTGTAGAGCATTCAGATTATGTTGTTGGTTTGAATTTAGGATCTATAGTGGACGGATGATTCACAAGAAGGGGGTGGGAGTCGCTGAGGGGATGAAATGCATTCATGGGTTGCATACATTTTAGGCTGTATGCTTACAGCTGTACAGTGTTAGTTCATCTGTATGTCAGTGGAAGTTCTATAAATATTTTTCCATGTGCATCGTCAAATTTATGAAAAAATACTCGTTAATCTTTAAAAACTATCAGAATACAAGAGAGGGAGAGAAAGAGAGAGAGGCAGACAGAGAGCTAGAGAGAGAGAGAGAGAGAGAGAGAGGGGCAGACAGACATAGAGAGTGATAGGCAGACAGAAGGACAGAGAGAGAGAAGGAGAGAGAGAGAGAGAGAGAGTGATAAGCAGACATAAAGACGGACAGAGTGACAGAGAGAGAGAAAGTGAAAGGATGTAAGGGATACAAACTGAATTGGAAAAGGCACACCCAGAAAAATGTTAAAACTTAGCAACACAAACAATAAGAAAGATCATTTCATAAGATGGAGAAAGCTATAAAAAAAATAATAACTTTCTTACAGAATGGGTAACCTTCTTTAGCCCCAAACCCCTCTTTGTGAAATACTACATGATGAAAAGTCGGCTTCCATGCATGCATCTGATGGTTTTAAGACAGACCTCTTTACTCATCTCATTCTCATTCATTCTTGTATTCATGGACACGGATATAACTGATGTATTCCTGATGAAATCAAGAGAGAAGGTGGCCTCGTATAAGAGAGTCCCAATCCTGAATATGACTGACAAAATTATATTAAAAACACCAATGACATGCCTGCCTTCTCTAACTTCTCTAATTACCGCCCCCACACACACACACACAAAGAGCAGACAAAAACAAGGTTAGAAACGAATCAACCCGAAAGATATAAACAAAAGCATTGTCTGCAACTGGCATCATTCAATGATCACATACAAGAAAAAAAATTAGGAGAACAAAGCAATATTTGTAGTTGGATGTATGGACATTGCCTTATCTTTTGAAATGTTGTCCTTCATTATTACTCTTTTGCCGATATGATTATGAGACAAAGTAAGCTTTTGATTGCCCTGGTAATGATTGGTCGTATACAAAAAACGAAGAGAAGGAGCGGGAAATTAAGCATATGTTTAATAAATGGAGGATAGAACGATGACAGCCTTCATTGTGTATAAAAGGGAAGAGAATGAATAAATACAGTCCAAGGCGCCCTTTTGATATTAGCAACAAAATATGGATGTTTCTTCCGTTTAAAGATTGTCTTTGGTTTAAGAAATAAAAAAAACACAGACAAAAAATTGATGATTTGCTTATGACAATACAGTATATAAAGTAATATTTTCGGATCGTACAAAATTATCGCTTATGGCAACCTACGAGCAAGAGAGAGAGAGAGAGAGAGAAAGGGGGGAGGGAAAATAAGAAGGATATGGCGAGAGAAAGTAAAATAAACTATCAAACGAAAGAAAAATATTCATAGAGTTCCAAAGATTTTCTTTTAGTGTGTCAAACATGTCAAAAGAAAGATGTGTTTTTCTTTTATACAAAACACACTTCCAAAATTTCTCATTTTGAAAAATCGATTAACATATTGTTTTTTCCTGGATCCTTTAAAATCTACGAATTTGATATATGATATTTCTCTTATATCCACACCTCCAATGTAATCAGGTAGCTTTTAACCCCTTCCTCAACAATAAAGAGTGTTGTTTGTATTCTACGAGTCTTTTTGAGGGTGCTTTGGACTGCATTACAATAATAAGTCACCTACAATAATCTAACATGATACCATAATACCAGGGCCGGAAATATTCAATTTCAATGATTCTGAAATTTCGCACGAGGCAAGCAACTGTCGCCAAGAATTTGGTTCAGACTCTCTTTTCGAGTTAGGCAACGGGCCTCTTTGAACCAGGCTAGCAGGATTTGTATTGTGTGACCAGCTCTTACTAGTAAAAAATACGTATCTGCCCTCTCTTTCTGCACATGTACAAATGCAGTTTACATGGTCTACAAACCATGGATCCGGTTGAATCTAATTTAATTTCATGATGACATGATGAAAATAGATCAAACTTGACTAAGGAAAACCACATTCCTTATAAAAGTGATCGATTGCGACTGAATCTCCAAGTCTAAACTATCCATCAAACCTGTCATCAACTCTGTCATATATATCGATCATGTAAATATGAGGCGAATTCTTTTCATTCATTAAATAGCTGTACCCAAATGCTCAATAAGTCCAACATACATATCTTCTGATGTTATATTTGATAATGCAAGTCTTCGAAGGTTTTATAAATCGGCTTCGCAGTTAACCTCAAAACTGTTCGAGGGTTCATATCTTGATTTATTGATGATCCGCCAAATTGGGATCTTTAGGTTTGTAAGGTTTCTGATTTTAAAGGGATTTTTCAACTGTGGTGATATATTACATGCAGTCGTGACCCTCGAATGAATTTGAGTCAGTGTAAACGCATGATATTACATATGTTTAATAGAAAAACTAACGTACCTTACCAAACACAAAATGAATGAAAAATAGCAACATCGGCTACAGTTGAAAAGACTCTTTAATATAAGCATGTACTATGTTCACACATTTTGAACAGTTTAAATAAGTTTATGCCTGGGCCCCGTCTTACAAAGAGTTACGATTGATCCAAATCAATCGCAAGTCCTCCAATCAATCGCAAGTTTGCAATCTCCTATCTCTAATGTACATATAGTTGCGATTGATATCAATCGCAAATAAGTTGCGATTGATATCAACTCTTTGTAATACGGGGCCCAGGTGTGCTTAAATTTATGAGATGTCAGCAAAAATTGCATATAAATGAGGAGAAAAACCTTTAAAAATTTAGTTATAAACATGATGAATATGCATACTTTAAATTGAGTTTGATCGCACAGGTCAAGAATTTTGCCAAACCCGAGCCAATGATTGACTCAACGCACTTACGCACTGTGTGTGAGTGCGTGTGTTCGTGTTTGTGTGTTTATGGAAACCTTCTAATTGTCTACATAAATGGATCATTATTCGTACAGGATTACACCCATGCAATCAGCCAATCATCGCTTACACACAATGTATACGTAACCGGCCATTGTTCCGTTCTTTGCAGATCAAAAAAAACGAGAAATTTAATTCGTCATTGAGGACGAATTAGGTGGTCTGTCTTTAAATCTGGTGGACGCTGATCTCGTTAAGGATTGTCACAGCTACAACATATCGAAATTTGGTAGAAAATCGATCAATATTTACAGAAATACATTCAATTTTCCATAAATATTCTGACGTCATAATATGCAAATAATAACTGGAAGACTATAAACATCTTTGAAAGAGAATAGAATCATATATATACATGGGACGAATTGGTGTTGCATTATGAATTGATGATCATGATGATGGTAATAGGGATGATGACGATTGTAAGTATCCTGTTAATGTGATTAAATCAACTGACAGACTATAATGTATATTCAGTTAGAGGGCGCACTCTTGCCTTGTAGATTCATGATGTGAACGAAATTCACCTTCCATATGCATAACATGCAAATTAAGAAAATTCTAACACGTCACCTTTAATTGCAATTTTTAATATGATGACGTCATCAAAATGAAAAATGATGACTACTGAGCTTGTAGAAAAATGTCTTAGCTACAACATATCAAAATCTGGAAGTAAATCAATCAATATTAACAGAGATACAATCAATTTTCCATAAATTTTCTGACGTCATAATATGCAGATTCGTTTTTTGAGTTCCAAGGCCAGTATGATGAAGTCACGATATATATAATGGCCAAATGAGACCTGAAATCATATTTCCAACTCATATTCTATCCAAATATGACAAAAAATTGGGGGGTCTCTGGACTTCCTAAAGACCTATAAAGGATTTTGTATAGGCATGTTTTTGCCCATATATGCTATGTATTACAAGAGCTCGCACGTACGGACATTATCTGGAACTGACGCTCATTCCGTTATTAATGGTCGTAAAGAGATAAACGTGGTACCAAATTGTTCTGAAAAAAATGGGGAATATCATGCCAACGGAAAAAAGGGGGAATTATGTTGCGTTCGGCCATGACGAACGAAAACGCGCGCGCATTCGCGTGTGCACGCGTTTTTTTGCGAAATGCTTAAAATTGCCTGAAACGTACTCTAATTTGAATAAAAAGTGATTTTGAGCATTTTGAAATTTTGCGCGCGCACTGACGCGCGGACGTACGCGTTCGCGCGCGTTTATTGACCTGAAAATGACTGGACGGATAATAACCTTGATATTGATAAATATGAATGAGAAATGATTTTTCGTTATGAAGATATGATCATTAGTTGATTTTCACAAAATGGCGCGTGGATGACGTCACGATGATTTGATGAACTTGAAAATGTTGGAGACACATCTTAGGACAATGACCCATGACTGTGCCAAAATTGAAAGAAATCGACTGGACCGATCATGGAGTTATGCTCTGCACAAAAAAGTGGAGAAATAAAAATAAATAATAAACGAGAGGGGGCAGAACAACAAAGGGAAAGACAAACAAAGCAAGCGAGATGAGAGAGAGATCGAGAGATCCAAATTGAGAACGATGCATTCAATATTTCCAGCATAAATAGAATTGAATATAGAGAAAGATAAGTATAGACATGTCTGTAAACAATTCCATGTCCGTGGCAGAGACGTAAACATTGCATATAGTACCTGGGCTGAATAACTGGAAAATATAAACGTCTGGGAAGAGGACTATATAGCATCATAGAAATAGGACAATTTGATATTGAAGCAGACTTGGAAGATTAACCCTATATATATTTAATACACGATAAGTAATAAGATTTCCCTTAGGGTTGTATGCAAACTATTGACATTCCTCTGCCATAGATGTACCACGCACAATTAGGCATTTAATTATTTTTTTCTGATTGTATATGATATGTTATAATTGTCGAAAAAGGTGATGAAATCAAATATAAAACGACAGCAAACAAATCAAATAAAAATAAAAATAAAAATTGACCCACCGGGAATCGAACGTGGGTCGCCGGAATGGGAGCAAGTGCTTTAAACAATTTACCAAAATATTTGTCATAGACTTTACATGAAAAGCTGACAAACCGCCTTAGCATAGCCGCAATTTCAACTATTAATTGAAAATTTCGACGTGATCCCAACATCTGATAAAAAACAACAGGCACGTTTCTTCCTAGAGCCCATATTCTCACCTATAACATACCAAAATCTGAGAGAAAATAGAGCAACAAAAAAGAGACATCCTATAGCCCATCGTCTCACCTATAACATACCAAAATCTGGGAGAAAATAGAGCCAACAGAAAAGCGAGATACTACTCAAAGAACAATGTCATGTAGATTCATGATGTGAACGAAATTCACCTTCCATAGGCATAACACTCAAATTAAGAAAATTTTGACATAAATATTTAATCTGAATTATAACTGGAAGACTATAAACATCTTTACATCTTTGAAGGAGTAAATTGATCATTATGATGGTGATAGGGATGATGACGATTGTAACAGTATCCTGTTAATGTGATTTACTCAACTGACAGTCTATGATGTATATTAAGTTAGAGGGCGCACTCATGCCTTGTAGATTCATGATGTGAACGAAATTCACCTTCAATGGGCATAAAAGGCAAATTTAGAAAATTGTGAATGTCACATTCAATGGCGATTTTCACTATGATGACGTTATCAAAATGAAAAATAGTGAATACTGAGCTTGTAGAAAATTGTCTTGGCTACAACTTATCAAAATCTGGAAGTAAATTGATCAATATTTACAGAGATACACTCAATTTTCCATAAATTTGCTGACGTCATAATATGCAAATTCGTTTTTGAGTTCAAAGGCCATTATGATGATGTCACGATGTAAATAGAGGCCAAATGAGACCTGAAATCACATCTACAATTCATACTCTATTTAAATATGACAAGAAAATTAGGGGTCAATGGACTTCCTAAAGAGATATAATGGATTTTGTATATGCATGTTTTTGCCCACATATGTTATGTATTACAAGTGCTCGCACGTACGGACATTTATCTATAATGGACGCTCATTTGGTTATTAATGGTCATAAAGAGATAAACATGGTATCAAATTGTTCGAAAAAAATGGGAATATCATGAAAGATAAGAAATGGCGATTCTATTGTGCGTATGGCCATGACGAACGAAAACGCGCGCATTCGCGTGTGCGCGTTTTTGCGAAATGCTTAAATTGGCTGAAACGTACTCTGATTTGAATAAAAGTGATTTTGAGCATTTTAAAATTTTGCGCGCGCACTTACGCGCGGACGTACGCGTACGCGTGCGTTTATTGACCTGAAAATGACCGGACGGATATTGACCTTGATCATGATAAATATGAATGAGAATTGAATTACCGTTATGAAGATATGATCATGAGTTGATTTTCACAAAATGGCGCCTGGATGACGTCACGATAATTTGATGAACTTCAAAATGTTCCTGTCACGTCTCATAACAATGACCTATGACTGTGTCAAAATTGAAAGAAATCGGATGGTTCGATATTGAGTAATCGCTTGCACAAAAAAGTGGAGAAATAAAAATAAACTAGAAATGTAATTCGTCATGAGGACGAATTAGGTGGTCTGTTATGTAATCTGAATAACTGATCTTGTAGAAAATTGTCTTAGCTACAACATATCAAAATTTGGAAGAAAATCGATCCATATTTACAGATACAATCAATTTTCCATAAATATGCTGACGTCATAATATGCAAATTCGTATTTTGAGTTCCAAGGCCAAAGGGCAAAGGGCAGAGCTGTAGAAAATTAAGGAACATTACAAGACATAATAGAAGGAGAACGAGAACCAGAGCAGGCGGGAGAGGTAGAGGGTGAGAGAGAAGAAAAAGAGAAGGGCAGAGGCAGAGGGAGACAGAGCAAGAGAATAAGAGGGAGGCAAGGCAAGAGGTCGAGGTAGAGGGAGGCAGAGAGAGAGGGAGAGGGTAAAAGAGTAGAGAGAGATATATATGCAGAGACAGAGAGGAGAAGGGAAACAGAGCAAGAGAGAGGAGAAAGAGAGAGATGCAATGGAGAACGATGCATTCAATATATCCAGCATAAATAGAATTTAATATAGAGAAAGAGAGAAGTATAGACAAGTAAACAATTCTATGTCCACGGGAGAGACGTAAACATGCATATACCTTGGGCTGAATAACTGAAAAAAGTAAAAACGTCTGGGAAGGAGACTAGCAAGGTGATTTGATATTGTAGCAGAGTTGGGAGATACACCCTATATTAGGTTTAATACCAGATTTCCCATAGGGTTGTACTCAAACGATTGACATTCTTCTCCCATAGATATAACACGCAAAATTAGGCATTTTATTACATTGTTTGTGATTGTATATGATAATATGTTATAATAGTCGAAGAAGATCATAAAATCAAATTTAAAACGACGGCAAAAAAAAAAAAAAAATGACCCACCAGGAATCGAACTTGGGTCGCCGGAATGGGAGGCAAGTGCTATGACCACTATACCAAAATAATCCACATAGACATTACACGTGAACGGAAAATGGAATTCTCAAATCTCACTTTGCAAGTGAAATATGAGCATGATCCCGGCATCTGATCGAAAAATAAAGGGCACACTTGTGATAGCTTATTGTCTCAGCTACAACATACTCAAAGCTCAGCAAAACAAAACTAAAACGACGGAGATATTGCTCGCGAAAGACGGTAATGTAGAATCCAGTTTTGAGAAAAGTCATGTCCCATAGAGAATACACGCAAAATGTGAAAAATTGACATGCCTCCTTTAATCGCAAAAATACGCCATGATGCCTTTGTCAAAATGAAAAATCGTGATGACTGCATTTGTAGAGAATTGTCTCAGCTAGAACATATCAAAATTTGGAAGAAAATCGATCAATATTTACAGAGATACAATCAATTTTCCAAAAATATGCTGACGTCATAATATGCAAATTGAAATTTTGAGTTCGGAGGCCATTATGATGACGTCATGAGTTAATTGAGGGTCAAATGAGACATGAAATCATATCTCCGACTCATAATCTATCCAAATATGAAAAAAAATGGGAGTTCCCATCCATTCTGAAGAGTTACAATGAATTTTGTATAGGCATGTTTTTGCCCATATATGCTATGTATTACAAGAGCTCGCGCGCACGGACATTTATATTGAATGGACGCTCATCTTGTTATTAATGGTCAATTAGAGATAAACATGGTATCAAATTGTTTGAAAAAATATGGGAAATATCATGAAAGAAAAAAATGGCGATTTTATGTTGTGTAATGGTGTTACGCGCGAAAACGCACGCGCATGTGCGTGTGCGCGTTTTTTGCGAAATGCTTAAAATGGCCTGAAACGTATCCAAAATGAATTTGAGACGATTTGGAGCATTTTGAAATTTTGCGCGCGCTAACGCGCGGACGTACGCATGCGCGCGCGTTTTTGACCTGAAATTGACCGGACGGATATTGACCTTGATCATGATAAATATGAATGAGAAATGACTTTCCGTTATGAAGATATGATCATGAGTTGAAAGTACCAAAAAAACACAAAATGGCGCCTGGATGACGTCATGAAGACTTGATGACCTTGAAAATGTTCCTGTCACGTCTCATGACTATGACCTATGACTGTGCCAAAATTGAAAGAAATTGACAAAACCGATCTTGAGTTATCCTCGGAACAAAAAAGGGGGTAGAAATAAATAAAAATAAAGAATAAATAAATAAAGAAAGAAAATTCTGACAAAAACAATAGGTGATCTGTCGATGCCGACAGACCACCTAATAATAAAAATTTAATTCGTCATTGAGGACGAATTAGGTGGTCTGTCTTTAAATCTGGTGGACGCTGATCTTGTTAAAGATTGTCACAGCTACAACATATCGAAATTTGGAAGAAAATCAATCAATATTAACAGAGATACAATCAATTTTCCATAAATATGCCGACGTCATAATATGCAAATTCATATTTTGAGTTCCAAGGCCGTTATGATGATGTCACGATATATTTAATGGCCGAATGAGACATGAAATCATATCTACAATTCATACTCTATCCAAATATGAAAAGAAAATTAGGGGTCAACGGGCATCCTAAAGAGCTATAATGGATTATGTACAGGGATGTTTTTGCCCATATCTGTTATGTATTACAAGAGCTCGCACGCACGGACATTTATCTGGAACGGACGCTCATTCCGTTATTAATGGTCATAAAGAGATAAATATGGTACCAAATTGTTTGTAAAAAAATTAGGAATATCATGCCAAAAGAAATTATGTGGAATTATTGTGCGTTCGGCCGTCACGACCGAAAACGTGCGCGCATTCGCGTGTGCGCGTTTTTTCTCGAAATGCTTAGAATTGGCTGAAACGTACTCTAATTTAAATAAAAAGTGATTTTGAGCATTTTAAAATTTTGCGCGCGTACTGACGCGCGGACGTACGCGTACGCGCGCGTTTATTGACCTGAAAATGACCGGATGGATATTGACCTTGATCATGATAAATATGAATGAGAAATGATTTTCCGTTATGAAGATATGATCATTAGTTGATTTTCACAAAATGGCGCCTGGATGACGTCACGATGATTTGATGAACTTGAAAATGTTCCTGTCACGTCTCATGACAATGACCTATGACTGTGTCAAAATTGAAAGAAATTGTACGGTTTGATTTTGAGTAATCGCTTGCACAAAAAAGTGGAGAAATAAAAATAAATAATAATAAATAATAATAATAATAATAAAGAAAGAAAATTCTGACGAAATCAATAGGTGGTCTGTCGTTGACAGACCACCTAATAATGGCTGACAAAATTATGAAAACTGACCGGAAAATATTGAATTAGCACTTAGCACAATATAGAAAAGGGACAGAAAGATCAGTTTGAGAGGGATTAGTCTGAAGGAATGAATACACCTCTGGAGAAGTGTCATAGTCGAGTGGTTTGACTGTAAACTCTTGACGGGAGTTGCGAAAGTCACGGGTTCGATCTCTGACACAGCAATTATGTCCGTAACCTTGGTATTTTATCTACATTGAATTTGTCCTCCCAGCTGTAGGATGCGAAAGTCATTTTTTAGTTTTTTACAGTATTGTGGGCGTCTGTAAACTGGCGCCTGGCTGGAATGCCTCCCAGGGAATGGAGAATGTGCATTCATTTTGGGCAGCAAGCCCAAATCAAATGACCGGGGTATTAACACTGTCTCGTATTCCCTACATCTACCCTATCTCAAATGCGCTCAGATTCATCGTCGATGTATTATACAAAAAATAAGCGCTATATTAACCCATAATATTAATATCACAGAGAAAGAGAGAAAGAAAGAGAGAGAGAGAGAGAGAGTGGGGTAGTGTGTGGGTGTGCGTGTTGAGTGATGAAAACAAGGACAAATTATTAAGCATTATTTTTTTTTAAAATCGACCCTGTGTCATGTTTTTTTTTAAACATTACTATTTTGTTAGTTAATGATTTGCTTTGAGACGTTAACGTTATATAATGTGTATGCCTCCCCTCCCCCCGAAAAACACAAGACTGTAGTGGTTTATAGCAATAAACACTCTTTGTCAGGAAAGAAGGTTATATCAATTAATAATTTTGTGATGTGTTTTGTTTTCAGGCCTACTCGTAGTTCAAATTTTGAATTATTGAATTATATGAGTTTTAGAGCTGCGTGAAATTTTTATGAGGATTTTTTATGAGCAAATTTAAGTGTATTAATTGTTTGAGTATAAATAATTAGCCTTGGAATGATTTAATATCTCCATTAGATAGCATGATGAAGGAGACAGCGAAGAACGAACTAGCCATAATAGATAGATAGAAAGAAAGGGAAGAAGCAGATAGAGAAAGTACAAAAGTGCACAATATTATTATTGAGGCCGCAACACAAATAGTATAAGCAAACACACTGGACAAGACGGACGAAATTACAGAGCGAAATCTCGTATTATATTTATTTTAATAAAAGGTGAGATTTTCTGAATGCAATAACCATGGTCAACTCACTCAGAAGACTAGCCAATAAGGGATATGTTGACACGTTTGATGGATTTTACAAGAACGATGACATAAAGGCGTTATATGGAGCTAATGATGACAGAGAATGAAATAAAATTAATTTATCAAGTTGGATTTCAGCTTCATTTATTTCACATCCTTCACAAAGCATGACATACCACAAATAGAACAATATATAACTTAACTCAACAATAATGCATAATATGAGGATAAAATGATAGAAAAGTAATATAAATTGCTCAAAAGACTAGGATTAGTTATATATTGTAGCAGATGACTGGCTCTTAGTATGACATTATTCTAGTTTTCAAAGTCGATCCAATGTTACTTCCTATTACTTTTTTATTTGAATTGATTCCCTTTAATAAAACATGCATCTATCATAACACATTTGTGTTGATTACTCTTGCGAAGGACTATAGAACTGTGTTACAATAATGATGCTTCAACAGGTTGAAAAAAGAAACCAAGTGACTTTAACAAGAACAGAAAGCCTCGAACATGCACTTGTCGCCTTTGAGAACTAAACCGATTGATTTGTTCAGGACCACCCGGCCAATATGAATTGTATTATCTTTCAGAACACACCGCATGTCCTGTATACAGCAGATGACAGGTTACATGTTTATTACTGATCACTTGTATTTCATTACAGTTATTACACGGACCTAATACTTGATCCTTTTACAGGTTTGGATCAACCGGCCAGCAACTCTTCGCCAGTCTGCTTTGTCCTGTAAACCTACTTTATTAAAATCATGATGCTATTATCAAGTCCTGATTCCTATGATCATCAGAAATGTCATTACTATTTGTACTATTTGTATTCCCTCGTATTACTCGTATTTTAAGTTCTCCCAAATCAGAGACATTAGTAACACCATCCCTGTTCACATCATACACTACCTATCTTTCATTATATAGATAAGAGAGTTTTATAATACAACAAAACAGTTGTGATTTGACTGTGGAATTTTATGTGTTGGTGAAAAATGAAATAATAAACAGTGGCAGATCATCTTCTGTCTCTCCATCCTAGTTTTGTTCCTCAACCACCTTTAATGCTATAATTGTATATGGCGATATGACATCATGACGATAAAAGTGTGCATTGTGTCTCCCATGCATTTTATTGTTTCCATTCATTGCAACCCGGACCTTGGGTTGTATTAGAGCTTTTGATGAGCACCATTTCGCTTTATACTTCACTTCAAATTATAATGATTAAGCTTGCACGCGGCAACCAATTGTCAATACTATGGGAACTGTTGGAACTTGGAACCAATTATCACCGTGATTATGACTTTATCAAATGATTGAAGGGTTTCATGTACAGGTTCATGATTGTGCGTGTGTTGTATTGATTTTACCTAGAAATCTTGACGCATGCCACTGATTGAACTGTAATCATGAATGTCAATTTGTATTCTTTGTAAATCTCCTAATGACTGTTGTATGGATTTTCATGTGTGTCGTTCCCGAAATACCGAAACAACAAAATAAACTTAGCGCTTAGAGACTTCGGTGGAAAGCGCTTTATAAGTACCGTTTTTATTATTATTTATTATTACTAATATAAGAAACAATTTCAATAGAGTAGTAAATCGGGCTTTAATAGTTCTTCGGGAATCATTTTTTTGAAAGACTTTGGTATCTTACAAAATTGATAACACACATGCGCGCGCATACGTACATATCTCTATGTACTCTTCCTCTCACCTTATCTCAACTCTCCCGTCTCTCTCTCTCTCTTTATATAATAAATATATATAATATAACCGGTCTTCCTAGCGACGTGCAAAAAAGTTAACAATATCATTTAATCTAATCAATGATACCGTGGTCTAATGCTAAATTTGAATTTTTAAATGATCACGTCGGAACAAGGCACGTGTGGAGATAATTGAAATATAATGAATTTTGTGTCACTGTCATTGGTGGTTGAAATATTGCTAAATTCGAATGGATGGGAGCCTCTATAATTGAGTACATGTACGATTGTGATGATGTTCACGATGATTCGCAATTAATCGCATCGCCATAGCTGTTACGCGCAAAATGCATTCAAACAAACGAAGAAGCGAGCAAAAAAAAAATAAAAAAAATAACTTAACTTGAGAAAATAACTTAAGATTTATAGTATACAGTTCAAGTTGGAAATTATTTATTTAGAAAAAGTGGAAAGGGTTATTACAAGACAAGGAAAAACGCTGAAACATACGTTGAAATGGCAAAACATAACAAATATGTAATATTGTTATCAATGTTATCTTCGCTGTATTCTGTACGTTGTATTTCATAATGTACCACTTATTACTATGTTTTTCTTATATTGATGTAAATTTTTGAATTTGAACTTGAAGCAATAAACTTATAGTTAAATAACGATAACAACAACAACACAGCCGAAATGACAGTTTTGTGGAAAAAATGAAGCACCGTATAGTGATATAAAGTGAGATTCTATTTCCAAAGGTGTGCATAGGATTCATGTGTTGGTATGAAAAGTAAATTCCAAGATGTGCTTATCGTACATCTATTTATATTTAAGTATTTACTTTGTTTAATGAAAAATATATCATGTCATTGATAAATCGTATATGTTAATTATACACACTCTTGTTTTGATCATCAGTTGTAATGAATTACTATTGATATGATCAAGTGGATACGTCACCGGACTGTGGATCAGAAGGTCCGCGGTTCGCGGCACTAATGTCCTTTGGCAAGACATTAATCTACATTTGCCACACTCGACCCAGGTGATGTAAATGGGTACCTGGCAGGAGTTAATTCCTTGAAATGCTAGAGCGCCGTAATGGCAGCAATGCTAAAGCCGGGGTAATCACTGCGGAGCGCCAGGAGTGTCAAGCATGACAGATATGAGCGCAATACAAGAACACACTGTTATTATTATTATTATTATTATTATTATTATTATTATTTTATATTCCTGTCATCTCATTTACATCATCCATGTGCTATATATGGATGTCATTCAATCGAACTTCTAGGTCCCAAACCCTTAATGACAATCAAATCTGTCGTGCAAATCATATTACTTACTTTCACTGACGGAATCAATGGTTATTAGTTATACATGACAATGATTATTGTTGACAGACAAGGCACAGCAAAATACAAATTAGTTGTTATCATTTCAATTTCATACTAAAATCGTTTTGATTTGACAAGGTTATTGAACCTATTCAACTTGATCTATATATTTAAAAGAATTATCCTTTAAGGGTCGTCAAGTCACGAGTAGATCTTTAATATGATCAGCACTGGCTTACATTTTTACAATGAAATTAATTTTTATATATCGCTCCTTTACCAGAGGGATGCATATAACATTTAAATTAGGCAATTATTACACTTGTTTACTTGTAGATAATGGCATTAAAGGAGAAATTATTCCCGTTGACGACATCAAAACAAATTTAAAACTATACCTAACAGGGCGAAACACTACCTCCCGAATCTATGCATAAATGCAGTCAATGATTGTACTAATTGTGAAGTAAAATGATAAACTATTTCACCCACATTTGCACTTCATTGTGCTTTCTAGGAAACAATATCATATGCAGATGACCTGAATAGTCTGCTAGTTGGTATTGTGGGTATTGCAGCAATCAAGCACCAATTGGTTTTCGATTGGAAATTGATGACTAACTTGATCAAACCCAAGCTTACTGAAGCCACAAAGGTCACAATAATGTTACCTATATTGAGCAACCATGGGATATGTTATTAAATGATAAGTACCAGGATATAGGGTTTCATTTGATAAGGAGGTCATGTTCTATGCGATATAATTGTAAGTGATTGGTAGCGCGAGGAGAACGGAAACTTAGCCTAATTAGTTTTGCATAAATAGCCTAATTAGTTTTGCATAAAACTCTGACAACTGTTTTATTGACCGCTATTTAGCGATCACAGTGAAAACTATTATCCATCATGTTAAGTATTTCCCTACACGTTACATATTACACGTGAATTAAATGGATAAAACACTTGATGCTAATTGATTTTAAATTACAAACATTCCTGTAAATTTAGATATTAAAACTCGAAAACAATTATGCCTATGTGTTATGGGCTATAAACAAATGTTTAATTATTATTATTAATATTATTATAAGTTCGGTTGGATTTGATTTCCCAATATTGAGCGTTACAGTTGAGATGAAACATATTAAAAAAGAAGTTCACGTGATATTTACATCGGCAATGGCAAACTCAACATTATCGAAATGGATGATGTCACGGGTATATTAGTTTTCATGTTTTACTATAGCTGTTCGTAATATTCTTTCCTGAAGAAGAAAAAAATAGTATCTTTGGGGTGTTTTATGAAACAAAGTTAGCTCTAAACATTCTTTGTTTTAAGATAAATAAGATAGGTAAGTTTTATCAGACTATTGCATCGTTCGGCATGTCTGCAGAAACAGTCAGGGGAGGGGTAAAATTTTCAATTCAAATTTAAATTCAAATTTAAATTCAAATTTAAATTTTAAAGATTAAAATCCAAACAGATAGGATCATTCTCAATTTCTTTAAACATTGGATAACAAATTTCAAAATTATAGTGTAACACAGATAATTGAGTGCACAAGTAAAGATTACAACAACCAGGAATTACACAAATTAACGTACTACTGCATGTCTCTTCTGGGATATAATACAGAAATTAAAATAAATTGAATTACTCGTAATACTTTTTACAACTTTTTTCTTTTCTTTTCGAGAAAAAGGGAAAAAAACATGATAGTAAATCAATATATATATATATGTTTTATATTCACAAACCCCACCCCACGAGATAACCCCGACAATACGACCCATTTCCGAATCAAGCCTCGTGTGAGACAGTGAGCATGGAATGACAATAGCATAATGCCTTTTACAATACTAAATTTCAACAAGATTAATAATGTGGTAAAAAACCAAGGACAAAAACAAAACAACAATATAACATTAAAACAATCAATAATCTACTAATCTCGTATATGGTCGTATCTCTATCTTATAATAAACTTGATATTGCAAAGTCAAAGTATATTAATAGTATGAAGATAAACAGCAATGTAAATGAGCAAAGGTACGATGAGCAAGCCTTCGATTTAACGATGAATTTCTATTTTCTTTTACTTTTTCTCTTTCTGCAGTACGGGTTCATCAATATTTGTGTCAAGGCTCTGGTTACAGAGAAATTCGGGGAAGAAGCATGGATCAAAATCAAGTAAGTTCTTTTCATTCTCAGGAGGGGCCTACAAGGTTTAGGATATTACGTATCCAGAATACCCCCTCCCCCCTCCACCACGAACAATCGACTACACCCCTCTTCTGCGAGAGTTCTACAGTTACATGTACCACCCCAAAATGACTACCCCCCCTCTCGTTGCAAATGAGGCGTAATTCCAGTGCGTTATTATTACTTGCTGTACTCAAGCCTGTTTTTTGTGTGCACGATCTCCTCATATATGACGTGTCAAACACCGCACTAGTGTATGTCGTATTTCTCAAAATACCCCAATCAGAACAGTAAAATACTTCATCGCTTGTGAACTCAACAATAGGTCTAACCTGTATCAACCCAGATTACCGCGGACAACTACCCTCTTAAGAAAAACAACCCACCTATGACAGTATCATATTAAAATCACCCTTCAGGGATCACCCGTCGGATTGGGGGGGGGGTGTCCCCGTAAATATTCAGCCATCTCCGAAGGCTGATGCTTCTTTCAAACACTCGTCGTCGAAGGCTTTGAATAAAATATTGTTGCCAATATTGTTAAAAGTGGCATGAAAACACCATGTTGTAGCCTAAACTTCAATGTTGGTATCTGAGCAATCTATATAAATTTTTAATATTTCCCCTTTCGACAATAAAAAAAAAAATCTTTTATTCAAGTTACCCCCTCACCGCTGATGAGAAATTCCAATGACAAAAAGTGAGACGAAGCGATGAAGTGCTGATGGCATTCTGAAAGCTCCTTTGTACGGCACTTTCGACTTCATCATGTAACGGAGAGTTAAGTCAACAGAATATGAGACGTTCAGGCTTTGGGGGGTATGAAGTCAATGGCGGGTTACCGCAAATTATTAGCACGTGTGGGACTAGGGAAATTAAAAAATGGCGAGTGAGGCAGAATCTTTTTATTCTCATATTCCCCTCTTTTTTGTTGTTGCTATAGATGTCTAGATTTTTTCTTCCATCTGTATGCCCCCCTCCCTTCTTTCCCCTAATTTTCGTTTTTTAATTTTTAATTTGTTGTTCGCCCTCACTGATCCTCATTAATATTCCATTTCTAAACCTTCTCTGATATTTCCCTCTTTCCCTCTTCTAATTTTCCCCCTCTTTCTCTCCTTCTCCTCCTCTCTCTTCCTCTCTCTTCTTTCTCTTCCTGACTCTCTCTCTTTTTCTTTCTCATTTTTCTTTATTGATTCCTCTTCTTATTCCTTTCCCCGTCCCAAATCAATTTTTAACTTATTATAATGTTTTGTCCCTCGCGGGCAAGAACTTGATACTTAAATTAGGCCCGCTCCTTTTCTTCATTGACTCATTGACGTTTATTCGATTAAAATATTTACCTTACTATTTCAAACGATAGAGGATGAATTTATGTCGCTAATCTTTGTTTCTCTCTCTCTCTCTCTTCGTTCTTGACCCCCCTAATTTCATCCTCTCTCTCTCTCCCTCTCTCTTCCTCTCAATCCAACACTATGTCATACATTATCTCTTTTCCTCTCCCATCCATCGCCCCCTCCCCTCTCTCTGCTTATCCTCTTTGTATTTATGCACCCCCCCCCATCCCGCCCCACTCATGCTCAGCCCCCTTCCTCGTCTTCCTCCGTCTCTCTATCTATTGTTATTACTAAGAGAGGCTTTCTTTAGCGACGTTATACCTTTGCCTATGAAGCGGAAATTACTCTCTATCTTCATACTTGGACGGGATAGACCTCTCGGTCGTGGTTTGGCGAAGATCAAGTAACATGTCGGCTAGCAATCCATCCTTTAAAGGCGCCATTTCGGGAAAAAAAATAGAGAAGACAAAAAAACGTCACATTTTCTCGGAAACAATAACGAAACCTACGCGCACGATATCATACACTAACAAAGATAGATGTTTTTATTTCATAAGTTTCCTAAGTCTCTCTCGATCTTCCAATTTCTATGCATCACTGTTTTCGTAACCTTTATCTGTTGGAAACCGAGTCAAGGGAAAAGGAGACGTAGTTCAAGGCTATTTTTCCAGATAATCGTCTTTGACTTTCCCCAACATCAATCCTTGCAGACTTTACTGATAACAGTAGGAAAAAATTGGAAAATAAAATCGCGATTTTTAGAAGAACCTTTTCTTTCTGAAACGATGTTTGCACTTGTTGCTAAAATGTAGCAAGGCTCGAATACCGCTAGGTAGTTGTGCGCATTCGCAATTTATCGTTTGCTAACCTGCAGTAATTAATTCCAATGTATTCATACGCATATTCATACGCTTAATTATCGTGTTTGATATCTCAGTGTTTAATTATTTAATTTAAATGAAAATATAATCGTCTATGATAGTTTTTTATTGTTCTCTCTCTCTGTCTCTCTCTCTCTATAAATTATATGTTAATCTCTCTCTCTCTCTCTCTCTCTCTCTCTCATATCCTCAGGGTGTAAACGTAGCGCATCTCATAAAAAACACAGGCATCTGTGAAATGTATATGCAACATAGTGTGAAGTTAATGAGCGTGAAAAAAGATTATTGAGGAAAAAAAATGGCACTGTATTCTGTTGTACAGAGAACCATGTTAAAAAAGAGAAAGAAGAAAAGAAGGACCAAATATCAATGCTACAAAGAGCGAACATTATATTATAGATTTGGTATTGAAGGTATACTGTCTGCAAGTGACTGAAGTCGATTGTAGTGGCAATTTTTGTTTATAATAAACAATGAAAAAAAAAAAACGGATTAGCGACACCCCATGTGTCTCTGCGTGTAGTCTAGCTAGAACGAAGCAAGTCATGATTGTGTATATATTACCAGGCGGTCAATGATCCTAGGTGCTTCACTGAATTGAGTGGGTCAACCTAGGCAAACGGGAGGAGAGATTAAATTAATTTTTGACCAGTGACCAACGCTTCTTCAATATCCTGTCCCAGTTCCTCTCCGTGCTTTGCTGGTTAGTTTAGGTATAATCAGAACAAGCCTGTTGAATATAATATGTCCGCCTTGAAATTGAAAAGACAAATAAAAAAAACGAAAAAAAATATGAGCTTTCTCTCTGGTTGCGTGAAACCTTCTCTCCCGAATTCTCCTCCCTCGTTCCCCTCTACCCTTATCTTCATAATTTTTGACACCCATTCTTGACACTACTCTATATTGCTAAATATATGGAGATGAATAGAGATTGGATGAACAATACTAGATAATGAACAGGCCACCCTGTACAGAGACGACTGACATAACTTAATAAAGAATTAAAGACTGTAAAGACTGCTCTTTAGATTTTGTTTTCTTTTCAATTTTTACTTTAATGATGCAGATAACTGTGTTATATGGTTTTGTTAAAACCCTTCTCTTCCCCCACCTTTTCGCCCTTGTTTATCTATTGTTGTCCCCTCACTCTCGCTCAGCTATTATTGGCCAGTATGATAATCCACGCCCTTTATCCGAGCCTTTCTGCCTCTCCATCTCCCCCTCATCACTTATTTATTTATTTATTTATTCACTGTGTATTTCACAGTCTTGTCCCCAATTCTTTATTTTTTCGTCAATACACTCTTTTAACACATAACCCCTGTATTTTTTCCGTTCTCCTGCCATTCCGGTACTTGATAAATCACCAAACGTAGTCCTCTTATCACCCTACGATTCCCGGGTGACACCCTCGGTATCGGATGTTCTTTTTGTGTAGAAAACCCACTATAAAATATATACATGTAATACAATATGGTATAGGTTAACACCCACATGAGACCACAGGGCCCAGGGAGTTGCTCAAAAAAAGGTACAAATGATTAGCTACTGTAGAGAGTCAAGATGACTGCTTAGTTTAAACTATTTTTTTTTCTTTGGGGTGTAATAGGAGCACTGAAAATATATATATTTTGAAATCAAAATACAATGATACAGTGAGGGTATGAGGCTTTGATAGCCAAATATCTCTCATGTTCCCAAGATCTGATATTAAGGACGCAAATGAGACATATAGATGATATATTTTATTTTTAAACACATTTGTAAGTGTGTTATACTAAAGGTAATTGTTAATTCAAGCAATATTAAATCATTTTGGAGCACCTGAGGGGCCCCGGGAGCGTTGAAGCTATTCATCAGAGCCCAACAATGACATGCGTGAAATTTATGTATTTTTACTGAATAAAATATTGAAACATATGCTATAACTTGTGTTGAACCAATTGATGATAGTCATGGATGATAAATTAATCACGCGGGCACCTACACCTTCCATTCAAAGGTTTAAGGTCCATTTTCTTGATTAAATCTTAAATATGGGCCCACCTAAGGGCTCATTGTTCTTGCTTGAATAATGTAGTGATCATTAACGATATCACACATTTAATGAAGAAGCAAGAGAGCAAACATGTTCAAGTTCAAGTTCAATTTTATTCGATTTAAAAAAAAAAAAACATATACGCTTACCAGTCATTCACATATCAGTCACTGAGCAGATGTAAACGATTAAACATGGAATCAGGGGTACTATAAAAGACCAAGGCGGTCTTGTCAACATAGTCTCCAAATGTAATAGTTTCGAATGCAAATGTTGATACTTTAATATAGTGAAAATGGTATTTTGTCATATCCATGTACATGTATTTGTCATATCATCGTTACAATCGATGATCCTATTTCGGGACATTCTTAAATTGTAAATATTGTGCAATTAGTCCTATGACTACTACTTCGTATTTTTAATAAACTAAATTGATCTGATTTGAATTAAAAAAAAGAAGTCAACCTATAGCTGCTAGGCGGTTGCCCGAATATTGGTGATTGTAACATTTTCAAGGTCTGTAGCCCCGTCTCTCAGCCCCTGCCTCATTATGCTGATAACGTTACGTTATTCATCTATTATATATAAATCATGGTGAGAGCATTTTGTTTGTAGAATGTCTCAGATGGTTGGAAATTATTTTTTTTCCCTCTATCACACTGCGTGCGTTCACTTATATCTTTGCCCACGGGCGTCTCTAGGTCCCGATGAATATTTAATTATTTCCAAGGAACAAATGATCATTTTATAAGTTGTTTACTCGTCTCGTCTGTAAATTTTACAATTCTAGAGACCCCTTTTCATGTCCTAGATATCGAATTTATACTTGTCTGACGAGGTAAATTTGTATCTGTAGGGATCTTTCTGTAGTTTTGTTACAAAACCGAGGGCCTTATTATTTGGCTTCTTATAAAAGAGTCTCCCATCCCACCACCCTCCCCCACTGACAGCAAATATGTCACAGACTTATCGGCACCCCCCTCCTCAATTCAATATATATAAGGACATGCCTCTGTTTTCTTCTACATTATACGTATTTTATCTTTGATAGATTTGTGGGTTGTACTTTTGATGTAGTTATACTGCTGTACAGATCCTTATGAACAGCACTACCGTAATATGTGCAAAAAAAAAACACCACACAGAAACAAGGTTAAGACAAAAACAAAACAAAACCATAAGACAACTGACACAACAAAACAATCATCAACAAATGCGACAAAGACATGCAGTCGCAGGAGAGCAACTGACTAATGCTTACAAAGGTGTATCGAATAATGCCATGAGCGTTGAAGTCTGAGGACTTAGATGTAGCAATGTTATTGGTATTGATCTAATTATTTATATTTGGGAGATATGTTTCCCTGGTTGAAGTGCACTATTCTCGTAATTTTACACGAACTCGATACTTTTCTTTTGGCGGGTGACAGGTGAGATAAACGAAAAAAAAGTCTACTTTCAGGAAAGAGTTCGTCTTAATTAGATATGAATATAGTATGTATGATGTATTAACGTATTACCGGACAACTAAAATTATTTGTAGGTACTACAGAAATTTTGTCAATGAAATGTCTTGAATTACTGGTGGCATACAAATAAAATGCCATGATTAAAGTCCATTAACTTTGAAGCGGTGAGTTTGCGGCATTTAGCGAGGATCCCTGGAAATATTAAAATTTTGTAAAATCTAAAAAGCATGCTCTTAATACCGGACAATTATTTGTCAATGAACTTCAATCAAGCACTTAGATAAAAGTAAATTATATTTTACATTAATAACAATTCCAAATGCTCGACAAGATCATAATCATGCTAACTTTACTAGTTTGGAAATAATAAAAGTCCGGTACTAGGTTAGTAATCATACTATGGGTGCACTCGAAACTCGGACATTCACCTTAACGTTCAGTGAACGTTAAGGTGGAAACCATCAATTACGTTGTATTAGTCTGTCAAATTATATGACTAAAATAGTGTAAGAAAAATATTTTTCTCTCTTTTTTGGACTCGACATAGATGCGTCAAAGATATATATATGGACGCTGCACTCAAGATGGATATACTTGAATCAATTTGACTTGCTCATAAGTCCCCCATGAGAAACCCATTAAAATGTCATTTTCCTAAATGGCTCAATGATATCGAATTACAGATAGTATGAACAACGCTTTTTTTTAACATCTTTCTCTGGCTTCATAGTCATGACAACGAAAGGGCTTCTTGTGACAGGTCGTGCAGACTTTTGATTGTAAAATTGACGAAGTGAACTCCAAACAAAGATTTAAGTTCCCTCAGAATATAGCAACACTGGAACGTTTTTTTTTTAATGAAGGAACATCGACGGATGCATTTTGCATAGTTTGCTTCCAGTGTATTAATTGAGTGGTTTTGCTATTTGACTTTAATGCCTAACAAGAGTAAATAAACTCAATTTGACGCTTACTGCGCATTTCATTACTGCGTCATATCTGATAACGAATGAACCGCGGGGGCTTGCCGCTTCATATTTGAACGGGCCTTCAGTTGTTAACCACGGCAATATCATGGGCGTAGTTAGAACATACTGTGTTAAAGACATCGTAGGGATTGTCGTAAAAAACGGGTTAAGACTAGTCACATATCAGTGACAAATTCAGTGTTTGATACTTTGATGAGGTGCTGACATGGTACCGACGTGACTTGCATACTGTCAGTCAGCGGAACGTTTCACTGCTGATAACCCATTTGCCACCTCATTCTCATAATCCCTCATGGTTTAATACACGGGTCACATGGTTCTGGTAAGATATAGGTTAAGAGAGAGAAGTAAGTATTAATCCGTGAGACGGTTTTACTTCTCATTTGCAGAAGTGACGTGTCTTTGAAAGCCAACACCGTGTTCCTTAGTGCTTGGGGTCATTGAAAGGCTCTCTAATGGAAACAGATACTGTCTTAAAACATGACCGAAATCCAGAAAGGATTGACAGAGAGAGCAACGGACATTTTACTGTAGAAATCAGGCTACTGAGATTACCATGGTAGTCGTTAATCCCAGCCCCTCTATAATCCCTTTAAGCCTCAAGCGTGGTATTGGCTAAATTAATATCCATAGTTTTAAGGGAAACTGTCGACGAGTGCTTAAGATTCGAATACTATATCTCCCAAACTAAGGATGGATCCAGAATTTTGTAAAGAGGGAGCGCATCATTCTTGAAAGTTGCTGACAATTATTTAAGATAAATACTAACGTTCGTCAGGATTTTCATGTGACTCATTACTCCTTAATACTATGACAAGCAAAAATAAAAGAACAAAAAACAAAAAATGAACAAGGGGGGGGGGGGTCCTGTTGTGCTCTCGGAACCCAACAGTGTGGCAACCGGTTCTGGTTGAAAAGGTGAATAATTAGTATGGAAAGATGGTGAAGAAAAATGGAGTCTGAAGTCATGGTAGTCCCAACTACATGCAGGATAGTGGTCTAAAAAGCGCAACAGTTAGTCTACTTGTAGTGAACATGGTCAATGTGATTCCCAACAAGTGTTGTATTCAATGTGGAAAGCCTTGCTTTGTAAAGGATCGATGCACTACCTTAACAAAATCGTGCTTCAAGCCAGTTTCTCTTAAACTTGCAGTTCATTCATTCCTCGGTAAATCGAGGCGACTTTTTAATGTTTTTATTTCTTGCGTCATTTGTGAGCAAGGCTAAATGCGTGATTAATACGCTAACGGGTCCTATTTACTCACAATTATGGCACTCTAAAGATGACATAAGCAAACATCATCTGAAGAGCATTTTCTTTCTCTTAACTCTGCCAGCGAAAAGACACGAGGCATTTTTGTTCATTTCCTCCCAAAATTTGGCTTAAAAGCGGCGCTTCCGTCTTTCATGGCCACACACAAAAAAAGAAGAAAAAAAATCGCGACGGACATGTGTTTGGAAGGGTGATGAGCTGAAAGCTGTATTTTACTAGACATTATCGATTCAGGATAATTGGCAAAAATGAATTAGACGCATGCCTTCGTGTCAAGGATCGTGAAGAGAAGGGAATCTCGAGTCTTGTTAGGTAACGTGGTTACAGGGGGACCATACATGTAGGTTTAAGAGGGTGTACAACACATATTCATTCAATTACCTACACTTTACAAATTCCTAAATTCAACCTTAGATCTAACGCTATGCTAACCTTAACCCTAAACCATTTAAATATTTATTAAAATATCTATTCGACATTTTAAAACAAATTTGCTTGCTCACGATTGATAGAAATTGAATAGCTGACATATTACTTGGGCAAGAGACGATCACACTCATAGAGAAACAGCGCCCTACGTCCTTTTGGACCTTTTGAACCTATCAGGACCTTTTGTCGCCTGTGTAGGATTTCTACAAATGTTATGTACCATGCTATTTCAAGCAATGTGAAATATATCCTAGGAAACCTTTTTTATGCAAAGACACGTTACATTAGCAGAAGGTTTATTAATTATACTTTGACATCAACATGGAGAGGGGCATTGTAACATAGCAGCATTACGATGCATCGCTAGATTGAAAAAGCCGAGGAAGGTTATAGAAAATGCATCCTTTTTAGACTGACGTATAATTTGAGTATACATGCCGTAACATGATGTGTCTTTACAAATTGTCAAAATAAAATCTCCCCTTGCATATTCTCTCTCTCTCTCTCTCTGTCCCTCTACTTCACGTTCACCCTCTCCCTCCTAATATCTCTGTATCACCCCTCTCTCTTTGATTCTGTCTCTCAATCTCTCCCTGTCTCTGTCTCTCCATCCCCCTCTCTCCTTCCCATCCATTCTCTCTCTCTCTCTCTCTCTCTCTCTATCTATCTATCTTTCTCTCACTCTCTCGTACCCATGTCTTTCTCTGTATGCTATGCAACAAACCCCTTAACTTCTTTTTCCCCTTTTCCTTCTGATTGTTTCAAATACGTATGTGCTTGAAGTATTCCGTTTTATGTCAAGGTGCACGTATCATATTTCTCGTTTTGAATCCGTTACATTTGGAGAATGCTTGTCAGCTTATAGCGGTGGAATTGATATGTTTCTTTGGTATCCCCGTTTATCTATCAGAAGACAGGGAAAACGGTGACATTTACAAATATGTGATGAATTATGATGAGAATAATAGTTGCATTTGTATAGTGCCTAATTCCACCGTCTCAAAGTGATCTACACAATCATTGCTACTTCTTTAATATTGGATTTCACGTACAGTGCAAATCCCCATTTTAAAATGTATACTGGAAAGCTTTCCGATCAATCGCCTTTGCAAACGATTACACCCTTCAAACAAAAAATAGATTCCGTTTCATGTCGGGGAACCATTATTTTATTCACCCGGGTGAAGAGAAGCGATGTATATTAAAAAGTCTGAATTCATGCAGTGTAGACGTAAGTAATGGTTGTACGAACGTGTCGCTCTTCATACTGCACCTTTCATAGACACAATGAGAAATGAAAGTGAACATCGCAATTGCTTCTTGTTATGACTTATGATCGTTGTTCAAGATGCGTCATTTCGCTGCCGTAAGACTGCGTCAACTGCTAGCGCAGTCTTTGACGCTTCGTGAGAGAGTGACATCGTACAGAAATTTAAATGTAAAATGATCGGTGCAATTTTTCGAAAAATTTATTGTGTGTATGAGCAAATCATCTGTATGAGAGCATGGAAGTAACGCAATCAAATTGACGTCTCGTGTGCAACCGACCTCATACGTTTTACATCCGTGCGTCACTCTGATGTCCGTTGCATTCCGTCATTCAGTGATTTAACCAATTATATGATCAAAACGTCTGCAATTTTTAATTTGTATTCCACAACATGTCGCTCACGTTACAAAGCACACCATTCTAAGACGCACTACTGAGTCAGTAATTGACTCCTCTTGTTCAACATGCATAACTTTTAATTATTTCTTGTTGGTTAGGCCTACCAACAGAAGATTTTGTTTTCAATGTTATACATTACTTCTTTATTTATACAACTGTATATCGAGGATCGGCATCATTCCGCTTCAATCTGAGCTCGGGTCTCAGCATCTCAATTTCAGATATCGGCGGAGTATTGTTAATCCCTCGAGACTTGTTCTCACGATTATCACTCCTCCCTACATAGATATGTGTTTCTTGGCTGTCTACGGCTGCTCCTATCGGTAATTGAAAGAGAGCCGGAGTGTTGTGTAACCTTAGAATGACATGTTCTTTCCTGTCATTAGGCAAAAGTTCTCCTTTTTCAGCCCACGTCTTTTTTCGATTTTTTTCTTCAGCCTGTGGTATTTTTTATATTTTAATCATTCACAATGGCGGCAACCGCATTTTGACGCCAATAGCTTTATTAATTTTTAAAGAAACTCCGTAACGCTATCATGTTGTCGTCTTCAGGGAATGGCTTATCTATGTAGTTACGCAACCTCACAAGGTCAATGGGTCAAAACGATTATTGATTTCTGTTTAGACGATAGAAATAAATGAATACAAATGTTCCTGTTTTTGTCATGAAGTTTGATCAAATATGTTTTTCTTTTAATGGATAGAAAGGATTTTTGTCCTCGTAATTCTAAAGCAGTCTCCTTTTTTACCCGTTTTATTAAGATAATTGCCCAAAATACACATTGTGAAATATCTCCTTGCTTTGAAATATAAACCTTGCCACTATTTTCTACCAGGTTTTTCTTACCTTTATGGATGTAGAATTCGACCATTGTCCGCTAGATTCATTTCTTTGTATAGGCCTATATCTATTGTGTTTTGCTTTGAATCCGAATGTGCTAAATCATAGCCTTTGAAGTAAAGTTACATAAATCGAGTTATTAGTACTTTGAATTAAACATGTACTAACATTTTCTTTTGTTTGTTGTTTTTTCTTCTTCGTTTTACTCCATTTCCTAACGCATTGCAGGACGCTGGCAGGAGTAGATGACAGCTTTATATCTCACACAACCTATACAGATCAGATTACTTTGAACCTAGTCAAAGCAGCTAGCGAGGTTGCAGGTTAGATGAAATACACACCAACATTTAACTATTCTGCAGGCACAGACTCTAATTTGACACTTTACCACAATTCCTAAAGCCTTGAGGAAAGCCCAGCTCTGTCAGTCTCTAGCTGTGTTCGGAGCAGCTAAAGTACAGAGTCTATGCAGTATGCTCTTTTCCTAGTCTCACTGTACACACACTGTTACACACAGTGACTGTTTGTGCCTGTTAGTTCCAAACCCGCATTTCAAAGCTCCTTCACATGTAGTCCTTACATATATTATTCGTTTTTATCGTTGTGTAAGAAACTTCATGTATATCTTTAAACCCTCTTGTCACGAATGGGTTGAGCCGTAGCCAGAGTTTGATGTTTGGGGGGGAACATACATGCAATTGATCGACGTCCTGGGGAGGGGTCTATGAGGAGGGGTGTCTGATCTTGGAAATTTAGGGGGGCACGTGCCCCCGGGGCTCCCCGTGCCCCCCTGGCTACGTGCCTGCGAATGGGAATAATAGTTTCTTGTATCTATTATTTTAATTTCAACTTAATGTTTTAAAATTATTATTGAGTGAGTGAAGATAAGTGTTTTATTTTGTTTTATTTGATGTTTTATTTTAGTTGATGCTTTAAAATGTAACATTGAATGGAAAGGAGGTTAAATGTTCCTCCAAAACACCTGTCAATTTCAATAATGAACACTATATATTAATTGTTTTCTTGTTATTTACAAATAAGTAAATAACAAAATAGATTCAATTGATTATATGACATTTTTATTGAAATCAACCTTCAACTAAAAGCCTTTCTAAAACCCAAGAGAGAGAGAGAGAGAGAGAGAGAGAATGTCACTCTCCTCTGAACAAAAGATGGAATGTATGATATGCAGTATGACCACAACAATGCACCTGTCTTTTTAATTCCTCATTGTAGATTGACGAAACTCGGACAAAGTCATCTAAATAATCATTTATTTCCCTATGTTTTGGGACATCGTTGTTTTTATATTGTCACCATGGGCATTGTGTAATCTATTCAAATCAATGGCCAATCTCGAATAATTACAGAGACACCTTTTTATTCAAGGAACATCTGCTTTGCTTACCTGACCAACCTGAAACCCACCACTTTCCTTACTGATTATTTATAAAACCCAGTCAAAATTAAACAAAAACTCTTTTATGTTTTTTTTTTATTTACCAAGAAAGAAACAGTTATTAAAATCGATTAATAGAATACCCGTGAAAATTCTTTCTTTCTTTCTTCCGATTGTCATGCGTGTGTTTCGCAGGAGAAAATTGATTTTCCTTTGGGGCTACCAGTTACTGACGCCTGTAAATGTCAATGTTTTTTTTTAACATTGGAAATAAACTGAATTACAATTATAATTAGACCTTGATAATTTGTCTCTCTTCAGCAGGCAAATTCCAAAAAATAGCATGTTCAGTTCAGTGAACATATCGTTTAGTTTTATGAGAAAATGTACATCGATTGGATTAAATGTTTGTACTATTCTGTAATAAAGCAGCAAACCCGTGACGGGGGTGGCCACAAAGAAGTTGGTCACAGAGAAGTTTCCTACTGTTCTTTTGGCATTGGTGTAGACAGGATTTATTAGGTAACGGTGAAGCTGTGATTCAACGTAATGAGGACAATCGCACTTCTTTGACAAAAACATATGTATTGGAACGACCATTTAGGTACGCAGGCATGACAGGCGTATGATCATTTTAATATTACTTTCATACATTGTTTATAATGTTCCATATTAGGCGTAACAATACATTTTGTTTAAATCCGATTGTTCAATGATCTAGGAATGACATATTCTCGTGTTTCTACATTGATGTATTCGCTCAGGATTTAACAGGCAGGCACACTTTAGTTAAACCAGGGGGGTGTTTCACAAAGACTAAGATCGACTTTAAGTTGGACTTAAGTATAACAGGCCGTTCGTGCCATTGTTTGCCCTCACCATTATGATCTTTAGATAATATTTTTTCCTTCAATAATGAATTATCAAAAAATTTAAGTTTTGTAGATTTTTTACCATGATTTGTACGTCCCGTGAGAGACCATGAATGCCAGTAAATGATGACAGAAAACAATGGCACGAACGGCCTGTTATACTTAAGTCCAATTTAAAGTCGATCTTAGTCTTTGTGAAACACCCCCCATAAATTTTAGAAGACTAAGCATGATTAATACTGACATACATATACACAACATAGTGACATACCAACACAAATACGGTATGCAGATGACAATAGATATGAACTCTGCAAACAGTAACGTAACCAAATAATTGTGATATCAGTTGTGATATCAAGTATGTATGAAGCATCTTGAAGAATAAATCTATTCTCATTTGACTTTGACCTCTAGGTCAACCGGTTCCAGTAATCCTAGAGCTCTTCGGGGAGTTCTTCTTCACATTCTGTCAGCGCTCTGGCTACGATGAGATGCTCAGAGTTCTTGGAGGAAATCTCAAAAGCTTCCTTGAGAACCTGGATGCCCTGCACTCATACCTTAGTTTCTCTTACAAGAAGATGGAGGCGCCCTCTTTCCGCTGCGAGAGGAGACCATCGGACGGTGCACTCATCCTACATTACTACTCACATAGAAAAGGATTGCATCCCATAGTAGTCGGTAAGGGTGTCAAAGGTCACTTTTACTAATGTACGCAAAGAAATGGTTCATAAGTAAGTTTAAAGTCATTGTATTTGGTAAGGGGCAAACGTGACTTTTATTTACATAATTAGAAGGAAGACAGTACCCATCTTTGTACGCATGGCAGTAGGTAAGAGTCAAAGGTTACTGTGGAGTGTGTCCCTTCAAAGCTGGTGAAATATAACATGGTCAATCATGCATTACTCTATGGTAAAAAACAAAGATCAAAGGTTAATAAGGAGTACACCCATTTGTATTAGGTAAGGGAAACGTCACTTATATTCATAAACGGAGATAGAAAATGGATCCCATTGCAGTGTATAACTGATAAATGTTATTTTATCTTTTTCAACGAAAGGAGTAGCAGGACGTGTCAAATGACACTAATGTCTATGATGTTGCTTTGATTGTATTTTGTCGTGGTCAACTCCGTCGACTTCGTTAATTTTAATGGATTACAATCGGCTAGACGGCTAAAAAAGCATTGGGTCCACTTTTGTCCACCATGCTAGACAGACCTATAGTTTCATTCTGCAATGACCATGTTACAATATACAATTTCCCTCAAGCTATGGGTCACTGGCCATTAGAAGAGGTAGAGAGAGCGAGAGAGAGAGAGAGAGAGAGAGAGTTGCATCAGGTGAATCAAAATATTGGGTTACATTACGAGCTTCATATCTTACTCTGATTAAAATAATAACAATAACAATATATAGGATTTATAAGGCGACGAATCGACTTGAAATCAAATGCCTAAAGACGCGCTTGTGAAACAGAAACAAACAAGAGATCACATAAAAGTATCTGCATTATAAACAAAAGAACAGTGGTAAGATAGAACATACACAGATGACAGGACAATTAGTTATATGCCGAATTAAAGAGATACTTTTAAATATTATTTTTAAACACTTCAACTGTTCTGCTATTACGAATCTCTCGAGGGAGAGCATTCCACAGCAAAGGCCAAAGATTTTAGAGTGTAAATATCTGGACGAAATATACTGAATTATCAAAGAATATTCTACTGTGGAGCAAAGCCATGAACACAATGAAATAAAAGCAAAAGAATATGATTTTTGAAATCGTACAAGGTATGTTGAATAAAAGAGCATTTCCAAAATCAAGACGGGATGAAATCAAAGCATGAGTGATCTTCTATGCGGCAATGCACTTCTCTATGGCTCTGCATTATACGTTCACGATCACTAATAAAGTCCATTCACATTGTTGAGATAGAGAGAGAGAGAGAGAGAGAGAGAGAGTAAAAAGCAAGACGTATTCTCTTCCGTTGGACATATCGGAAAATGTACACAAAACCCCTAAGACCCACGCGAACACCCACCCACACACATTGCACATCTAAACTTATGTGAATAAAGCCATAACGAAAATGGAAACTCAATAGTTCCATATAAAAGAAAATATGCAAAGCCTTGAAATATCCCTATATGCATGTATATAAAGTAATGAAACAAGGACATAAACCATTCTATTATTAAAAACCTAATAACAGATATTGGCTGGATTAAAATAGATAGGATTAATGATGACTCTATAATTCGTCTTTGGAACTTACCCGAACTTACAAAACAATGCAGTGCTGGCAGTAAATCTTAAATCTGATTAAATTTATGTTTAAAGACTTAAAGATATAGTTGACTTCTGGTCATGCGATTGCATTGTGAAAGAAACGGTGTGGAATCGATCAGAAAAGCTTTATCATCTAGCATATAAGTATTGGTGTGTACTGCAAGGTTCTGTAATCATCAAAATGATAAGAATTTGGCCCAGTCTTGGTAAAGTTACAAGCACTGTACACAGAAAGATGTATATGGGACTAAACGAACATGTGGCATAAAAATCCGTCCCGATTTGAATGCTGTTACATGCCATATTTAGAATATTAAGGCATTTGAAGAGCCATGCTTTTCATGGAACAATTTTTATCTGATGTTCTTCCGCACTTGCATAATAACAATGATAACGCTCATAAATTATTTTTCACCTCTTCCCAGAACTCAACCTTCTCTTTAAACATGTAATATGTTTTCATTTCATAATACGTCTCCTTCTGCTATTATTTCCCTATGCAGGTATTGTTCGAGCTGTTGCAAGGGAATTCTTTCAGAGTGAAATAAGAATGGATGTACTAGACGAAACACACGAGGAGGAGAGGAATGGCAAAAAGGAACACGTGACCTTTGCCATCTTTCAAAAGAAGCTACAAGAAAGTATCGATACCACCTCGCCCAAATCGGATAAAACGCAGCAGAGCGAGTCAAAACACAACAAAGAGGTAAGATTTTTGTGTGAAATGTTATGAGAATGCCTATAGAGCATAATATTGGACAAGGAGCTTCAGTAGCATTTAGGTATGCATAGAAAGGCTATTTTTATCAGCCGTTCAACTATTTTGTTTTAATAGTAAAAAATCAAAATCAAAATAGACGTCCGTAGTAGACTTGTAGTGATCAGGAAAGACATTCGACTGAAATGTGTTTTGACTTAAAAGCAGGATATTATACTGACACTACTTCAAATTTACGTAATACTTTTGTTGCAAATTTGAAGAATAATATGTGATCAATTTAGTCCTGAAAGAATTAAGGAATACACAAAAATATAATCAGTAGTGTTGTGAGGCTTCGTAGTATATGCCTGTTCAATGTTGAATATGCTTTATTTCTTAATCATACATGTATACTAGAATACGAATGAGGTAAATTGCACGTGTTACTTTCTTACATACTGCCATTATTAATAACAATGAGGCTTTGTTCACCTTTAGATTTCTGATTTACTTTCTCTTATTCTTTCTTTTCATTTTACGCTCGGGGTATCAATTCATCTTGCACATTCTTCATTTCCAACCATCTTCTTTTGTTCCTTATCATCCAGCACTTATCTTCAAGAGAGATTCCAAATTCGAACTTGAACTGTTCAGAAAAAAAACTGAAACTGTCCCTTGCATTAATTTTTCGAAAATTCTACGAGCTGCCGCGAAAAATCATGACTCACAGCAATTAACTTTTGCATTTTCCATTTTGTGAAGGTTTCTGGTTGTACTGTGGAAAATAAGAGCTAAGCAAAAACATGCTTTTCCCAAATGACAACTCACCATGCTTTTAATTATAAATAGTTTAGATTAGGTAGGTTAGAGCAATGCTAGAGCATTTTTTTAAATAAAGAATAGTGCTCTTTCTTCGCCTCAGTCTCATTCTGATTTCTAGTTCCATATCGATTAGCTTGCAAAAGACTATTTCTGCACGACGGCAAGCTTCATTAATATTGATTAAGCGGCTTGCTTTCTTTTGAATATAACCCAAAAGAACATAAACATCCGCCTCATCAATCGCTGCCCTTTGTGCATATTCAATCCAATTTTACCGTCGAAATACCGACATTTGAATTAACAAAGAGTTTTAATGTCACTTTATTACTTTTTGATTGTTTGAAAAAACGATTCAAAAGAAAAATTTTGGTAAAAAACTTCTCTCTCTTCACGGCTGATAACTTCATGTAAAAACATGTACCTTGATGTGAACATTCACGCAGCTCTGGACCTCCGCTTATGTTTCAAAACTTTTTAAATTCCTGGCATCGTTTGGTAAATATCACTGTTCCTGGTAAAAATATCGGCTTTTGAACAAAACAGAATCAAAGAATCACCTGAATATTTCCTCATTTATTTGGAATCTCTTCTACATGCATGCTATTGCACGTCACGTGACTTGATGGGACTATAATCCATTGCTGTGATTGGTCCATGTGATCATGACTACCACCTTTTACCCTCTCATTAGAACATCACCACTGATGATAATATATCGGTGACGTCATCAGAATGGATGCCTTATAAATGGGTGAGTTACGTAATCCATTTGATGTCACAACACCACCCCTCGGCGATTAAACACCCACGACACTATCTTATCAAACATGCACAAAAGTTCAAGTCAAATATAAACTAAATATCATATTTATACTTCAACATATTTGGCGAACGACAAATTCTGATAAATCGAAACTGAAATAAAACGGGCCCTCGTGTGAAATATAGAAGAAAAGAAATCTTAAAGAGAATCTTGGAGAATTCAGAATACCCTTTCAACGTAGAAAAGACTCTCTATACACGAGACAAAGCGCGGTTTGTGGAAACAGCCCCCCCCCGCCCCCTGCACAGTAACCTGAATCTCATTACTCAACTCTGTAAGAACGTCTAACTCTCGACGGAGGAATTAAGAGAGCACCGCTACTCATCAGTCATTACAAGAACACTTAACATGTAATCCAGCCGTAATCAGACACTTGATTCGAAGAATAAATCTTAAGTGGCCAGCTCACCTAAAACTCGGTGGTTCTCGAGGTTAATTGCCAAACATAAGAATAGAGAATGAAAATGAACAAAATACAACATCAAAGGGATTTCTTTAGTGGATTTCTGCTTCTATCATTAACCTCTAATACAAAATGAAAGTAGTTTATGAAACTTCTATAGATATAAAAATGATAGATACACATTGACAGTGCTGCCATAGACTATATAGTAGAAAATAGCGTAATATCAATTATATAAATGACGACTACTAAATTTGCTGAATACAAACTAAGCTTTATGTACGCACCAAAATTAAGATTAAATTAAAAACAAATTAGAAGATTACTTTAGAGTAATGATTCAAGCAAGATGCTTTTCTGTTTAACAATGCCCCATTGCTTATTCCTTCACACAACTATTCTTTAAACGAGCGTCAACTTGATTAAATCACTTCTACGCATTACAAAAGAAAGTCAATTTACTGCGGCTAAAGTAAATAGTATATTGTAAGATTTCACACGATGAGACCAAATGTTAACACTGGAACCAAACAGTAGATGAATTTCCTATTCTCGTCGAGTGTTTGTAAGCGTTACTGTTGAATGGAGCCGAGCTGATACTGTGCGATCGGAATAAAATTATGCTAGTTTCTCCTAAATCCAAACCAAATTGATGGATAAGTAGCTGTATAAAGATCCCGAGTGATTCCGATCAGGCCTGTCGCCGTCTTGATATAAAACAATCAGTTTCGGATCTTTGTACAAGGGGTTCAAAACGGCAACATTCAGTAGACGAAGATGATTCGCGCCATCTTGTGCAAGTTGCTTCCTGATATACTGCGATACCATTTCAGCATGTGAAAACACGAGTTACATTTAGTAGGATTTTTACGAGAACACGGTTATTAAAGGATCTGGAAACAATGGCGCGTAATTTCACAAGTGCTCCTGGAGAATGCAACGTATTTGTGAGTATTCTGAGTCTCTAAATATACCGAAAAATGATTTGTTCACAATTCGTTTTTTTAAAATCCCATTTCGGTCACACTATTTTGACCCATGCAGAGTCATTTGTTTTCCCCTTATTTGTTTGCATCATGATTTCCACAGTATTCAAATGACTTGCATTAATTATTTTGAGCTTTACAACTCTTCAATTTTATAGGGGTCCGTATGAATAAAATGCAGTCCGCATTACGAGGAGAGAATGTATTTTGCCTCATTTGCAGGGCAACGGATTCAACTTGTTTTGATTGATTGAGCATGTTTCTTATTTTTTCCACAAAAAAAATCGAATAAAACATTCTGTTCAGATAAAGTTATTTCAACCAATTAAACAAAAAATTATGATCTGTATCATTATATCGGCATGTAGGCATACGATTCATAATTGCATGGGTAGATTAAGAGCATGAACGGAGAGATTATTTGCATCTTATTTTAAAGCATGATACCAATAACCCCCAAGGATGAGTAATTTTATTCAGTAATCACACATTGCATGACAGTGAGGTCGCTCTATCATATCAGTCATAACGATTTCACAATTATTTAATATCGTCATTCATGTCCTTATCCCTGAAGATTTTACACCACCCATGACTCCATAATGAAAAAATCACATCCTCAAACCAGAATCCATAACGTTCTTTATCTACTCATTTGTACGAGAGGAGTATGGAGAAACCTTACATAGCACCCTGTCTCATCACCATCATTTCTATCATAATCAAAACGTGATTTCTATGGTTGATGTATTGCTATAGCCTATAGGTCGTATTTTTCCGGAGAGGAGAGTTGAAGTATGCATCTAAAACCCCTGTTACAAATTATATCAGCTATATCACTCATATAGAAATACAGGAATATGTTTATATTTGTTGTTGAATAATGACACAAATAATTATTTATACTTGAATACATCCTTTCACGGTTACAAGAGTACGCATGCGCCGACTGCGGCGCCATTTTAAATTACGAGTAAACAACTTGTTTACTCGTAATTTAAAATGGCGCCCATGTCAATATGATGTGAGCGCGCAGTGCAGGCAGTGACGCAACAATACATGCGCAACTTAAAACATTGATGACGCAATGTTTACTCGCAAATTAAAATGGCGCCCTTAACCTTTGTATGACTAATGTATGCATACGTTGAATTATTTCTTATTATCATTTAACTTATATTTTATTAATTTCTACTAACAACATATTGACTTATTAATTGTTTTTAACATGAATATATATCCATATTTTCCTATGTAATACCATTAAATGAAATCTCTTATCTATCTATATGAACGAAATTTATTGTACTGGTTATTTTACAAGTATTCTCTTTGACTCTTTATATTTAGTGTTAATATCAATAATTTTCTTTGTTTTGCTCCCTCAACTTTCGGCACATTTGTTTCTTCAGGATGAAGACCATGTAAGTATATCATTACGCTTGGCTTCCTCTATTCTCATTGGTACATATTTATTACTTGATGAGTGTGATTTGATTCTATCGGTCACGTGATGTATGCATTTTGAATTAGTGTAAGGCTCAAGCTTAGCCTGTTCAATTATGTGGATGTAGTGTAGAAGTGTTCTGGTATAGTGATTCATTCACTTGACTCTCAATCCAGTGGTTGAGGGTTCGAATCCCAGCCCGGCAACAACGTCCTTTGACAAGACATTAATCTACAGTTGCCATTCCCCACCCAATGGGTGCATGGCTATTGTTTGGGTAATATTAATTGCAGGGCCCTAGGGAAGAGCAGCAATGAAGCTGATGAGGCTTCCCTGGATAAACAAATTTACTATCTCACGTCACAGAATGAACAAAAAGTATTTCCCTTTGTGAACCATGACATGTAAAGAATTTATAAAAAGTGATAGGCTGATAAGGGAGTGAAGGGATGACGAGGAGGATAAGAACAGAATTTAAGAATTAGAAGGGGACAAAAATGAAGAAGAACAAAAACTTTAATGGAGAATAAGAATAAGATTATGAGAAGAAAGTGATAAGGTAAAGGGAGTAGAATAAATGGAAGAAAAAAGATAAAGGAGAAGAGAAAAGAGGAAGAGAATAAGTTTAAATGATAATACAGAGTCAGAAGAAGCCTTTGTCAAATTTTCTTTCTTTTAGAAAGGCAACTCACTGTAAGAAAGACTTGGATATGAAGCTCAAAGGTATCGGGAATATTAACAATACTGAAATATTTTAATTAGGAAACCTGAATCTCGGTTTCTAAACACGAACCTCTCGTGGTTTTGACATGAGAAGTGCTGAGGAAAATAAAATAAGATATTGCAGCCGTATTAGGGCCTCTTCTTCTCGACGAAATAAACCAACCGCAAATGACATGTCCTCACTTCATAGATGAACTATGAATACACGTTGAAGTGGTTTGGAGAAAACTAGTTTGAATTTCGAAGATGGCAAATTTCCACATCTAAAATCAGCGTTGAATACCAAACATTTGGTATTTTTATTTATAAATTATATAAACAAAAATCTTCATGAATAACATTTGAGGTGGCCAAGGGTGTGTAACACCTGGCCGCGTCAGAAATATTAGTTACTAAACTTTCGATTTTCATTTGTTCTAACTTTTTTCAGATATATGCATATTGTATCTTATATTTATGAATAGCTTGAAAACATTGATCTGAAAACAAAAATATGTTTCAAATTGTATTTCCTAATAAATGTACCTGCGAGTGGCCCTTCAAAAGGCAAGTCCACTCCAAAAATAGCTGACTTGCAATAAAAGCAGAAAAATCAGACAAACTAATCAAAAATTGTTTGAGCAAAATCGGATAACTAATAAGAAAGTTATGAATTTTTGAAAAATTATGTAAAACTATGGAACAATGAGAATCACAACACAAATTGCCAAGATGGTTATCAGTTTGTGACGTCATGTCCTCACAACTTATCAATTGCTTTATATAGTTTAAATCCATTAATTTCCCTTTTTATCCCCAAAACTTGATTTCCCCATGCCTTTGCCCATGTTATATGATTTGTATCATATTGCATGCATGACATTTCCCAAAAACTTTTATGAATTTTGAAGAATTGATACTATTTTCTGAATATTGTATTTCATAATTATTGATTTTTATATAAATAGTTTATCAAAATTCAAATTTTTCATGATTTAACTGGACAAAAATTACTCTTTATTTGTGCATCCACACAAAAACATATTACTAACAATCTAACTTGGATGCTGGTGTGAAGAAATAAGATTCTTAGGGTGAAAATAGAAAATTTATATTATCAATATACAGAAACAAAAATAGTGGATAGTGAGGACCATACGTCACAGACTCATGAGTGAGTTGCCAATTTGTGTAGTGATTTTCAAAGTTTTTCATGTCATTAAAAATTCATAACTTTCTTATTAGTTATCCGATTTTGCTCAAACTTTTTTTGATTGATTGGTTTGTCTGATTTTTCTGGTTCTATTGAAAGTAAGTTATTTTTGGAGTGGACTTGGGCTTTAACAGTTTCAAAACTGAGTTGATTGGCACCGATGTGGTTATTATACTTGCAAGGTATTGATCAGAGACTGAGATAGTTGTGGGGATATTGATCGATGAAATGATAACATTTATATAATATTGATTGTAATTTCTCTCCCATTTTAACCTCTCTGCTTTTATGGAATCGTATTCAATGACGTATAACATTTTTATTTTGTGAATGTTAAGTTGAATTAAAAATTACAGTTACGATTTAAAAATAATAATAAAAACCCGTACCTTTCATTATAGAATATATTATGACTATGGTTTTTATTATAACGCCAATAATAATATGTTAGGAAACATGATTTGATATTCATAGTATTCTTGTTTAGCAGATGATATGATTGTAGTGCTTATATCTAAACAAATATTTAACAAAATAGGCATGGTCGCAAGGGATGTTTTCGTGAACACAGTGAATTGATTCGGAAAAAAATAATTTGAAAAATCTGAATTTATTTTTTATTCAAAAGCATTCAAAGAATATAGACACTGTAACGATTGTTTTATTTTGTTTATTTGAATGCATATTGTCATTCCTGATTCCTGACTAGTTTTGTCTTCAAGCAGTATTCTTTAGTTGATTACAATGAGTAAATAACGTTATGGCCATGCCAACTATGTAAATATACCATTCATGTTGAGAACAAATTACATTGTACTATTGTTTCATTAAGCTGCAGATATATTCCCTTCCCTTTCCCTTGTCTCTTGTAGTTAATTGTGAGTATCGATTCATGTATCCCTGTAATCTCCCTTTCCCGGTTTTAGTGTGTATTTGTATTTTATAAACGTAACTTTAGTTAAATTAGGTCATTGTAGTTTAAGGAGCCTATCCACTACTAGCTCTGCTTTTCCATAGGCTCCGCCACTATATCTCTTAAGATTCAACTCAAGGACAATTTTCTGAATAGTGTGTACCGGTATTATATTTACATGTATATTATAATCATATTTCATTATGTTGTTACACTCTTTGTAAAATGAGATATTGTGGAAACCAATACATTATCTTATCTTATCTTATCTTTTCATCCTATGTTTGGCAGAATGTTCGACAAAGGCAGGCACTGAAACCGAACAATGAACGTCCAACTACCCTCAACGTCCAGTCCTTGGTCTCCCTCGCCAACGACTACGGCAGCTTCACTCCATCATACCCCGAGAAGCTGTGGTTAGACCAGCGAATGTTCTGCGAGTACTTCCCCTATCACCTCGTATTTGACTCCAACCTCAGACTTCTGCAATCCGGTGTCCACATACAGAGGGCGCTGCCCAAGCTGCGGACTATGGAAGACACCACTGTGAACAATCTCTTCAACATGTTGCACCCGCAGATTGACTGGAGTGTGCCCAGTATACGCAAGTTCATTAATATGCAGTTCGTCCTGGAGACGAAACGAGAGATGATAATTCCCGGATGGGGCGAAGAACAACCAATGCTTCAACTAAGAGGTAAATAGCTATCATTTACCAACTCAAACATTAATATATTCAACCACGGAATTTCAAAGACAGTTTCTTTGAAATAGATGGGTTCTTTCGTCTGATAAACTTTGGGAATAGTAGAAAACGTGACTTGTGTACGATGCTAGTGTATTTACAAAGATTAGAGATTGCACCAAGATGGCGCTCGTCTAGATAATACAAACATGCGACCACCAAACTCCTTGACATCGCATAATCTACTTTGTTGCCTTTAAAATGTCATGAAATACCTTAAAATTGGAACGAAACGGAGTGTCATGACGAAGAAACGTGTAAGGTGTCGAATGGTTCTATATCATGCTCTCCTTTAAAACAAAACTTACAAACAAGCAAAATATTTGTCATAGTTTGGGTCACAACTCAGATCATCAGTAATACCAACTATAATATACTTTTTCGTTCGAAATATTTACATTGTCGTAGCTTTAAAGTGCAAGCCAATTCCCATTAAGCACTTAACGATCTAAATTATTTCGCAAAACTGCATTATGATGTTAAATTGTTCATGAAGTCTATTTATATCCCAAGAATATGATGAACATTTTGTGTATCCTTGTTTGTATGAACTCGTTTAGTAGAATGTACTCAATCAATGTCTTGAAATATTATTCTCTATTAAAGGCAGTTTTAACCTCTTTCAATTGTACTATAGGTCAAATGATATGGATGGACTCCCTGGACGCCATGTTGTTTGCTTGCTCACCTCGTGTTGCTAGTCTGAAGGAGCTAGAAGAAAGGAACCTTCATTTATCAGATATCCCTCTTCATGATATCACCAGAGATCTTATCCTATTCAATCACCAAAGACTAGCAGAGATTGAAATCGGAAAACAGCTTGAACAGAAGAAGGTAGGGATTGTCTACAATGAAATTACATTCATAATAAGCATGATAAGATACTTCCTGTTCAAGCACCTATATAACATGTGTGTTAGACTTGAACTTTGTATATTACACCAGTTAGGATCACATCTCAACAGACAAACATATTCATATTCAAAATCTATAGCCATAGATGAACATTTGGGAGGGAGACGGGTGTGGGAAGTTTACAAGGACGCCCCCTCAACTCCATCCTACCAATTCTCTACAAGGACCTGTAGACGGTAGATTCCATTCACGATAAAGTGAAAGGCACTAGAGGGAGCAAGAGTTGAGACCACAAAGGCAGCGCGAAAACTATACACAAATCATCAAGTTTCACATTGTTTTAAGCATCAGTGTCCTTTTCTTCACACTCCTGATTATTTAAGGAAGAGCTTCGGGGTGCCCTAGGAGAACTTGAAGCAGAGAAGAAGAAGACGGACATGCTCCTCCATTCTATGCTTCCAAGACAGGTGGCAGATCAGCTCAGGGATGGCAAGAAGGTCGAGGCTGGTAAGTCTTTGTTGGTTCATAGGCTTGGGTTTAGGGCAAGGGATGGGTTAGGGTTAGGGTAATGAACGTGCTCCTTCACCTTATGCTTCAAAGACCATTGTCTCCTAATATTATTAGGGGAAGACTTTGTCACAAGGATATCTTTCAAAGACAATCTATGATTCCAAAACAGGTCGCCCATGAGAAGGGGAAAGGGGAGGCTCTACTATTTGTACGAATAACAGTGGTCAAATTATTAAGGCCCTGTGCAGAATTCCGCGATAGGTATTTAATTTCTTGTAATGTCGGTACAGATGATGTAATAAATCCAAGTATTCTGAACCAAACCACAAACTCTCTTTAACCATGTTGATGTACAACTGCTAGCGCCATCTGTTGGGCAAAACAGGTTGTGGCTCTTTTCGAAGGGTGTAAAGTGTACCATTTACTAAAACCTTTTTTTATGTATTACTGAGCTCCGTGTCGCTGCTATATATTCAAAATATGAGCTTCAAATATTATTATAACAGTGAAAACACTAGTTGAGTCCACTATTTGAAGCACGCATATACCTCCTACACAGCATACCTTTTCTTTTCTGCTAATATGTAATGAAACAAAATTGAGAGAAGTACGACAAGATTTTGTATTATACTTTACATAGACTGTGCATGTAGGTCCTATGTATAAAGTGAAATCACAGTATTATCTTGACTCCTTGATTTTTTCCTTTTCTTGTCCATGCAGGCGAGTTTGAGCTGGTGACAATTCTTTTCAGTGATATCGTGTCTTTCACCAATATTTGTGCTAAATGCCGTCCTATTGATATTGTCAACATGCTCAATGCTCTCTACACAAGATTCGACAAACTCACCACAGTACATGATGTCTACAAGGTAAAGTGTCCATTACAATAAATGATAGTTAGGAATGTTACCATTGCCGTACTGTTAACAATCTCAAACTGTTTTATATTGCTTTTACACCTCTGGCTGTACAAACAGGATAGGTCTACATACCAGGACGAATGAAAGAGAGAAGCTTATAATAATAATATTTCTGCTTATTTCTAAGCGCTTTACAGATATGTTTACCCGGTCATCGGATTCTGGATTGCCCGCACACAATGTATGCACTTTCTCCACTCCCTGGGGAGCATTCCAGCAAGAGCTACCGGGCTCAAATTGCTAAGCATACTACATTGGCTTTCACATCCCATTTAACCCATTTAACACCTGGGTGGAGAGTGGCAAATGTCTTGCAAAAGGACATTAGTGCCGCGGCGGGACTCGATCCGCGGACCTTGTGATCGACAGTCCGGTGACGTATCCATTCGACCACGACACCTCCCATTCGCAAAAAGCAAAGTTTGAGCTGGTCACCCAATTAACCTCACCAAGCATTGTGCCTATGGCAAAAGAGAAAAATAAAATAAAAGAAAAGAATCGTTTAAAGTTAGAGTCTTAAAGGTACTGTGTCCCATTTGCAGGCCAAAAAGATGCAAAGGCTAAATTCCAACGGCATTTTAAAGACAATACTAATTTAGAACTTCCCTAAAAAAAGGGGGGCTTGAAAATGTCTTTAAGTGGGAAAATAACGACTATTAGTTGTCGAATTGACTTAGGAGCTATAGAGCCAGTAAGTAATAGTCTGATTTTTCAGACCATTGTACCGAATGGTTGTACGTTTTATGCTGCGCAAAGATTCAATCAGTTTAATTTGGGCCATTACAAGAAGTGGGTTATTGATGTAGACAGATGCTCATGAACCCTTTACAGCTCATTTTATGTATGTTATTACCAAAGATGAAAAAAGCCAGTCAGTCACTCAATAGTGTCTGACAGTGCACTCTAGCAAGTAAACGGGTTTCCTTGCATAATTTGAATATTAGGACACTGCTAACGTTTAAATTTCACAGATAGGACATACATGACATATTCATAATTCCTGCAAAGTTCTACAGAATTTGATGTTGGCTGCAAAAGGGACATAGTATCTTTAAGAAAACTGTAGGAGGGGTTCACTCCCAGTTCATTGCAGTATCTCACAATTAACATTCCTTTTTCTTTCCAAAAAAAAAGTCATAAGATTTCCCTTTGTCTTCTAGAATGCACATCTCCACATTCAAATCGCCCCGAGTCCGTGGTTAGGGCTTCTTTATTGTATTACGGGTATTAAAGTGCTTTGTATATATTTTTTCCGTGTATCTCATTTTCACTGTATTTTCTAAAGCAATGTTCATTTATGAATTTCTGTATTTGTTTGTTCCATTTGAATTGTTTTTTCCTTAATCAGGACCATGATAAAAAACAGCTTTGCTGATCATGTTTTTATCCTGTATGAATATGTTTCAATAAATGAATAAACAAATTGATATTTGCCGTTTATGACGGAAATAAAATTTACATTAAGAGGGCACTCTGATACGTTGCGTATGTACATTATGTATTTCATCCTATAATGACAGGTGGAGACAATAGGCGATGCTTATATGGTAGTAGGAGGTCTTCCAATCCCTATGGCCTCCCATGCTGCTAGAATAGCTAACCAAGCCTTGGGTATGATGGTCATATGCAAGGAGGTCATGTCTCCAGTTACTCGAGAGCCTATCGGGGTGAGTAATTACTTACAGGTCAACTTATTTATTGCAAGAGAAAAGTTCGATAGAGACACTTAAGTTTCCAAATTGCCGACCCTTGTATGCCCAAACATCTTTTCCGGAACTGACGGATATTAAGATCTGGGGCGTCTGAAATTCTTTTTTTATTTACGTCTTAGGTGTTCTGGTCCACATGACAGCCATGGTTTGGTTAGTACTTTCTCTTCGCCTCTCAGTCCTTACATGATTCATCACTTCTAAGAACAAACTCGATCTATTCCAATCTTATAACACACATCATAAACAGAAGCAAATGAAATTGTCTTTTTCTTTGTTCATTGTAGATTCGCGTTGGTATTCATTCTGGTCCTGTGGTATCAGGAGTCGTCGGAGAGAAGATGCCTCGATACTGTCTCTTTGGTGATACAGTGAACACCGCTTCCAGAATGGAGAGCCATGGTCTTCCCAGTAAAATCCATCTCAGCTGCCATACTCACAGGTAAAAATAAATATCGATCTTCTAGTTTGTATGAATTCAACGCATATTCTGGTCAATGCCTGTGAAAAATAGTGAAAACAAGACAATAAAAAAGGTACCTCAAGGAGTCTATGGCCTTACAAATTATTTCGGGAATTTCTTTTTAAACTAGGTAATCCAGGGAAACACATGGCGTTCTTAGGACATAAAAATACGTTCTACACACGTTCAGACGCTCATGGGACGTTTCCAAATAATCATGTTTGCCTGTCAGGCAAACATGCCTGATACCTACTTGGTTTCAATAACATTTTAAAAGGTGGGGTGGGGGGAAGGCAACTGCCCCGTACTGGTTGTAAATTCCCCATTGTACCGCTGCCATTATAGGCATACGTATCCGTTCTTATTTAATGAATACTCATGTATATCTTTTAATTCATCGTCAATTATAGTCAGTAGGCCCATTTACACATTCCCAAAACCATTTTGAAAAAAAAAAAAATCGTGGATTTTTCGGACAACCATTTACACTACTGCCACTGGAAAACCGATAAACCATCGAAGTTTGCTCAAACCGATTTTTTGTGCGAGTAACACGAATGCGCGACTCATCGGTGCCCTGCATGCCTTAGCACTGAAGCGAGGAGAGCAACAATCGGTATCTTACAGAAGTTTGCTTTAACACTGCAAAACATCGGTGAAACGTCGGCAGGCGTTTAAAAACAGAATACACTCCAGACGTAGATTTGTCTATTTCAATTTTTCGCGTGTTTGCCGGTAATTGCATAGCAACTACTGGCGAAACACCGGAAAGTGAGAAAAATCGACGATTTCTGGTTGTAGTGTACATGCAGCTATCGTTTGTTCTCTTTGCTTTTATTTCCCAATCCAGATGTCTTCAAGGTTACCCGTTCCGTTTCAGCGAGAGAGGAGAGATCGTGGTGAAGGGTAAAGGAGCCATGAGAACCTATTTCCTTGAAGAGAACGGAGGGGCTGGTTTGGATGAGATCATGGGTAAGGGCCATTCTAAGGCTAGTACACCAGAGAAAACAGATAGATGTAAGTCACCGCCAGAGACACCGACCAATAACATGGCCAACGGTAAGATTCAAAAGTATTTATCCTTCATATGCCGTCAGAATATGCCCAAAGGCACTCTCTCTGTGGTGCTTTTTTTAGTTTAGTCCAGGGGCCAGTTCTTCGAAACTGCCAGAAGTCTATAAAGTGGACATCCCTTTAGAATGCGTGTTGATTCTGTAACACGCGTTTTTATGGGATATCCAAGAACTTTGAGTTTGACGATTTCCAGAAAGTGGTCCGATCAAGATATCCTGGCCAATGCAAGATGTATGGCCAGCATTTTCAGTCGCTCTAATTTTTGCCTTTTAAAAAATACACTTTTTCCGTTGTAAAACTTGCACCATTATAGAAGCATCCCTACTTAAAGAAATACAAAGACATTAAAAACGGAATTTTTTAAAATTATTATTTTTTATTTTTATTCTTTTTATTTTTATTCTTTTCATTTTGTATAAATGCTCATTCTTTTCGTTCGTACTCATTCTTGAATGTTGGACAAAGCGTCACCAGAATCAAGTTTACGATATGTGTGCATTCCAAAACTATTGACACATTTATGACATTGTGCGTTCTTTCTGGTAGTGCCATTGATTCATTTATCATATTCATGTTAAGTACATTTTACACATCGTTATTTCGCGATTTTTTTTATTTTACATCAATTCTTACGAATGTCATATTATGTTCCTATTTGCTGTTATTTGTTTGCATTATTTTCTAGTACATTTTTATGCAATCAATTCTATCTCTATTTTTACCAATTCACGTTTGATTTGTAATGAATCCGTCTTTCCATTAGACATGTATATAATTTTGTAAGACATATTTCTGTTTAACTTCACTCTGCACAAAATTAAAAAAAACATACGTGTTTTTTTATTTAATTTGCATGTTTTCACTTTCTACTTTCAGTTTTATAGCAAAATATATTAGCAAGCTCAGTCTGCAACTAAGCGATTTTCGGCAGACATCAATTTTAATGCATAATTTGACCAATGACTGACATTGTTCTTAATACACTGCTAAAGAATAATTAGAATCACACACAATTGCAGCATAGTCATATAGCTTCTAGAAATAAGAAAGTCCAAAAAATATCAACAAAAACAATTTTGAGAGTTATTCGATGTAATTGCCTAGATTTTGTTATAGATCAAACATGCTGTTTTCTCTTTTGCTGTAGATGTAGTTATACTGCAAACAAAGGGATATACTAGCATACCGATTCCCGGGTCTTACGATTGTCCCTCTTACCTACCACCTTTTCTTTGTCCCGTTTTTTTTGTTTGATAGGGGTGTCCACCTTCCACCATAATAGTACAGTGGTTGTGCCTATGTGGTATCCGGATAACGATATGACAAGCGGAAGTGCTATCCACATGTCTCCGCCAATATTCCCCAACGCTGGCAGTAATGATTCAGGTAGTACACAGACATCAGATGGAACCGCTTCTTGATCCCATGCCACCTCCACCACGTCTTCCCTTAGCCTGGTGCGCACGCGCATGATAATACACGCGTCCGTAACACACACCCACACTTTATTTAACCCTCTCCCGCGTTGATGAAAAGGGATTGGCAGGGAGGGGTAAGGACCAATGCTTGTACTGTTATAGTATGGTAACAACTATGCAAAATAGACTTTTTGATGCTGTGTAAATAATAACACCTTTTGACAAATTATTCTCAAATTAGAGAGAATGTGATGTAACATGCCAGAGTGATAATCATCATGTCTTTTGGATTTTCTAGGGTATAAGGAGAAAAAAAATGTATTCACTAAGTATTCAACATTTATGTGTCCGATTCCTATAGATAAATTGACGATGTTTTTAATTTTGATGCAACAAAATCCTACATAAATGGACCCAAATTGATATTATCCTTATAAAGATGTAAATTACTTTGGTATAATTCACGAAGCCTGAGGAGGGAGAAAAGAATCTGTTATAATTAAATGATGAAGAAAAAAAACAGCCCCATTTATTTACAAAATTTTGCATTTATTCCATATTATCATGCGCGCGCATCAGTGGTGAACATGTGACTCTTGCCCGTGCGTGTGACGTCTTCCTGCGGTATCTTGACCCTTGACCTTTGACCCTGCATGTATAGACAAATTACCAATATTTTGTTTGTTATGCATGCCAACTGGATTGTGTCCATACATCAAATTAAGTCTTGATTATTTCAATTGTTAAATCGGTGCAAGGGTTAAGGGTTCGAATCCCAGCCGGCCACTAACGTCCTAGCCACTCTCCACCTATCTGTAAATGGGTACCTGGCAATGCTGGGGTAATAATAATTACAGCGCCCTCACGCAGAGCAGTACTGATACTGATGCGGCTATCCTGAGTAAATAATACCCAATTATTGTTCTTATTACCATTATTATTTTAGACCTGAGGTTTTATACCGTTGGCTAATTGAAATAAAAGAAAATGCCGACGTATGGACACATTCACTCGTAAACCTTACTTGCATGTACCTTGTTTGTTTTGAAAATAATCCCTGTTTGATTTGCTAGTGGGTTGAGCTTCATATTTGCCTGAGTTAAAAGTATGCCAGAACGATTTAAATAATGTATTCATTTCTTTTGAACTGTTCTTTTGCCTTCTGGTCAGTTGTGGCGTATCCAGCATAACCCCCGTTCAAAGGGTTGGGGGTGAAACCCACTCAATCAACAGGAGTGCTGTTAACGGGGAATACCAGATGTATCATTCCCATTCCCATCAAGGGAAAATTCGGACGCACCTCCCCCCCTACCACACCCCCCTTCATCAATTCTGGACAAGCCACTACATTGTCTGTGATCTTTACCCTTAAATTAAAAATAGGTTTTGGCCCACAATGCAGTAATTCCATTCAACTTTATCATAATCTCTGCAACAAAAACGTTGGGAATCATATGCCATTCATAGTCGACAATCCACTGTCCACAATAGTTCGGTCCGTGTATGCGACCTCGCTAGCAGTCCATAAATTGTTGTCATAATTATTTCTCAAATAAAAGTTTTATTTCGTTTTTCTTACGTTCTTTTCGTTTTTTCTACCTCGCTATAAACCGTTCTTATCAAAGGCATATAGTTGCTTATTTTGATTTAAGTTGCAAGGGGTACTTCATAGGTGCTGTTGTTTTTCCTTATGCAGATTTCTTCTGAGCATGTATGTGTTTGTTTATTTGTTTGTTATTTGCCAAAGTCAGACATTTATATTCTATGCCAAATAAATGTTAGATAGAGAGGTGTATCTCCAGTAATATTTGGTCTCTCTTGTATTGTTAAACTTTCATAAGCTGCAGTCGTTGCAATTCATCACTATAAAGAAGTAGGATTATTATAAATGCATACCACATGATGCTATTTTGTTATCATGATTTTATTCACTACAATTGGATCAACAGGATCTTTAAACTCTGTCATCTATATTTTGTACTGAAAAAGGAGGACCATTTAAGATATGACAAAATAGATTTAGACTAAAATCGAATTTTAAAGCAATGGTATAGTGAAGCTTGTATATGTATGTGACATTGCGTTTAGATCATGTAATAATCTATATTTCCCAAAAATTAAATGAGGTTGTACATTTCAAAATCCCAAGTTCCCATGGTTGTAAACAAGAAACATTTACACTTTCATTGCAATGGTACCTCGTTGAAGTTTCCCATTGCTAGAATCACTGACGGAAAATTAGTACCTCTAATGTTCGGGTATTTAACTTTTGAATCGTCATCTTAGACAAATATCCCTTGATTGTTTATACTTCAAACTTTTGGTTGGATGAGCTTCCGAAATCCAAAAGACTGATGTCTAAAGTATTATGATTTTCTCATGAAGAGTATAGCGCTTTTACAGGGTAACGTTTTTGATATTGTGTTATTTAGTGCATATTTATGATAAAAATGGATTTTATACAAGTTGATTTGCTTTATACTTCTTCTTGTCTCTCAGTATTTCGCCTTTGTTCTATAATTTCCAATATAGAACGTTTTGTGTGATAGATTTTACTGGAAAGACCAAGAAAAATTGTCATCTCTAAATTTGTAAACTTATCATATATAATTAAAGATGGATATTTTATGTAAAAGGTGAATCGGTTCATTCTGTTTAGTGTAAATACTCTGATTACTCTATGCATGTTAACTTATTGTATTCAGATTGTAGAGTATTCTCACACACTTATTGTTCACTTCTGATCTGCACCTCCCGTTTTTACAGAGTTATATATGCATGTATTTATTATTTCTATGACGTATGAGGGCACGTGATGTTGCTTGCAATAAACGTTTCTTAATTAAATTTACACTTTCTTTATTTTGCTTTTCTTTTGATTTGCTTTGATTTGCATTGCTATGTTTTCAAGCTCGTTTGCCGTGGCCTGTATGCTGTCGTGAATCCACAATTCCCCGTGCCTTTACTCTTCCTTCCTCAATGAATCTTATTTCTTGAAAACCCTCTTGTGCGATGGTTGCTTGAACATGGCAAGACGATACATACTTATTTTCCATTATGATCGTCGAAAATAGCATTACGTAGCTATTATTCGAACATTGTCGAAAGAGGGCGCAAACGAGCCTGCAGAGGCGAATGGAAAACAAAATTTAGACAAACAAAAACAAAACGGATAACCAAACGTACACTAAATTTAAAAAAATGTATCACTACATGCAGAGTTGGAAATTAGAGGATCGGCCATACAACAGGTGACATCGTTATTCGTTAACTGAAATTGGCATTTTGGAGAGACGACGTCAAAAACTATATATGATAATAATGATAGTGATTTCTTGTAAAGCGCTCATGTCTGTCAAACTTGACACTCCTGCATGGCGCTCCACAGCATATCATGTTTCCAATGCTACAACGCCCTCTTTTGGTCGTGCTCTGAAAATAGCGCCTGCTGAGCCACCATGGCATGGTTAGATTAAAATGGTCTTTAATTTTATCTTTATTCAACTACCTTGCCCATATGTAGCAGAGTACCGCCAATGAAGATGCTGCTGCTGATGATGATGATACAATTAGCAATAACAATAATAATAATAACAATAATAATTGGGTAAAGAAAATTATGACTGTTATTACTTATCAAAGCGGGGAACGTATCGGTTTTGTATAATACATTGAAAAGAGAATACGCCAAGAAAGAAGAGTATAGAGGAGTGATGTGAAGTTGTGGAAAGCGCACATGGGGAACCTCGTAATATTGGATATTTTGCCAGGATAATGTAATAGCCGATGGCATAGTCGATATGAAGAGGAGTATGTTTAAAATGAACAGCTTAAAATATGCAACTGACGAAAATATATAACACATTGTCAAAATAGTATGACTTGAAATTTTATTTCGACAGTTTAATAAAGGAACACTGTACTCTAATGTGGTTTTAAACATTATAGCTCCCATAATAATGAACTGCGACATAGTTGATTCTCACTGTAATAGGACCACTGGATAAATCTAGAACACAGACATTATCTACCAAAATAGGAATAATTGATATTCACATAGTTTATATACACAAGGTTTAAAGAGAGCCGGAATCAATGTTACTTCTGGAATGGTTCCTTTGCTGAACAAGAACATTAACCAATTACACGAAAGATTTATTACTAGGTAAACAAAGAAACTAGAAGTGAAAATGATCGCAATATTCCGTCAGATATCATTATGTTGTTCTTCAATATATTATCTGTACAGTACGCATGACTTATACGTGGATTGTAGCTTCATAGAATGTAATTAACTGGTTTGTTGACCTTACAGAGTCATCTAAGGAAGCATCGAACATGGTTAACGCAGCATGTGCTGCCAGGCTGTGTGCTGCTTCCTCCCGACCCGGAGCAGACGGCCAGGATTCGCGGGCTGATGATGTGGACAACGTATCCAGCCGTAGCAAATATCTCGGTCAAGGCTCAGCGAAAACTCGTCCGTTACGTAGCGGTCGACCTCCTGACATCCGGGGCTCTAAGACGTGTGTGCTCTTATGACGTACAAGGCTTCCATTGGAGGATTTTGAACATTGCATTTCAAATGTGAATTTTGAAGGGTTATATGTACGCGCCATGTTCTAGCCAATCAACCACAACTGAAAATGAGTTCGATTTATATTTTCATTTATTGTATTCATCATTATTTTATTCGTACAATTTGTATTGTCTTTATAGATAACAAGCACTAATAGTGTTTCCATTGGTTAAAAAAATGAAACCTACCTTAGTCTCTAAAATAATTATGAACTGACAGGGTAATTTCCCAACGTGTAGAATAGATTTTTACCCTTAGGCTACTGACTGGGAAAATACTAATTGAAAAAGAAAAAAAAATATCGGCACAAATTTTACGTCGAATTCCCAATTATGAGAATTAATTAATTATGATTATTGCATATCTGAACTCAACCTACCAATCATTATCAAGAAATATGCTGGAAATGCAGATTTTTGTTTTTTCAAACACGATATGAAACTATTTCTCTCCCCCTTACCGTCATTTTTCCAACAATAATAAGCAAATCAACGAAATACAACTCGTAGTCATATTCAGGTGACATAACAGAATATGTCCAATGCCTTGCTAAACAAATTATCAAAGACACTTTTACTCCTCGCTACATAACTTGGAGCCACGTGCCTCCACTCATCATGACAATTGAGGCACTTACGAAGCATTTTATATCATTCTGTTTCAATCAATATTACACTTATTGCTCAAGGTAAATACCTAAGTGTTGCTTACAAACGGTGACCTTTTGACTTGACTGCGTGCCACAGATACTGCTATTGTATAACCCACTTTTTCGCACAAGTACTAAGAAAACCTCGACCCACGTTGTTTAATTAACGCAGCCTCTCTTTTGAAAACGGAATCTTGGAAGTCCAAGGTAAGGAAAGGCAACATATAATTAATCAACAATTAAATAACAAGCATATTTCATATGTTCGAAAGTAAAATTGTTGACCTCGATACAAAATATTTAACTCTTTAATTCAACCATACATATTACCAGTACCGATGAACGTTTTAATAATGTAAATGCTAAACGATTATCATGTGAAATGAAATGGCGTAAAGTTGGTCAAATGTGTTTCGTGAAGCAAGATAAACAAGTTTAAATCTGAAGGTGTAACGTTTCTCCAAAACAGGAAACACCTTTATAATTCCACCACTTTTATAACGCAGTGTTTTTTTCCTGCAAGACTGCCAAACGTTTTCATTCTTTTTCTTCTTTAGTCAGGTATATATAGAAGTAGACGCAATAGCTTGTGAATAAACCATGATAATCAACGCTCCTTAAACCTTTCTAGAAACATTTTCTTCTGAAAGACACTATCGAGGATAAGAAACACTGTCAATAACCTCTACTCTGAAAAGGTTGGAGGCTCTATCACTTATATTATTTTTAGTTTTTGTATTTCCTATTTTCTTTTCATGTTGAATTATTGCCTCATTCTGTGTGCTATGTATTTAAACAAAAGTCAGCTTTTCTGTCTTGTAAGCAGAATATTTGCTTAATAAATTTAAATCATTATTTATTTTTACAATTGAAATAAAGAATGCCGGTTCAGGAAGTTAGATTGCTATAATACCAATAGCGATCCAAGATTTTTGAAAGAAAACGGTGAATGACGCTTGCCTCATGCGCCCCTCCAGTCATTATGATTACATGAATAAGAGTCATCTCAATCGATAAGATTATTCAGTCAAAAACCATCTTCCTCTCAAAAAGGCTTGCTTAAGATGATTTCGGAAGCATATGCGGATGTCCTTACTCTTCTTATTTATCTTCCTGAGCTACAAGAAATGAATATACAGATAAGTAATCAATATTGATATGACAAGTGAATACTTGAACCAATGTTTTTACAGTTGAATATCAAACACTCAGTGTGTGGGTTGAGTAGGTGCGTGGGTGTGTATCACGTATAGGGTCGTATCATTAGGACCAAGTGGTAGATGAATAGGTATGAACAAAATGATTTTAATATTAAAAACCATTCAGTGATTGAATGGTGTATCGATGTCTTTCATTAAAATGCATGAAACACTAATCGTGGGTCAAACTTTCAGTGGAAACAAAAGAAGAAGACAGAGTTTATATAGTAAACTTTTTGTACGTATGATATTTTCATTGCGCGAACTGATTTGACAGATAACAGGGCACCAAATAATTATTCCCTCTTTTTTATTTTTTAGATTGATAAGTAAATGTTGCTTACTTACTCATTATCTATATAATTGATTTAAGAGGTATTTTTAGGAATACAACACTTTTCAGGAGAGTGAAATACATGTATATGCTTTAAAAATCATATCACGTTCAGAATGATAAAAAAACGTTGTTTGGGTGATGAATCCTTGTTATATGAACCAAATTGCAAAACTGACAGATAGAGGTACTTTGTGTATATGTATATAATTTGTTATGTATTATTTCATTGCACACGTCATCGTCTATATTCAACCATCTCTACAAAAGGGCCAGATAATGTATCCGATCTAGTTTTGTATTGTGCTGATACCATCCACAGATACACGCCGATTCAAAAACATGTTCTATTATTCAATTCCGTCGCTTCTTTCTCCGGACAATGGCCTGGTCGACGTGCAGAAATGTCATGAAACCTTCAGCTCAAAATAGTTCAATTGAATCTCACTTTATTTTAGCTGAAACCTAAAAGGACTCCCAAAATATATGCAGATTGGAAACCCATTCTATCAGTATCGAAAACCTTGGCTAAAGCGAGCAAGTGCATTCGTTACTGTATGTAATTTGCATTTGAAAGTTGCTTTTTGTTGATTTGAATGTTGGTGCAGAGAACTGGGCCAATTTTCCTATAGCAACTCTGGTAGTCTACCGACTATGTGTAACTATGGAACCCACTTTGCTGATGATGTTTGATCAGTGGTCGTCAGTTATTTGAACATTGCCATGTTTTAGGGGTCTTGCTAATACTCTGCTATATATGCCAACATATACATGTATTTATATAGCTTTGTTTTGATAATATTTTCCAAGTATTAACATTTCATAAGTAGTAATTAGAACAAGAATATAGCTTTTAAAAATTCATTTAGCGGAAATAGGAAAAATCCGATCCCCTATTGTAAAACTGGTTGAATTCCAAAAAAAGAAAAGAAAAAGAAAATGTAAGGTATGAATAAAGCGTAAACAACTTCCGATGCGGTATCCGAATTATTTGTCTTGTTCCTATCTAAATAGACGTTTGAGCATTCCGTCTTTTTAATGTTGACACGTTACCCTTCTGATAAAATAGTTATGGTGATCTTTGCCGGTGGGTTCCATTTGCGACAGTGATTTTTCTTTTGAAAATTGTCTCTATCAACAGTTTCTTTTGGCACCTTTGATTCTTTCCCGAAAGAAAACAAGCAAACCTTTCTAGAGGACTTGTTGTTAATAGGCAAGGAAATGTACGATTCCCTTCTGTCAATATGACCCTCCTAATGGGAGAACACATGCTATCGGGATGTCAACTAAACAGAGCCCTGATCAACTACAAATGATACCCATTTATGTTTACACGTGTAAGAGGTTAGTAGTTTGCAACCATCTTCACGCTCCTTAAGGGATAGAAGCCGTGTTCATACATATACGTTTAAATTCCTTGTACAACCGCGTGTGGTGATTGAGTTGATGGAAATCGAATTTTATCTTAAAATGACAAAATATCGATTTGTTTATCAGTAGAAAGAAGCATTAGACAGGGGGGTGAGAGAAATTTGCCAACTTCTATATTCTACGAATAGTCACTCCATTAGTTAAAGGAAAATCCAATCATAATGGCACATCTCTCTAAAAGAAAGCCGGGGAAATCAGAGAAGCAGATTGATGTGCGAAATTCGATAAGCACTGAGAAAGTTAATATATATATTTGTTTGGGTAAATTCGTAGTCACTATACACATCACCATTCGGTTTCTTTTATTGTTCTTCTTGAACACAAATTAACTCATTACTAAGCTTTGATTTCCTTTTAAATGTACGGGGACGAGGGGAGTGAAATACAAAGACCCAGACCCCGTAATGATGTCACAAAGAGGTAGTCTATTTATCTATTTACTTTAATCCCCTATATCTTTACTGCACTTTGTAAACAAAAACGAAATACCAATGTACACATAATAATGATTTAGTAATACGTCGGTGGGCAACAAGCGACATCTCGCCAGCATTATCATCAGTTTGACTCAAAAAGGGAAAAACCCTTAAAGGTACTATGTCCCATTTGCAGGCCAAAAAATGAAAAGGTTAAATTCCAACGGCATTTGAAAGACAATACTAATTTAGAACTTCCATAAAAAAAGGGGGCTTGAAAATGTCTTTAAGTGGGAAAATAACGACTATTAGTTGTCGAATCGACTTAGGAGCTATAGAGCCAGTAAGTAATAGTCTGATTTTTCAGACCATTGTACCGAATGGTCGTACGTTTTATGCTGCGCAAAGATTCAATCAGTTTAATTTTGGCCATTACAAGAAGTGGGTTATTGATGTAGACAAATGCTCATGTACCCTTTACAGCTCATTTTATGTATGTTATTACCAAAGATGAAAAAGACCAGTCAGTCACTCAATAGTGTCTGACAGTGAAGTCTAGCAAGTAAACGGGTTTCCTTGCATAATTTGAATATTAGGACACTGCTAACGTTTAAATTTCACAGATAGGACATACATGACATATTCATAATTCCTGCAAAGTTCTACAGAATTTGATGTTGGCTGCAAAAGGGACATAATATCTTTAAAGGTAAAGACCAGTTTTGGAAACGCCCCTCTCTCAAAAAATGAAATGGAAGCTCTCATTACCAATCATGTGAAAGAATATGTTTTGACTAATACGTGATGATACAAAATTTGCAGGGAAACCGCCTACTAATTGATATATTTGGTAAATTATCATATCTGTTGGGACCAAATAGAGATCGCGCACGTGGTCGCGTAGTCCCATATACATCTTTCTGCGTACAGTGATTGTAAATTTACCAAGACTGGGCCAAATTTCTTATCATTTTGATGATTCCAGAACCTTGCAGTACACACCAATACTTATATGCTAGATGATCAACCTTTTCTGATCGATTCCACAACGTTTCTTTCACAATGCAATCGCATGACCAGAACAGGTCTTTATCTTTAAGATATCAAGCTTTTTTTTGCTTTTTTAAAGTTTTAGTTTGAAGACAAAAATATTGGCTTCTCGTGGGGAATTTGATACTACTCGATAACTGGTTGTATCAATGCGCGCACCTTCATCAATGAGCACCAGGTAAGGAATTGCCATCATCATAAATTCCGCATTCGAGATATGACTGAAAAATTCCGAACGCTTTCCGAACGCTTTCGGAGTCTCTCGCAGCAAGTTTCAGGTGGGACACAGGTTTTTTTTTTAGCTGTGCGCGAGAGTTGTAAACACGTAAATAAATAAAGGTCGAGTATATGCACACTATGGCGTAAGGCACGTTGAAAACCTGGTGAGAGCTGACAGTATATCTTTAAAATAATAATATACAATTTTTTTTGGCGCCAGAATGTGACTATATATTCATGTCCCACGCATACCTGGTAAATGTTTTAATCTGAATGATACTCGGAATAACATGATCCACGAGTTGACACCCTACCCGTCGTGTCAAATCTGAACAATTTACCCTCGATGTGTGCCTCTCCCTTCCCAAACCTGTGCCTGTAGATTTATCAAATGCATCGGAAAACCATCAGACCTCAGGCGATTACTCCCATTCCTCTCAATAACTTAAAAGGTCGTAAGGAGTAATTTGTCTTGTGAAAAGGCAACTTTACGAGACAGAGGTCATTTTGTTCTCAATAAGAGAAAGTAATGGTGTTACAAAAACTAAGGTTTGCTCCATCTTCGCCACTCTTCCCTCTCACTCCAGTCTGAACTCAGACGTACTCGTAGAGACGGAAGCAGAATAGTATGTGTTGTGAGTGGAAATCAATATCAGATTACTCAATGGGTTGATTCAATTAACACAATTGGAATTGAAATATCTTGGAAACAACTGCTCCGTGCATATACATGAGCTCGCACATTCTGGTGAGGGCAAAAGAAATGGCGATACATCAAGAGATTTCTCGTTACCATGGCGATGTTTTATTCGATAAAAAGAATGTAGAGTTGATCATAGCAATACTGTTTTGTGAACAGTGGCTTTTTGTGAGGATTCGAACGGCAATATCGCATACACTTTCGACTCGGGTCACTTAATACTGGCCGATAATGTAATAATTTAGTTTACTATTTAATCTCGTGCTTTTAACTTGCACATTCCTCACAATTATTTCTTTCATTTTCTTTTCAACATCACGTTGATTTGCGCATAATCAAAGGGGAGAAATAAATAAGTCCAGATTATATTTGTTTTTATGAGTTTGATTAGACTAAAAGCGTTATAAATGTAAGCATATATTTACAACATAATGAAGCCGTTAAAGATTGCTTCAGGAGTAATATGTTCACTTCGTATTCTTGAGATGGAACGTAATAACTAATATGATGGAAATAATGTAAACACTCTATAGGCTATTCACCTTGAATGTTCAGTCATTTATATACCTCTTAAAAAGCAACCAACGAACAGATAAACATCATATCAGCTAATATCATTCGTGTTGCGTTGACATTACTGAAGTGTTCTAATAGCATTACTTTGAATCGAGGAGATTAGAGCAAATATCGGTCCGTTTCTAGCCAGATCCAATGCAAAACACCATGATAAGGAAGATAGGCATCTTCTTTAAAAAAGCAAACATTTTTTCGAGTGGAAAATCATCCGAACCCAGTGGGTGGACTTTGTTTGGATTCCTTGAGGCAGTGTTATTGACTTTGTATTTCATTCTTTAAAAAATGTGCAGAGATGTACTTTTTTCCCCTCTTGTTTTTCCCCTCATCACCATTTTGTGGCAGGAACTTCAGACTGGAAAGCCTTCTCGTAAGCGATACGGGCACTACGAATTCCTATAACAATAAAGAAAAAATACATTTGACTACGATGCATTTTGGGCAATGTTTGAAGACTTGCTTTTCTATGGGCGCCTCAAATCCCAACCACTGTTTCATTTCGAATAACAGTAGCAGTGGAAAACTGGAGACTTTAGGTGAGAATTATAAGCATTGAACCATATTTGCTTGTTGTTGAGAATCGTTAAGCTTCATTCCGTTATTTGCAGTGAAATAAAGTTAAAGCACAGAGCATGTATGCAAACATATCCACTACTAAAATAAAACCCCTGGCCCTGTACTCTGAGGAGGCAGGACTAATAAACATAGAAACATAACCATTATAAACGAAGGAAGAGGGGAAGAAAGAATGAAAAGGGGCGTCTAAACATACATCACCTCAAAAAGAAACTAGACTCTGAAATAATATGTCCTGTTTTTTTGTATGCAGGTTTGTTTGAATTAGATAGAGTCCGCAGGGGTATCTTCAAACGAGTTCCACTTAGGTCAACATCTAGTCGACCTGATGATACAGATACGCACAGAAAACACGACCTTCTTATCCATCATCTGTTTTCCTCGTATTTCGCTTCTATATTCGACATGAAGAAAGAATCTTCTAGATTCGACCACAGCTCAATATTCAGGATTTAAAGATATAGACCGGTAGTGGTAAAATTGCGGTACAAGGGTTTTGGGTGCGAAATATCTATTCAATATTGTTTAAATATTGCCTTCAGAGATTTAGATGGCAATACTTCAACCTAAATTCGCAAAAAATATACGCCCAAATGTTCAATGTTGAAATGGCCGTCGCGATATCTATGCAGGCCGGATGCGTCTTATTTTTTGAGTTCATACTGGAATCTGGGCTCGCTGTGGTACGAAAAAATAAGACGCAGTCCGGATCGATATGATAATTTACCAAATATATCAATTAGTAGGCGGTTTCCCGGCAAAATTTGTATCATCACGTATTAGTCAAAACATATTCTTTCACATTCCATTTCATTTTTGAGGGGGTTCCAAAACTGGTCTATATACCTTTAATACTGCAAAATTAACACATTTTGATGAAATCACAACAGCAGGTTGTTGCTTTTCGCACCACATACATAAACTTAAAGAAATGTCAATTTTATATATATTGCCCTAGAATCGGATAACCTATCGTCTTCAAGCAGTATCCGTGAGATGAAATGAAAAGGAAAATCTAGAAATCCGATATAACCGTCTTTGACATGCTTCAAGGAAGACAACAATAAGATAGTGGAAGAACATCATTCTCGAAACTTTGAAGACCGTACGTAGCAACAAAAAGGAAAATGTTGATGTCGTGATGTTTGATGGTACAGAAATTGTTATTACGTATTTTTTTCTTTTTCTTTTATATTTTCTTTTTTCTTCTTCTCCTTCTTCTCATTTTCGTCTCCTCCTCCTCCTCCTTCTTTTTCCCTCCTTCTTCTTCTGCTTCGTCTTTTCCTTTATCAGAGACTGTTCTTTCATTGGGCAAAAAGAACTCACATATTCTCGCTGACGTACATTAGGAAAAGTCTAACCTTTTCAAATCGTTATTGTTCCATTATTTATTCTTCTTTTTTGTTTTATGTTATATTGTATTGGGTAGTTTTATTTTGGGAAACGGTACGTAAATCATGCCACAGAGAAATAATGTCGAATATGTAAAGCTAATACAGACAGACGATGACATATATTAGTTTTAGGGTAGGGGTCCATTGTTTTTATTTGGCACCTTACTCTCAGAAGACTGTTTAGATATTGGATACTTATTGGAGATTTGTCATGCTTATTCCAAGGGGGGGGGGGTTCAGGACTAAATTGTCTGGGGGTAGGCAGGGTGCAGTCGTCTAGATATGATTTTAATTTAAAAATTAATATTGATACATTTTTTTTTAATGTTTCAATTAACTTGTTCCATCATTCTAGCCTAGAATGAGCAATGCATGCAACTTCACCATTCATTTATATAAAACACTTTCTATCATAAAAAACCAAGACATTATTCAATAAACAATGTTTATGAATATCATGATAAGTTAATTTATGGACGACTCTCTAAAACGTTTATGTGTTTACCAGGCTTAGTCTACCATGCTTTATATTATAAACACGAGAGACTCAAATGCAACGACTATTCTGGGGGCAGAGAAAGCGATATCTTACTACAAACAGTTTGTCATTCAATATACAATAATTTCTTTGTAGGGCATCATAAAAGGACCAAGACCCATCAGTTAATGTGCATATTGTCATTGAATGTTGCTACATTTCAGGTTAAATATTACATACGGAAGCATGATTTACCCTTAATTGATTTTAACTTCCAGTGTTATTCTATTTTCTCCCCTTGTAGTTCCTCGAAATTAAATATAACTTGTCGGCATTAACATGATGAATACATTTGTACTGAAAAATTTAGATGGTTCTGTTATTGAGTCACAATAATTAAATGGGAATATGAGCATGAATAAGATGTGGATATAATTATCGATGTACATATCAATTTGTACATTGATTTTCCTACCGCCTATACATACAAATACCCAAAACTATTGTCTTTTGTCGGTTTGTGTTACATTCCATTAATAAATAAAGATGATATATTTTGCATTGTCGAGTGTTGGAAAAAACAATAAATTTGTTTTGTCTTAATCACAGTTGTACATCTCTTTGTCACTACCAAAAAAGAAAATGAACAAAGGGTGAGTCATGCATGCCAACAATGAGGGTGTGGGGTAGAGAGAATGGGATAGGGGAATCGAGAGAAAGAGAGGGAGAGAGGATGAGAGGAAAAATAAAGAAAGTGTATGAGAGAGAGAGAGAGAGAGAGAGAAAGAGAGAGGGAGAAAGAAAGAAGGGGCACTAGATGAGAATGGAAAGCATACTGTATTGGTGTAATCTTCTATTTCAGTGTTAATCATTAAGTAATGTAACCGAAGGGGTGTTTTTCCCCTCCCACGCCCAGTTGACGCCAAATACTTAATAACAATAAGCCTAGTAATACTAGTAATACCAATAATAATAAGCCATGGTACATCTGATCATTTAATTGTCATCATGTTCTTTTTAACATTGAATTCCAACACGTTCGAAGAAAATTTATTCACAATTCAATAACAAATTAACAAATGAGCTTAAATCCTTCAAAAGGAGACGTGCATGCCAATTCTCAGAAAAACAACAACAACAACAACTAAAGAGTAAAACAAACTAGGATAACAGTCAAACCTACAGAACATAACAAACAAACAAGCAACTAATAACAGTTGGAATATTTTTAGTCATCGATTAGCTGGATGTTTTCCAAGAAAGGCTATTATGAGAAGATGCATAACAGGCAGACAAACTAACAAACATGTGTACCAAATTCAACATGGAGTACCCCACGCATCTAATGAAAACAAAATCCATATTATGCATTCACGTCTTACATTCATGAATGGATATACATGTAGCTTAAATTGCCCCCGCAAACAGGGAGAGCCATCAATGAAGTTTGCATTTTATTCAATTTGTGGGATCCTACAAGTTATATTCCAATATACCATAGCATTCAGGAAAATTGCTATTTGATATCCCTACATTACCATAAACATTCCTCTAGCATGAGTTAACAAACCAATTTGTAGATGAAATCGAGAGATGTATGAATTGCCCTTTATCCGACGGAAACCCCTTTATGGGATTAAGCGGAAGCCCGCCTTCTCTCTGTAGTTGAAATCTAAATAATACCATTGCATACTGCCAGTAACATAAAGTATGACATCATTTTATTCGTATAATTTCGTGTATTTGGTGAGATAGAGAATAACATGTATAACAAGTCATTGGTTTTGCCTCACATTCTTCAGCTGCACCTTCTACAAGGGGAAAAATAACATCTAATACTCGCCGATTCCTTATAGGGCAAATTCAACACCCTCTCTCAAAGTTTGTCACGTACCCCCGAAAACAGGCAATTAGATACTGAAGAAGAAAAAAAATCGTATATGAGAAAATGAGCTGTGGTATGGTTATGCCGCATAACGTTCATTCACTTGATTCTAAATCCAAGGGTTGAGGGTTCGAATCTCAGCCCGGCACTAACGTCCTTCGGCAAGACATTAATCCTCATTTGCCACACTACACCCAAGTATATCAAAGGGGTACATGACAATCGCTTGGGTAGTAATTCAATTCAATTCAATTTATTTTGCCAAGCAATACAAAAAACATACAGGGTAAAAATAAAAAGCAGTATACAAAGTATCGCACAATTACAATTACTTACATAGATAAACATAAAATCGATTTACAAACATGAATTTAAAGAAATCATTAACAACACAGGGGAAATTGCTAAGGCTGGTAGCAGCCAGAAAGGAGGTGATCATTATATGCGGCTGACCAAATAATCAAATATTAAAAGTCTTATGATTTAATTTAAGTTATAATAACAAGTAAAACAAATGACAGTTACATGTACAATATCATAATGAATTTAACAACCATTGAAATCTTTAGCTAGCATTAATATAGGTTCATCAAATTTGTTGTGTATTTACGTTTAAAAGTGTTAACAAATTGATTGCAGTGCCCTCGGGAAAAACATTGTTGCTAATGAGTTTTCAGTTGGTAAACAAATTATTAAGCAAATAATTACCGTTGGTGAAGGTGATGGGACAAACTATCACTTCCGAGGCGATCTGGATGTAGCTATCTTTCCGAAGCGAAGCTGAGGAAAGATAGCGTATACATTCAGATCGCCGAGGAAGTGATAGTTTGCCATCGCCTGGAACCAAAAGGTGATTATTTGCTTTTTATATTCCACATACTAAGAATCTTGCTCTACGATTGGTCAAAAGTAAATCATGTGATGAAAGATAGTTCCCCCATCATTGATGGGAGAAGAAAAGTTCGTTACACTTATCTTCAGTTATCTTCAGTGAAAGTGCGTTGCGCATTGCTCTCCTCTTTAAGCGCTTTTAGTGTTAGTACGCGAACTTTGGTCACGCGCGAGCTATGGTCCCACCATACTGCATGCACTGTACGTATCGTACACCGTTTGCTAGCTAGCTGTCAATTGATGGCTTGTTGCTCTAAAATGACGGAAGAAGTGAAATGTTTCCGATGTGGAATATAAAGCAAATAATCACCTTTTGCTTTCGCTGAAGATAGTAGTACTATCTTGACAATGTAACGAACTTTTCTTCTCCCATCAATGATGGTCGAACTATCTTTCATCACATAATTTACTTTTGACCAATCGTAGAGCAAGATTCTTAGTATGTGGAATATAATATCATATATCATTATTCCTATCTTTGACTGCACTATAATATGACAAAAACACATATGTTACGGGGGTCACGGCTTATGGAGGACGTGTTACTTACCTACCCACTCTTTCATCAATAGAAGGGAACCTTTTCGAACTGCTTCGAAAGGCGAGTCGAAACATTATTTCAGCTATTTTCAACCGTTTCAAGTGTTTTGCCTCTGCTGATGGAAAAAAAAAGGTTACTTGTTAAGAAGCTCAAGAAACGGCCACCTCTCACGCAAGCACGCAAGACACAGTACAAGCCAGCCAGCGCCGTACACAACCCGAATACGCCTACACGTATGGTGGAAGGTGAAGAAGGCGCCGAGGGCACGTTTACACTGGCTAATGTCATGCGGTCTATCCGAAAATCCGAAGGTGCGCAAAGCTTGATGCGCTGCAACAAGAGCTCGGTAATATAAAGGAAAAAATTAATGAGTTGGAAGCAGTAGTCGAGTTTAATGTATCCAAGGGAGACACCATCGAGAAAGAAAAAAATACCCCAGGTTGAAAGTGATCTGAGAAAGGAAATTGATCAACTACGCACAAAGCTCATTGAATCATAAATCTACCAAAGGAAGAATTGTCTTCTTTTCTATGGGGTTAACTGGGGAAAAAGTTTCTACAATGTGTTACCAGAGGGGGGGGGGGGCAGTCTTTTACAAGTACCCCAAAAGTGCCCCTTTTTACATGGGAAAAGTGCCCCTTTAACTTTGTAAGAAGTGCCCCCTTTTTACTTAGGAAAAGTGCCCCTGTTACTTTGTAAAAGTATACCACTTTCCCTTTTCACCTCTGATAAGTGCCCCTTTTATTTTGACACGAGCCCCTTTTCCTTCGACAAGTTCCCATTTTACTTTGCAGTCTCTTTTTAGTCTCTAGTAAGTGCCCCTTTCACTATTTATAAATGCCCCCTTCACCTCTGATAATTGCCCTATTCAAATCTGAGAGGTGCCCCTTTTACTTTGTGTCCCTTTTCCTTTGTAAGAAGCGCCTCCTCCCCTTTTAATAAATAACCCTTTTTAACTCGGATAAACGCACCTTATATTTTCACATGTGCCCCTTTTCCTTCCTAATAAGTGCCCTTTTTCCTTATGATAAGTGCCCCCATTTAAACAAAAAAGAGTCACTTCCCCTCCTCATAAATGCCCCTTCTCACCTATGAAAAGTGTCCCTTTTCATTTTTTATAAGTCCCCCTTTCCATCTCTGTTAAATTACCCTTTTCTGGTACGAGAAGTAACGCCTTCTTCTTTCAGATAAGTGCCCCCTCCACCTACGATAATTGCCCTTATTCAAGTCTCAGGGATGCTCGTTTTTCTTTGACAAGAGCCCCTCCCCCTCCTGATATATTCTCTTTTCATCTCGGATGAGTGCCCCTTTTCACCTCTGATAATTACCCTTTGTACTTTGACACGTGCACCTTTTCTTTTCGATTAGTGTCTCTTTTTCCTCTCATCATTAAACGTGCCTCTAATTTAAAGGGACTAAGAGCAATTCCCCCCAAAGCTCGCTCGCTACGCTCGCTTGTATTTATAAATGAGATAATTATGTTACTAATTAAAGGTCTTTTCAGTCTATCGTTATGAGAATGTGCTTACAACCCTATCAGGATTAGTGTTTTTCCTCTTTATAAGATTTATTTTTTCGCACTGCGACCTCACAAATCGTATTTTTTTCCTCGATCTCTTCACTCGCCCGCAAATGAATATTCAGACCATCATACCCAACTGCAAAGTATGATGCTTAAAGGCATCGTTTAACAATGTTAAATCTGAGATGCATGGCCCTACGTGTTATCAGTGTCTGTGGTATGGTGTAATATTGAAGCCCTAAAAAATGATCATGAGGTGCCTCAAAAAAGTAAAAATCTTTGAGTGACCGGTTTTACCATACTCATTTCCCCTATAGACTGTAGTGTAATGAAAACCGTTAGGAAAACGCAAAATTTGATTTCGATTTCCAATCATAAATATCTTGATAATCAGACAGGCGATCGGCTGTAACAGTCATGGGGTTCCTGACTGACCTAAAGGTTTATAATTATGATTGCAGCATGAGCTAAATCCAGGATACTGCGTCAGGATCCACGACAGAAGCGTCGACAGGAGCCGCGAAGAGTGACTCTACCGATAATGCGTCAGGGTACGCCAAGCATGCGGCGAAGCAGGTGACAGTGAGAACAGACCTGCCTCCAGCTCTAAAAGCGACACGGAGCGAGCTAGCCAAAGTGGCGTATCGGCTGAGGAAATACAAGAATTTGTCGACCAGGGGGGTGGTTTACAAAAATCCTAAGTTGAAATTATCTCTTGGACTTAACAATTATGGAAAGCCGTTAACATCTATGCAAAAATTTTTAAACAGTTATTTAAAAAGGGATAACATGTTGATTCAAATCATTCATATTTTCAATTGTCAAGGAGATTTCATGTTCTTGATGTGGAATTTATAAAAAGTCTAAAATACTTGAATTTTCGCTTTTGAATATATTTTATTTTAAGGCTTCAAATGGCTCTACATAATGTTTAAGTCCAACTTAGAGTTAAGTTCGACTTAGGATCTTTGTGGAACACCCCTAGGATATCTGTTGTTGGTGTAAAAATAGTCCCCTTTTCAGAGAAAAAAGGTACCAAATATGGGAAACATATAAAGACCAGAAATCGCTTCGCACAAAGTACCTCATTCCTCTTCATTTTTGGTTACACATTACTTTTGAAAGAATTATCATGTACATTGTTAGCGCTAAATATGGTTTGTACGTTAAATGTATGAAGACAAAGTTGACTCCCCGAGGGTCTTTGCGATCGTGTCAGAAAAATATGATTTAAAGTTCATGAGTTTCCTTTTTATTTAATGCATGAAATATGTTTTCATAAAGAAAGTATCTCCGATAAAGTACCTCACAGAGTGGGTCGTTTTGTTTAGATTACTGATCCTTTCGTGTCCCTTTTATGTGTTTTAATGTCTAGGTCACCAGTCAGAGGACCGAAACTTTGTTGTTGTATGTCTATTTTTTCATGTTATCCTTTACTATGTCAGTAAGGTTCCGGTTTACTCCGTTGTTAGATACATAAATCGATTCCATGGGACTCTCGGTTTTTATGCAATCCATGTTCAAGCAAATTACAATTGCCTTCATGTTTTTTTAATAAACCCAACATTTGCATTACTTTCAAGAGGAATGAGTTTCAGGAATCGGAGTGTTTACTCATACATTAGACAGGTGCAGGATGACGTAACGTATCTAATATTTGCCCTAAGGATCTACGCTCATGCTAAAAACTTCGCTAATATGTATATATTAGTGAATATTGTCAATACGTCACCAAAAGTCAAACGGTTCACAGGGAGGATCAATGGGATCCACATTTCCTATATCATAAAGACAAAGCCACAGGAAAGAGTGCATTATAATGGTTTTTAAAGATACGCGCATTCATTTTCGTTCTCTAAACGTAAGAGGATTGAGATCAGGATTTCGGGGACAAATTTTTGTTGGATGGTTACCGGAAAAGAAGAAGCTGGCATCGTGTTCCTACAAGAAGCATTTAGTTCTGAAGGTATATAGAAAGCAGTTGGTCTTTGGAATGGAACGGAGAGGTATTTTTTTCTCACGGGTCCTCTCATAGCCGCGGGTTTATGATACTTATACATTCAAAACTAAATTATGAAATGGTTTCCCCAACAAATTCAGGAAATGGCAGATATACAATATTGTGAACTGCTATAGACGGAAATCAAATCCCTATTTGCAATTTGTATGCACCAACTGCAGATAAAAGAATTGAGTACAAATCGTTTTTGAAAATCTATCTTGTTCTCTAAACTATTTTGATGATCTAGCGATGATCTCGATAATCTGAGGTGGCGACTTCCACGTGATCATGAATTCAAATGTGTAGACAGGCAAGGTGACCATCTCTATTTCTAGCCGGCAAATAAACCAATTGCAAAAAAGAAAGAAATATGACTTAGACGTTATCGACATATGGCGCGTCCGTTACTCCTAAGAGCGCAAATATACGACGATGAGTCTTTTTGCTCTAACATGAAGAAGAAAAAAAACCTTGACTTATGGAGTAAGGCTATTTCAAAATTGTATGATTTAAGAATAGGACGGGAATTTTTAAAGAAAAATGATATTATCACAGTTTAGTTCTATCGCAAATTCTGGAATCAGATTGGTCAGCTTTTAGTAGATAATCTTAAATATAGTTTCGATAAGGGTCACTTCTCACGTTCGCAAAGGTAAGGTCTAATAACACTGACATCTAAGAAAGGAAAGGACAAAATGTTGATTGAAAATTATCGACCAATTACTCTGACTAGTGAATGTCGACTTGTCAATTGGTCCGGAAGCACTGGCAGAAAGATTGAAGAAAGTTTTACCCAGTTGATCCACCCTGATCAAGTAGCATGTATGAAAGATAGACATATTAGAGAAGCTGTCCGGACAGTAAAAGACGTTCTTTTCTTTCTAATTATAAACATATTCCGGGTATTCCTTTAAGTCTAGATTTCCAAAAGGCGTTTGATTCGCTTGATCACTCCTATTTATTAAAGTTCGGAGAATGTTTTTGTAACTATATTAAGGTTTATGTACCGGTTTGAAGAGTTGCGTTATGAATTGAGGCGATTACATCTAGCTATTTTCCGGTTGAAAGGGGGGTAAGGCAAGGGGACCCATTGTCCCCATATTTATTTATCTTAGCTTTAGAAACGCCAATATTTAAGCTAAACTCATCGCTATCAATAAGTATTAACAAAACAAAAGCGATGTGGAAACTAGCTGCTAGAAATAATTAACATTCACTAGAAAATATGCAGATTGAGTTGTCTCTGACTATTCTCGGCGTGGACATATCTATTATGCCCTTTCCTTATAACTACGAAGAGGTGTCGTGGTCGAGTGGATACGTCGCCGGACTGTCGATCACAAGGTCCGCGGTTCGAGTCCCGCCGCGGCACTAATGTCCTTTGACAAGACATTGATCTACATTTGCCGCACTCAACCCAGGTGATGTAAGTGGGTACCTGGCAGGAAGTAATTCCTTGAAATGCTGGAGCGCTGTAATGGCAGCTAGGCTAAAGCCGGGGTAATAATAAAGGCGCCTCGGAATAGAATTTCTAGATAGACGGCGCTAGAGAAATGCCTATTATTATTATTATTACGAAATATTCTTGCGAAAATAAAAGGGCAACTGGATACATGGAGACTCCGAAACCTATTTTTAATTTGTATAGTACCAGCTACGAGCTTTTAATTAAAAATCCTTAAAGGGCCCCTCTTATCAAAACGGGCTTAAAACTGGAAAAAAGGACATGTCGAAGAATTTTTGACGGAGATTCCGGATATGACAATGATTTCTCGTAGAAGTCATCAATAATTCTGGAATTTAGCTTTAAAAATGACGATTCAGACCGCTCAGGAAAAAGCCCAGTTTCGGAGCTGTATTGCGCAATAGCATTTGACGTCACTGCAGGAGACAACATTGGCATAATAACACATTATACCCTACTATAACGCACCAAAAATCAAATAAATCTTCAACAATTGTTCAAATAATGGTCATGATTTAAAAGTCGTTATCTTTCTTACCTGTTTCGTGTCAATTTTCTTATATTTTGTGGAGTATTTTTCCTAAAAAAACGAAGACATTAGTATACATACACTTGCTCACAGGTTTCACGGCAAACCGTTGCATTAATAGTGCATACCGATGATTGGGTGCGGGCGCGTGCGTGAATTTAGCGACTGTAATCTCAGATCCTTATTAAATTCATGCAAGTAATTCACATTAAGAATTGATGATGATCATTACGGTCGCTAACTTCACGCCCGCGCGCCCACCCGCACCCCATCGTCGGTATGCACTTGTATTGTGCCTGAGGCAGAGCCAGAAGCAGACCGGTAGATCAAGACGTTATATAAATTGTCAACTGACTCAAACTGATAAAATATAGACCAGATCTAACGTTAGTCTAGACTAACCACTCATCCAATGTACTACTATAACCTCGTTGCGTACTCCAGTTCAGGCGCACGTACGTTGAAATTGAAAGTGCATATCGGAGTGACAACGAGCGGTCTAAACTGAAACTCTCGAGGCCTAACAGTTAGTATTCTAAGTGGAAATTACCCTCAATTTGTTCCTTTTTTCAGCTGCAGTCCTCACAGTCTTCTCTTCCTTTTCTGCATCCCAATCCTTCCTTGGTGGCTTGATAGTATCGGCAGATCCCAGCCATAGAATTAACAAAAAATGAAACTAAGCCGCAAGCGTAAAGCAGGCATGCAAGAAAATAATGATAAGAATAAACACCGTGGACTCTTTGCCCACTCATCTGATTGTTTTTGTTCTAAAGGAAACTGACGCCAGGCTGACAAGAACGCGTACGCAAAATAATGAAAGGACTGTGATATGAGTCTTGGCAAAAATCGTCTACTCGCGACTTCTTGGTGAAAAGGAGGGTGATTTAGGCATTAAAATGTCTTTAAAAAGGCAAACTGTGATATTAATTGAAAAAAGAGACATTTATCCGGAAAAAAAAATATGAACTTGATAATCCCAGAACGTTTCTGGCCATTTCGTCATTCCTAATTATGAATTACAATGAGATTGTAAGATCCTTAGTTGTAGGACAAATACAAGGACATTCCTGCAATGACGTCAAATGCGTCATCAAGCCACGTGACCGTATTTACCTTTTTGAGGGGTGGAACTTAGCAAGCGTGAGATCTGTGAAAAATGGATGGTTATTATCATTTTTTGGTCAATATAGAGATTTTCTGAAAAATCTTAGGCTGGAATATTAATAAGTAGAGGTGTATTCATGTTTTGAAAGGCCAAGCTAGTTGGATTGGAGGGGCCCTTTGATCCCTACCAGAGTTTGGCTTTTCCGAATTCACAAAGTTCAAGTTCAAGTTCAAATTCAAGTTCAATCGAAACCTTCGTACACCTTTTATTTTCCTGTCAAGTCGTTAACGAATTCTGAAATGACCTTAGCACCCTTTTTGCAAAATTTGATCTTTCATCCTTTTTAATAGAAATGCATGTCCTTTGTGGTATTTATGAGCCTCGTAAGTCTAGAAATATCCAACTCTCGAACTTTCTGCTGCTGTTAGGTAAACATTAGGGAGTTTTAGATTTGCACGACGAGAACGTGGACTGCTATGCGTGACATCGTTTTAAGGCAATGCGACGTCCTTTTAAGGCACTGGCAGTGGACGTCACATAGCTCTAAAAGGATGTCACACGTTCACGTCGTGCAAATCTAAAAGTCCATATTATATTGTCCAGGTGTCGGTGCGGCGTTACAAAGCCTCCTCTCAGTCACTTTTTGCCATTTTCTTTTGTCGTTCGAATCTGTTGAACATTACAGTGCACAAAGGAAACACAAATTAGTCATCCATGCTGCCGAGTTGGCAAGCATTTTGAATATGACAAAGGATCAGTAGGGATGAGAAGTTGCGTTTTATATATTTTCTTTCATTTGGCCAGGTGCCTGCTCTTTTTATTACTTTTTCTTTCTGATGAGCATTGTTTATCTCTGGTTGTCTCTTGTAAGCTTTTGTAATCTCTTAATGCCAGCAATCGTCAACTAGTCGTTTGATTGTTGTTGTTTTTATGTATGTTAGACACGTGTATATTTCACGTCATTAATATTTTATTATATGATCCATCATAATCGTGTTGATACTAACAGTGATGTTTAAATTTGAAATGAAAAGGACCAATGAAACATGAAATACAAAAATATATATATATATATACATATGAAAACGCAGATATCCATGTACAAACAAATATACAAAAACAAATATATAAAACCAAACAAAAACACAACAACAACAACACCATAATGACCTGTTAAATGAGGGCAATGGTCGCAATTCAAAATATTATCTAATAAAGGCAGAATTTCTTCGCAAAAAAAGGCTCCCGCTCGGAAGAAATCAATATCATGTATGGCAGTGTACTTTTTGATCATTATGATTATAATTATAAAATTTACCTTTAGGTATCCAATAATAATAAACGTTTTCCTATATGACTATGAGGCAAGTATGTGTTATCGACGGTCTTATTGTAAAAAGAAAACGGAGCAAACAACGTTGGCAATTAGACCGTGGGGAAAGTACATGCGAGAACGCTGTTAAACTCATATTAGTGGTCGATATCCATCTGTATATCTTTCTAATTACAATATCTACCTGCCTATCTGTCTATCTATCTATCTATCTATCCCAATGTATACACATCCTTATTAATCTCTAGGCTTCACGTTTTCCCCTTTACCAAATCGTCTAATTGTTGTAGTCATTCCTCTGTCTCCTCTTCTTCTTTCTCTTTGCAGCATCTCTCTTTCTCTGCGTATCATTGAATCTTTTTTCATTTCATACACTGTATTTCTCATCGGGTAAGAAGGAGAAACTATGACAGACAGGCAGAGTCTATTGCATTGAGATTGATATCAGTTGAGTTTCCGCCTACCTTGCATCCACCTTTTAAAGGTGGATGCCATGTCACGAATATAATAGTATCTTTTGCATTGCCTTCGGCAGAATATCACTACATATATTTAAAACAGTCCAAAGGGTAATAATTAGGTTTTCTTCATTTGCTGTTTTTATTTCTTTATTTATTTATTTATCTATGTAATTATTAATTTTGTTTGATGGCAATGAAAACGGCTGGTACAATATATAATGTCTGCACTGTCAACAAATCAAAATACAAATCAATATTATTAACGATTATTTAGTTAAATCCTTCAATATGAGCATCTCTTGGAGTTATTGTTATTATTATTATCATTATTATCATTATCATTATTATTATTATCATCATTTTATTATCGGTATTATTACTATATATATATATATATATATATATATATATATATATAACGATACTTTTTGGGGGGTGTTTAAGTCTTCTTTTCTTGAATCAAACGGATTTTATTTGCTTCTCATGTTCAATTCAATTCAATTCAAATGAACATTCATTTTCTTTCACATATAACGACAACATATTTGACATATATTATAAGTAGGAACATAAATACAATTTAAGAACTTGTAATTACAAGGAAGAAGGCGTGAATCCCAATAAGCATAGCTTGAATCGGGTATGCCCGAAAACACAAATACATAATATACATTATAAATAGAAGGAAGGAAGGAAGGAAGGGATAGGCAAGGAGAGAAGAGGATAGAGAGCTTGGAGAAAGAGAAAAGAAGAGGACTGCAACATAGTAGCAATGGAGTGTATGACATGCAGAAAACAACATGATGGCAAGATATAGGTGAAGGGTATGTTTTAACAATTGTTTTTGATATTAATAGGATATATGCATATATATATATATATATATATATATATATATATATATGTATATATATATATATATATATATATGTTTATATATTTCGTTACAAGTACATACATTAATACAATATATACATATATATATATGTTTACATAAATAAACACATGCATACAACATATATGTATGTACATACACACCCATACACATCCTCTTATACAATATACCCACAATCGTGACCCTAATCGGGTATAGGGCTAATACTTATACACTGTAATTTAAAATCATACATTTTTAAAGCTTCCAAGAGAAACTTAATGTAGATACAGATGTCCTCATAGGTTCAGGTAAAGCGTTCCAAAGCTTAGGACCGGTGAAACGGATATTATTTTGAAAAATACGTTTACGGTGTTAGGGAATATAGATTTCTTCAGATGATCTGGTACCATACTTGACCATACCATATCTGAAACACGTTGGAATTGGCCGCAGAACTGAGAAGGTAGTTGTGAGTTTAGACATTTATATAATAATGTACATTGTTGGACTTTATGTATATCTTCAATACGAAGCAACTTAAGAGATTTAAATAAAGGATCGCTACTGGATCGTGGGTGAGAAACTGATGTTATACGTAAAACCTTATTTTGCAGTGCACACAGCTTTTTAAAACTTGTTCGATATGTATTTGCCCATATAATATCACAATAAGATGGGGGATGGAAGAATCAAAGAACAGTATAAAGTACGTAATATCGTTTTGGGTAAAAACATACTTAGGCGGTAAATAACATCTGTGTTTTTAGCTATTTTGTTTTCAAGTGCATTTATATGATTTTTCCATGTTAATTTACTGTTTATGAAAATACCAAGAAATTTAGTAGAATCCACTCTGGGAAGAATATTATTATTCAATTTGATTTGTACAGAGCTAAAGTCAGGAGGTTTTGGAGAGTTGTAAAATATCATGTAGTTACTTTTCTTGAAGTTGATTGTTGATTTATTGGCAGCAAACCAATTGCAGACATTTATTGATTTGGTGTTAACAGTTTTACATAATATATCGAGATTTTTGTGAGACTATAATAAGTTTGTATCATCAGCGTAAAGAATAAAAGAAAGTAGGTTGGATGATCGGTTAATATCATTTACAAACAGTATAAAAAGTAAGGGGCTTAACAGTGACCCCTGGGGGACCTCGCAAGTAATTAATTTAAAGTCAGACAGTTTAGAGTTATAAATAGTACATTTCAAGTACATTTCAACACAGCATTTCATTCCTATCACATGATTCATCCTACATAGAACGGGGATTTTCCATGATAATGTTCCGGCTTCTGCAACCATTCCATAATCCTGTTTCAAGACCACGCTATCACACTTAGTATTGTAAGCTTCGTAGGCCTACTTTGTAAGATACCATGATCACCCTTTAAGATGAAGAGGGGTCTAAATCTACATGTATACTCACAACACGTGACATGGGATAGGGCAAAGGAGTGCGTGATTAATGGAACCTTTTAGTGGTCAGGTATCCATTTGTTTCAACCACAAATTAGCACATGTTTAGTCGATGCAAGTAGGTTTCAAACAGTGTAAATTGCGGGCATTGACCTGTTATTGTCTGTTGTCGGCTTGTTCGTAAGAATAAGGCTAATTAAAGAATTCAGATAATTAAGCAATGTTCCAAATTGTTTTTTTTTCAGGACAAAATGTTTGGTAACAGCGATATTTCAGATAAGAGAAAGTGCATCGGCTCGGTGACTGATAAATGGAGTAGATGAATTAGATCTATCCATTGTATATCGGTTAATTGGAGCGAGCCTAAGCGGTTGACATCAATATTCAAAATTATGTCTCTGAGTTGGAGGAGGTAAAATGGAAAATGTGAAAAAAATGGAGAATAGAAAACAGCTTCCTGAACCACCGTATCGACGGTAGATGATGCAAAAAAATGCAGATTTGGTTGCAATATAGCTTTTCTATACGTGGAGACATTTGTTATTGTTCAAATTTTAACATTTCGGAAGAAAGGAGGTACAATGGCTCAGTGGTAACACAGTGGTCTCGTTACCGGGAGGTCCAGGGTTAACAAAAACAGTTGACGTGCTAGTGCCCTTTGGAAAGGCATTAATCTTCATTACAAAGTCCCTCGGAGAGGACGTAATGCCATCAGTCACCTGGTTGCTAAATCACAAGCACACATAGGCACACTTTCCTAACTAGCGGTCAGGTAAAAAACAAACAACAAGTAACATTTATCCTCTTTATATCCTAGCATGTACCGTGTTCAGCGTCTATCCATGTGAAAAAGAAGAGGAAATGAAATTGCCCGTCATTGCTGTACCCTAATCAAAGGTTCATCAAAGTCCGTGTCTTGACATTGACAGCAAATTTGATTGCTTCAATGTGCTGCATGTTTCGCTTTGTATGTATATTCTTTGGAGGAGGTGGGAGTGTCACATTAAACAGACATGTACGTCACTGGGACAACCAACACACTACTGCTGGATTTGAACAGGTTTGATTGTACTCTTTCTAAACACACCACCGTCAGGTCTGCTTCATGCTCTGTTTCTTCAGTATTTGGTAGAGATCCACTGGCGTAGCTACCCCAGTGGAGGGGGGGGGGTAGAGGGGCACACTCTGGCATTCGCTTGATGGAAGGAGGTTGAGGGGAAAAATGGGAAAAGGAGGAAAAGGAGAGGGAAAATGAGCGTGAAAAGAAGCAAACATGACCCCCTCTAACATCATGACCCCCTTCAACATCATTTATTGGCCTAATGAATTCGCATTGTCCACACGTGGTAAAATCGGGAGTCACTCGTTTTTTTTCGGAAGTCCATAATTCCGAAGGCTTGTAATTCCTAAACACAAATAACCAATGCTAGGGGTCTTATAATTTCGAAAATGAAACAGGCTTTATAATTCCGACTACTTGTCATGTTTGTTGCGTTATTCCGTAAGTTCATAATCAAAAATTTTGAAAGCAAATACCGGCTTCTAGGCCTATGTCATATTTGGAATTATATGAACCATTGAAATTACGAATAATATTTCATTTTCGGAATCATATTCCCTATTTCATTTGAGAAAATTCGAAATTTTGAATTTATGAACCTTCGGAGTAATGAACCTAAGAAATCACGATTCTTCGGGATATCGACCCTTAGGAATTGTGAACCTTCAAAAAACCTCGTGTAAAATAAACGTGATATCGATGCCCCATCCCGATTATGCCATTGCCTCTTCAATTCCTGGACGCTCACTACGCCACTGTTATCATTACCCCTTTCAAATACCAAATTATAGAGGTAAATATGGAACATTCAGCGATCCCCAAGTGAACATTTCTTTCCCACTACTCATGCCCATGAGGCCTTTATGATGTGTGCATTTTCATTTAATATATGATTTTAAGTGGAATAGGGTCCATTGACATTGTAAAGTTGCCATTCAAAGCTTTTTTTTTGGCAAATAAATAGACTAACAAAGACAAGCTTAAACATGGTAATTCTTTTTCTCTCTCTCCCTTTCTTTCTTTCCTTTTTTCTCTCTCTCTCGTTCCCTCCCTTTCTCTCTTTCTCACTCTCTCTCTGTTTCCTTCTCTTTTTTTTCTCTCTCTCCCTCTCTACTTCTTCTTTTCTGTTTCTTCTTCCTTTTCCCCTCTCCATCTCTTCTACTTCGTCTTCCTCTCTCTATCCTGCCAGTTTATGTATACATCTACATGATGTTTCACTCTCCTCACCTAAGAAAATTAAGATGTAGTTATGATCAGTATTTTTAGCTCCTCAGGAAGAGCTTTTAGCGATTTAACACAATTTTCATTCAGCATTACATAGGGCTAGATTTAGCCGAGGATTCCATGTTGCCGCAGATGCTGCGTACACAAAGAAATAAGAAGAAAGGGTTGGTGTCAAACCTCTACACTATAGTATAAAAACGTATATACATTAAATTCAGCTCCCGACGATGATCATGCATTAAAGAAAATCTCTAGGGGTGCCGCGAGAGATATTAATTATTGTTAAAAAAAAACTATTTTGGGAAAACGTGGATTTGGGGAAAACCAAATATCACAACCGCGATACTTATATAGTACAAATGTCAATATTTATTTGCTCGCTCGCATCGCTCGCTCGCTCCAAAAAAAAAGACAAAAAGAAATGTTCCCACAAGAGCGTGTATATGCCACTTGAGGAGTTTCAGAGTAATGCAAAAATGAATCTTCTATGATGAATTTGGGTGACGCAAAGCGTTTTATTTTCTATAAAGGGTGCAGTGACTAAAAAGAGGTTAATAACGCTGAGTTAAATGATCGAAATTTCAAACTTTGGATTTTTTGTTAAAACCCTGGACGATATCACGACCTGTTCTTGTAGCCTCATCTACCAAGAAAAAAGAATCCTATCGTGGATAGCTACTCGATAATTTGTAACAAGCGTATTTACCGGAAAGCATGCGACTTCTTGACATGAACAATGAAATGGAGGATAAAGACCGGACGGTGACTCCGTTCATCAGATGTCTCGAGAAGCGCAAGGAATAGCTCTCAAGCCGTTCAAATACCACGCCACTGATAAGAGGAAAGATGGTGGAAACCCTGTAAAGTTAGATTGATGAAAGTCAGTCTTTGGGATGTTACACGCCTGCAATTTATGTCAGGAATGAGATCGGTTACCACTCAATTTCCATGACAGCGGCTTGTAAAGATGGTGGAAATGGAATCAGAGGTGCCTCCAGCTATCTAGGATTGAAGTCAAGTGGTCGAAGGTATAGCCAACTGTTCTACAAACCCCCGCAGAACTTGCCCGTGCATCCTGACAGTTATCACTTCCTCTTCCTCGTGTTCTAATAAAGGTTCTCTGACAGTAGCCAATAGCATTAAAGCTATATCTTATAAGGCCATGGAAAATGGCAATTGTTTTTTGTTTATATCTTAAACCTACCTTACACGTGGTTGCTATCTTATACTTTGTAATTAGTTTAATATTATACATATGTTAGTGATAGCAGCTGAACAAGGGCAAATCATGGATTATACCTGTTACCTTCTTATCAATAGGTTATCATCACTTATCAGTTTTTTTTATAATTAAATTTTCCAATTAAATACCCCAACACCTTTGTTTACCATAATTTGTTTCTCTTCCGCCGAAATATCAATGTTATAACTTGCCTATTCAGTTCTCCTGTAAAGCCTCAATAGGCTTCGGATGATGGCCCCTCTTATTCTTGCTATATTGTATGAATTCATTTCATGCAAGTTGTATTTTACCTTGAAATGCTTTGTATATACTTTAATGTTTGCATTAAAAAAAATAAAGAATGACATGGCTTGTTCGTAAACCCAGCATAAGAGTCATAAGAGAAAAGGTGAATGCATGTACAAAAATATTCGTTTTCTCTCTAGAATAAAACTATTCCTTTAAAATGTAGTGCTTCATGTAGTCAATATGATTCTGATAGGTTTCATACACGTTGGTATTTTTAGCCTTATATACATATCTGTGGAGAATCAGTTACCTTTGATTGGCAGGGTTTCAGCAAAAACTAAGATGATATTTTGAAATAAATAGTAATGAATTTGAACCGATTTACTGCGAGGATTAAGTGTAATAGGAAGCAAGCATCGATATCACCCTTTGTTTGAAGAACACTTTCATATGATATTAGGGACTTTTAGATTTGCACGTCGACGTAGTGGACTGCAACGTGTGCCATTCTTACAAGGCACTGGCCCGTGCCCGGCAGTGCCTTAAAAGGACGTCACATTACCTTAAAAGGATGTCACCGTGGCAGTCCACGTTCTCGTCGTGTAAAATCTAAAAGTCCCTAATAATAACATCTAAGAGCACTTATACGCATGAATGATATAATTGGAAATAAAAGGTAAATCAGAGACAAGTGATTTAACCTTCCAGTCGAGTGTGAAATAGACAGCAACCTTTCATACAATGGAAGGCAAGCTTCAACAGCCATTAGTAAACGTCAAAGTCTGTTTGTCTAACGAATTGTTGACCTTTAATCTTACTATTGAATGTTATATTTCATTATAACATAATGCAAAGACAAGGTAGAAAGGAATCAGCGATGGTATAGCTTCCCGCGTTCTATATCCCTCGAGTATTTGGTATAACAATAGTAGAACGAGTCAGCTCGAATAATATGCCTATTGTAATGGCCCATCTTGCAAGGAAGAATAACCCGAAGGGTTTATGGAAAGCCAAAGGCCGTATTCCCAAAGGTGCAAGCCTGGTTGATCTTTACTCCACCGATTTATAAATCGCCAAATGTCAACCTCTTTATTCTGTACAATTGTTTTAATTATGTGGACAAAGTCTTAAAGTAAAACTAGGATATCATGTTTTAATATGGCATAATATCTGTAAGTTTATTATTAAAGAGTAATGATTATTTGTTTTTAAGATGAAAAAGGTTGACACTTTGGGCTCAGTGTATAAATCAGTGTGCTGCTAACTCTCCCCTCTTAAACCAGGACTAAAACCATGGGCGTCAATTCGAGCTTGGGCATTGGGGGAGGGGGGACACAATTACATGTCACCTTTACAGTTACTTTCAAAGTTATACTACGTTATGTTGCTACCATGGGCGTATCCAGGATTTTTTTAAAGGGCGGTGTATTTCTTTTTTCTTTTTTGCTCCCGTAAATGTGAAAATCGCGCCGACCGATGGGGGGGGGGGTAGTGTGAGCACTAAGTTAAAAAAACAACACCTGTAACACCCAATGTTTGCCGAGGAGGGGGGGGGGGGTGTTTGAACACCCAAAACACCCCCTTTTATAGATACGCCCTTGCATAGCGCATTATGCCAATATTTTAATGCACAACCCGTCTTAACGCACGCAGTTGGCCCTTTCAAAGTTATACTACGTTATGTTGCTACCATGGGCGTATCCAGGATTTTTTTAAAGGGCGGTGTTTTTCTTTTTTCTTTTTTGCTCCCGTAAATGTGAAAATCGCGCCGACCGATGGGGGGTAGTGTGAGCACTAAGTTAAAAAAACAACACCTGTAACACCCAATGTTTGCCGAGGAGGGGTGTTTGAACACCCAAAACACCCCCTTTTATAGATACGCCCTTGCATAGCGCATTATGCCAATATTTTAATGCACAACCCGTCTTAACGCACGCAGTTGGCCCTATCGTCCAAATTTAGATCAAAACTGAAAATGCATTGAAAAGTTTAGTTTTATTTAACGAGAATTTAACTCTCATCTCCTTGGCAATGTATACAAAATCGTTGATCCTGGTGGTCCCCCTTCTTTTCTGACAAAACATGGGGGACATTTGATATGATGTCCCCCTAGGAAAAATCGTGGGGGACGTGTCCCCCTGTCCCCCCTCCGGATTCACGCCCATGACTAAAACGTAAGCGAAACATGCAGTACATTAAAGCAATCGAGATTGATGTCAACTTAAAGACATGGACATTGATGAACTTTTCATTAGGGTACAGCAATAATTGGCAATTTAATTTCCTGTTCTTTTTCACATGTATAGACGCTAGCAACGGTACATGGTAGGATAAATACATGCCAATGTGATACAAACTTGACTAACCTTTAACTCAGATTCTATCCTCTAAAACTTACAAGAGTAGATCATGTTCATCACCATACCATCCATGATTTCATAGCCACTCCCGGATAGTGCCTATATCTTCATTAGAATGATGAGGTCACACTACGTTATGAATAGCAGAGCCACAATATGATCGAAATTTGTTGGAGTATATTAGATTTAGACCAGCAACGTGTTTATGTAGTAACGTGGTGTTATCCACACTGTCGTTAGAGATGGCGACTCTTGATATTGGGCTAAAAATAAATACACATTGGAAAAGAGAAAATAATGCTATAAACCTTTGGTAAGATTGTGAAATGTGTATTGTGGCAAGAAAAAAATTATATATAGATACCCTTACATTAAGTTACCTACATCAGTAATTGTAAGCCGAGGAAGGAGTATTTTCATCACACTTTGTGTACGCATTTCGTCTACACCTTTCTATAAAATAGATCCCTCAAATATCATAACTATCCTTAATGTAGACCGAGGAGGAAATCTTGTTACCACGTTATTGGGATGCATTTCGTCTGCTTGGTCTACATCTTAGAAAATATGTACTTAACCTGCTTGGTTGTGGGACGATAATATGGACGTCCCATTAAATCTTGAGAACGTTTCCTTTTCCTCTGCCAGCTGTCTATGCCCATCACGTGTGTTTCTTTCTCTTAAATCTGATTTTCAAATGGAATAGGGCCTACTGAAATTATAAATGATTTAATTTCGTCTATTTCTTTTAAAAACAGTCCTTCGAAATCGTTTTTCCGAGCTGAGCCCTTGCAAGATTATATTAAAATCCCTTTAAATCGTGAGAGCCTTATCACCTGAACTCACGTGATAAAATAGGTGCATGATTCATGGAGCCTTTAGTAGCATGCTTAGACACACAGTCGTTATAAGACCTGTTCACACAATAAACGTCTCAAAAATTAGTCGAAGAAAAATAAATGACGTATAAATAAATGGTAGGTGATGGAGAAGAGTGTCGGTGCGTGCAACAATCATAAGAATGGCCCCTTAAAATATTCACCTTCATTTTTGACATACGACATAGATATTGTGAGACGTAGTATATTTATCAGGTGTATATGTCATTTTTGGTTTGCGGTTAATTATTATCACTAATATCATTATGATTGATGTTATTGATATTATTGGGTGCCTCTTTTTATTATTGTCATTATTATTAACGTCATCATTATCATTGAGTGTTAATTATCATTATTTTTATTAATATTATTATTATTATTATTATCATTATTATAATTATTATTATCATCAATGACAAACATTGTTATCGTTACTATTATTCAAATCATTAATATTAATGTTGTCATTGTTCTTACTGTTGTTGTTATTATCATGATCATAATCGTCAACATTATCATTATTATTATCATATTTGTCCTTATCATCATGAACATCGTCATCATCTTCTCCTTCCTCCTCCTCTTCCTCCTCCTCCTCCTCATGATCATGAATAAATCTATCCTAAGCGGGTTACAGCATTATGTGTGAACAAAGCTCTCCCATACAACCTTACAACAGTTGATATGAATGACCTACTTCCATGGTGATATAGTCATATAGAAGAAGGTGGTGTTCGTCGCAAACCTCATTATTTCTATATCAATTATGTCATGAGTGAGGGTCGGTAATAAAAAATATCTTCTGACGGTCTTTGGCTATGTTGAGTTTAAAAGCATTAAAAGAGGAAGAGAAATGCATTGAAACCTTGATATACTACAGGCTTAGAAGTTGTTTAATATCTTCAATAGTTTTGACAGTAACATACAAGTACACTTGATGAATATAAATAAGAGCTTTAACATCATTAGTGACTTCATTTTTAATTCTTGTTTCCAATAATCATTAAAACGAAAAAGCGTCAGCTATTTTTAAAATGAGCAAAGTGAGCTGATCGCGAAAATAGGTGCGCGCGCACACACACACACACACATACACACTCTCTCTCTTTTCTCTCTCTCTCTCTCTCTCTCACACACACACACACACACACAGAGACATTTACGTAAAACTGTAGGCTCTTTGCTTTTTTAAATTTTAATGTTTGTCAGTGTATAACATACTAGCTAATGCATTTGATTTTTTCGGAATTGTTTGCAAAAACGGATATGAAAATAAATGGAAATGTATACTTGATCGGAAAGCCAAGCATAGTTGTTTATTAACAAAGCGACTCTTGTTTCCTTTAGGGTTGGCCGAAACGAATTTAAATCCGTTGGACCACTCAATATAGCATTTACAAAAAACACAAATCTGTAGTAATGCTATTGTCATGATTGTGTAAATCGTCGAAACTTTCTTCTGATGGTTCGAATGAAAGACTTAAGAAACACAAGTATTGTTACAAGTATACTCATATTTCAACAGCAACATTTTTCAGTCAAGATTTCAACAGTCAAAGCAAACCGCAACAAGAATATGGTAATGAGAAGACGATACATGCTCACATTATCTGCCTGTATTCCTATTTTCATACATCTCATGTTTTGCCGCTTTTTGTTATGCTCTTCACATTGTACATAACATGTTGAGAAATCAATCATATATATTGAATAAACAGGAACGTATCGAAAATAATATCGCTAGTGATATTCGTTTGTCTAGCAATGTGGTCAATAAGGAATCTAAAAGATCTCGACGTTTCGTGCGCCGCTGCAACACTTCGTCAGGTGATAAAAACTAATGTAAGCAAGGGTGTTTTATACTCTACGGGAAACACCCTTGCTTACATTAGTTTCTATCACCTGACGAAGTGTTGCAGCGGCGCACGAAACGTCGACATCTTTTAGATTCCTTATTGACCACATTGCGAGACAAACGAATATCACTAGCGATATTATTTTCGATACTACATCCGCAATGAGTAATATATTTAGCAAAACAGGAACGTCATCGTCATCGTCAAGGCGTCTATTTCAGATTTTTGAAAGAGGCAAGGATGGGGCATAATTGAAACTCATCGATTCGACTTTTGTGGTCTATGATGTTCAAGAACAAGACACTAGCGATTCTAGTCATTTCAAGACCAGGATTAAGGTATTATCAGGAGAGAAGTTTCTGCAGATCATACTTCTTTTACCCCATCGCCCCCCAAAAAAAAAAAAAAAATTGAGTAACAAATATAGTACAATAAGGTACCGTGGCTTGAATCAAACTTCAAACATTTTAAAACATTTCCAAAGACAAGAGCGTATCAAGCAATACCAAAAGCAAGTTTTAAAGACAACTCATAATGGAAGAACAAATGGAGCAGACTCTGCACTTTCGGAGGATGTATAAAATCAAATCAGTGATTAGCACGCTTCCATTCGCTATCTTTTAGAGTAATGATCTACAGACCAGGAATGACTGCCAATTTGCGAGCACGGAGGCGTCGCTTGCATGACCATCAGCAAGTTGATCGAGAAGAAAAAAAATCGACCAAGTAAGGAAACAAGCCGGGAAAACCTAATAAACCTAGGCGGCACGTGAACATTTGATAGCTACCCATAAAGACACCCAATCCTCAGGCTAAACGCATTTGCATCCATGCTTCCATCCCAAACGACAATTGTTGACAAAACTACACTTCTCTTTGTGGGAAGAGTTACAAGAAATTGACCTTTACAGTTAGTTTTGTTCTATGTGTCCCCTTTGTCTTCTGTTGTGCTTCTTTAATCTTGAACTCTTACGAAAGTCTCTAAAGCCGTCCAGCAAAACACTAGACGTTTTTTTTTCTTTCTCGGGGGAGGGGAGGGATTGTAACGCTTGGATTTTGTCCGTATTGTTCTTCATTATTGTTGTGATTTATTCTTATTACCATTTATAAATAAGAACATCACAATCACCTCCCAACATCCCAACAACCCCGTAGGAAAACCTACCCATGGAACAATAACCCCAACACAATCACCCAATACCAAATTTACCACTTGAAAACCATCTCTTTCAGAAAAAATAACCAAATTACATTCAGATTCCTAATTAAAATAGGTTGTAATGAAATTTATTGGACACGTCTTGTCAGGGAAGTAATTCTTCAGGGAATAGTTACTGAGAGTATTTCTCTGGGAATGATTATCAATGGTGTTCCAGAGCTGAATAAAACAAGTATAATCATGAAACTGTATCAAAATACATGGAGATGTCTTGACAAATTTCATTTTAAATAAAAAATTAAAATTCCCATCTTAAAATGTTAATCATATGAGATGATTTTCATTTCATTTCAATTCATTTATTTCACTCTCTTAAAAAACATCAAAAGTATATACATGTTTGTTCATTATCAACATAAGGTAAAAGGAAATGGGGAATCATGAAAACCTCAATTGGCTTGATGAGAATGATCCCCCCAAAAATACATAGCATAATCAAGATACAAACTAATTTCACATTAAAACAACAACGTACATACATTCACAACAAGCGGACGTACTTCAGTCCATTTCCTAACTTGTTTTCAACACCACATCAATTGTATATCCGATTCACCAATTTCGCACGGTAGTATACTCAGTGTACCGTATTATGAAAGTCAAAGTTTTGACTATACCTAGATTATAGTCTCTCAGCCAGCTTATGGATAGTTCACAGTAGTAAACCGTGTACTCTTTTAACCTCACATGTATAATACAAATTATGATAATAACAATATCAATGACAATACTATACATAATTCCTCTATTAGGATTTATTTTGAATTGAAATATTTAACCAATAAAAAGCCTGATGTGGAACGAAATGGAAGGAAAAGTGCGAATGACACATGTTAAAAGAAAAGGCCTTTTTTTTTAAACTGATTGAAATATCTGCATATAGCCTGCTGTCAGCCATTTGCATCGCATCATCAATTTGAATAAAAATGTCATAAACATTTACATCCTATCAATTTCCATAAAACTTTCTAAATAATCCATCTCAGATTAGGGAGGCACACAGGGAAAAGAGTGTCATATCAAGTATCTGGCTGAGAGACTATAATCTATAGGTACAGTTAAGACTGTGACTTTTTTATAATACGGAACAGTATACTACTGTGTGAAATTGATGCATATGGTGTGACTTGTTATCCGACATGTTGTATGATTAATGCGACCATTTTCAATAATATGACTTATATACATATGTATGGAGTAGTATTTCTTTTAAAAAAATGTACACAGGGGAGCTCTGGTGATGCCATGACGGTGCTAGGTTTTTCAAAAGAACAATTATTATGGAGCTATCTATCTATATCGAATTTTCTCCATATATTACTGGAACAACAAAAAGTAAAACTTTAATATTACCTACCGTAATTTACTGGGTTAAAAAAAATACTGTTTTCATATCGTGTTCATAAAAACAACAACAACAACTAGTAATACTGATAAAATTCAAATAAATCGCATATGGACAGGTCCAAGGGATTTGACAAGTTTGTTTTCCATACGTTTACCAATAATTAACGTGGTCATATATAACATGTTGCATGTAATTTTTTTTCTTAATAGTTGGTCTTATCCAAGCTGTAGTGTGGCTATCAAATCAAGTATATCAAATCGTAAATGTCATCGGTATCTTGTGGGAACATTGAATTGCCCATACATCGTAAGTTTTTCAAATGGGCTTGTGATTTTCTTTCAAAATGAGGACATATGCAATATTAATGTTTATATTTTTAATGTTAAAATAAGATATATTTGCACCTACTAAAATAGTATCAATCCATATTCAATTTATTCACAGTAGACATTTACAATCTCAAAATAGATTTATGAAATAAAAAATATTATACAAATTAGATGAAATAAAATTTAATTCAAAGGATGCAAACTTATTTATATATCATTTGTGGCACTGAGCAAAACAAACCCTATGTAATACGCTCAGAGTCTGCCTTGGTAAATGACGTCAGATATTTTATATCACACTCTCTCCCTCCATCGCTCTGGAGAATGAAAAAAGGGAAAGGCATATACTTTCCCGCTATTTGCTTGGCTATCATTGCCTGACGTCACACGCTACGCGTCTGCGCACAAATACTTTGATTCACAGGTGTGTAAGAAGTTTCTTCCGCCACGGAAACCGAAAAGTGTGTGGGTGTGTGTGATGTGTGAGAGGGAGATTGTGTGCGCGTGTGAAGACAGCACGTGTGTGCCTGTTTGCTGGGTGGAGGAACGGCGAGCGTGGCAGCTGAAATCAAGCAAGCGCTCCATTGTGACTGGGTTGCTTACGAAGGAGAGTCATTTATGTGGAGCCAAATGGAATGAAAGGAACACGTACGGACAATCACTCGATGTCAAATTACAAATAGCGAGAGAAAACGAACATTACACTTGGCAATGCACCTGTGAAGAAGAAATCATCTCTCGGCTGGAATTGGGTTAGTGCGGAGGCAAGTATTTTAATATTTCTCTCACTTTTATTTCCATTCGACTGCGTATAGCACTTCCAAGATTTGTTTCCTAAATTGCATGAAATTGGGTCAAAACGAATCAAATTCGGTCGGATCCTTTGCTTCTGTTCTTCATTAAAGTGTAACGCAAAACACGTGTTCAAGACATCAAATCTTCTTAATTTATCCATCGCTCCAGCAGGACTAGATGGCTTTAATTTAAGCGTCGTTAGAGTATGATTCAGCAATTGTCTGCAATAATCAAGATACAACTAGAGTGCGAAGTGTATTAATCGGCTTCATCAAGATACAACTAGAGTGCGAAGTGTATTAATCTGCTTCACATCGTCACTCTCAATAATGATCGGGGTATTCATATTAGCTCGTAATAATTATTGTGACGGTTAAAACGGTTTTACGGGAGGTGAAGAAAAGGTAGATTAATGTTTATATTTGAATTTTGAAATGAGGTAAAGGTCATGTAAAGCACTTTGTCACAATAATTGGGGGAACAAAGATTCAAGCAAATTCTGGTGGGTAGGCAACTTTTACCGTCTGAAGATGTATCATTTGTCTCTCCCTCTAGGCCTCTGGGAATGGATCATTGCCTAGAATCATGTTCCCGAATCATAGGAGAAATTAAAAGTGACAATGTCGCTATACATTACAACAAATTGTCTTTTCCACTTTCCTACATCTAAACGTTACTGTTATTAAAATATAAGGGCGTCTTGGCGAAAGTTTCTGCTCATTAAAAGCCAAGCTTGATGGAATTTCCATTTAGAAATAGGTTGAATTAAGCCCCCCTTTTTAAGGAAATTAGTAAATACAATAAAATTTATATTAATTCCACTTCTTAACACTGCTTCATGTCACTACATGTATTTGTAGACGAAGATGACATTTGAACGGCGGAAAAAGAAGTTGTATTGCTATAATAGCAATATGGTAAATTTGACGAAGAAAAAGGTAAACTAAGGTCTATTTTATTTTGTTAGCATTTTCTATTTTGCTTATCTTTATCTATTCTTCAAGTATACCTATTCAGTAGTGAATGAAAGGGGTAAGTAAATGAAGTCCCTAAAATATGCCTAAACGTCTTGAAAATATAACAAACAAAGTAACTTACAACATATGATATTGGCTTATTAAATTCAGTAGAAAAAAGTACAAAACAACACTCATTATTAAATAAACCATGCGAAATATAAAACGTGACTTTCAAAAGTCTGCTATGGAAACCTAAATGTGGCTGTTCTTAAGGTTTAAGTTTTTACAACTTAGATCTAACGTTCGATCATTTAATCGTCATATTTTTGATATAAAGCTTCTTGCTAAATATAAAATGGGTGCGTTTTCATTCATCGAAATATTAAACAAATAACATGTGTTGAAATTTCTCTTAAACGTAGGGGAGCACATCCAAACTTCTCTGACAAGCAGAAGAAAATAAAACAAGTCATAAGCTTACTCGTTTTTCATTGAAAAACAACCCCTTCCCAAACAAACCCCTCCCCTACCACGTGCCTGGCCTTGGCATATATTTGTCTGTATGAAAACATAAACGCGAAGTGTACTGGTCACTTTAATTCTACCTGATAAAATTCATGTTATTGTGAACCATATTTTGAGCTATTTCAATTTCCACGATATTTCGTCATCTCTTGGTAATAAACACCGACAGTAATATGTAACAGAGACACTATAAATACATTGAAATGACATATTATTTGTTCCATCCAATTAAATCTACATGCTAAACTTCATATCCAGATAGTAAGTGTAGTATTAAAGTCATACCAAAAGTCGTGGTGACAGCCGTTTTTCACTGAAAATAGACGTCCTTAATTAGAAAAACAATTTAGCTTTCTTTTTAAATATTTTATTCTCTGCAGTTTTTCGTATGGTTAAATGTAAAGAAATTGCGAAACAAACCTTTGTCCGAAAAGTCAGCGACATATGGTTTGTATGCAGAACGAGTGGTATAGCGTTGCGTGCCCCGAAACTATAAGGTGTTAACTGATGCGTAACTTGTCTCGTTGTCGGAGGACATTTATTGTCTTCCAATTACGGCTTTCCCTCAGACGGTCCATGGCCAGGGAAGAGGAATCCACCTACGTTATACTTTCCTTTTAAAACCCAAAGTGGAATAAACAGGGTCAGAAAGACAACACACTGAATCGTATGATTTAATTTAATGAACACTTTCCTATAGCAATATAGGAGATCTTATTTTCTCTATATTTCTTTCCTCATAACTCAGAGATAGATTTTGAATCAAAACCGTTTGGCAAATATTACCTTTTAACAATGTTAACGTACATGCAGTATAAGTGTATCTTTTTAAAGGGAGACTTTAAATTTCCGTCATTACTTGTATTAAAATATATGTGAATTCAAACTGTTTTATGAAACACTGATTTAAACGATTATGCTCTGAAGAAGACTTTGGGTGCAAGATTATCTATTGACATATTCATTAATGTAAATATTAAATATTTACATTTTAATGGACGATTCCAATTCCAGCCAAATGTTAGTTTAGAATATCTAAAATGTTGCGACCTTTCCAAACAATTTCGAACTGTTTTTCGACAAAAATTAAAGTCCGGTTATTGACTATTTGAAAGCGTTCATGAAAATAATGATTTTTTAAAGGTGACACTGTGACAAGCTCCGACAGGTACGTACATTGTAGGTGGAGTAACATGCCACTCCTATTTGATAAACATTATACAAAGATAACCAAAGCTACGCGATTATATTACTGTGATCACATGCATTATCGTCCCTTTAATGCATTATTGGTCAAGGGCAGTTTGATAACTTATTTAAGAATGGATTTTCCAAGGTTGACTGTTTCATTCATTTGCAGTTTGTGGCTATTTTAGTGCCGGATAAATTGACCTTCGATGACAAAGAAACTTGTTTTTTTATTGATCATCGCTCAGCTATGCCACGGTTAAACGCCACGGTTTTTTTAAACATTGTGTAATACGCCTTAAAGGGACTTAGTAACATTGTTCAGATGAGAGAGAACTGGTGCTAAGGTAGTGACTTCAATGTTAAATGTACAATTAAGGGTAAGGGTAATTACAGTTTGATTGAAAACAGACCATTATTAAAGATAGAAATTGGGAAAACTGATCTGATCGAATCCTTAATTCTCCCAACTATATTATTATAATTTGATTACATTTTAGATGAACGTAAATTGTCACAGAGCAATTAATTGGCTTTATATGCCATTCCAGAGATTTAAGTGTTGACAGATATTTAAAAGCATGTCTTATGTATTATTTTCATGGAAAAACGGTTTGGAAAATTCAAAAATTGTGTGGGAGATTTTTTTGTTAGAGGGTGTCGCACAGTGACGCCATCAAAGAAAACCATGAATATCTTTATGGTTTGAGAATTTTTTTCAGGATGTTTTTGCATGTTAGAGGGTTAGTACAGTAAAAGAAATATTATAAGTAACATTTCATACAAAAATTACGCAGTTTTTTCATCAACCTTCAACAGTGTTACCGAGTCACTTTAAGCCCTACGCGCACGATTCGAACTGACTACGTTCCGATTTGGATTTTGTAAAATCTTAATGATCGGTGATCTGATTAGTCAGATGAATAATGTAATTTAAATTGCCAAGGATTTGAAACTTCCTTGGAGGAATAACAATCTAAATGTACTCGGAATTGTAGTGACGTCATACCAGTATTGCGATCGTCTACGATGTGAAGCCGATTTGGCTTTTTTTCTGACTAGAAGGCTTTGATGTGTAGACTTGCCCTTGGCAGAAAACCTGACAGAGAGAGAGAGAGAGAGAGGGGGCTTAACAGCACTACAATTCCGGTTGTCAGTATACTTGTCATTATTTAGTTGTTTATATTTCCTAATATTCGAATTGTCATTTTCCCGATTTTTTCGGACATACGTGTATTTTAGTAGAGTAATACATTATCACAGAGCTAATGGAATACACGCATGACCATCCATTCAGTTGTCATTCATTCATACGTTTTAAAAGCTTCCAATCCGAACAGACCTTTAGTGTACAATACCCCCTTCCCCTCCCCCAAAAGGAATAATAATTTTTTTTTTCGGGGGTGGGGGGCGGAGTGGGGGTCGGCAGTCATTTAGTGATCATTTCGTATGGAGTGGAAATTCACATCCAAAAATTGATCATATTCATTCTTAAATGATCTATTCAACCACTACAGTACTTTGAAATGGATTAAACTCCAAAGGTAGCGATTCGTAATATAGCTCCTACGAAGTGGACTTTCATTCCTCTGCTTGAAGAGAGGACCATCTTGAGCTTAGCATCTGTGTTAGATGTGGACCTGTTCACTACAAAGGCATAATGTTTGAATATCAGATCAGTATACATATTAACTGTATACTGGCGACAGTAAGTAGTTAGGATCTCAAATGCTCAACTAATGTACACAGAGTGCATTATTTCTATTGATAAATGATAACTACTAAGTGTAATAATACGTTACTTGACTTTTTTACTTATCGATTCGTATTCTTGAGGAAATTGACAATCAGACCAAAATATAATTTCTTTTTGCTAAAAAAAAAAGATAAAAAGTCTGTCAACATTTGGTATTCATTTTGTGTGTACTAAAGTGGAAAAAATATGAAATGCGCATGTAACCCATGATGCATAAAAAGTGATCTTCTACAAATATAAATTCAGATGGCTTCCAATATAATCCAGGCACCAAACATGATGTTATCTATGATTTCAAGCGATGCTACTCAGTCTTGTTTCAAGTATCGCCGCTAGATTATGATCGCCCAGACAATCCAGCCACCTTTATCCAAAAGGATGTCGATAGAGCTTACACCATGCACTTGAGGGGAAATGCTAACCACTGAGAAAATAATCTTGACAAGTTTCATAATGATGTGATGAGCCCAGAGGCGCCGGGATTAAATATAATGAAGTGACGCGAAGTGCTTCTTATGAGATTTAGAATCTAACGCAGGCATGCTAGAACGGATAGGTATTGCAAAATTATGGCGCGGAAAACTCATGACGAAAGATTATTAGCTTTTTGGTAGTACAGTGGTTGTTATTTTTTAAACAAAACATACGAACCCGTCCAGCCCCCACACCATAAAATAGAAGAACAATATTTCAAGATAAAGAAAAAGACGAAGAAAAAAAGAAAAATAAGAAGATGAAGAAGAAGAAGATAGAGAAGAAGACAAAGATAAAGAAAAATAAAAAAAATGAAGAAGAAGAAGATAAAGAAGAAGATACAGATGAAGATAAAGAAGAAGAAAAAATAAAGAAGAAGACGATAACGAAGAAGAAGATAAAGAAGAAGAAGAAGAAGATAAAGAAGAAGAAGAAGAAGATAAAGAAGAAGAAGATAAAGAAGAAGAAGAAGAAGATAAAGAAGAAGAAGATAAAGAAGAAGATAAAAAAGAAGAAGATAACGAAGAAGAAGAAGAAGATAACGAAGAAGAAGAAGATACAGAAGAAGAAGATGAAGAAGAAGGAGAAGATAAAGAAAAGAAGTAGAAGAAGAAGATAAAGAAGAAGATAAAGAAGAAGACGATAACGAAGAAGAAGAAGATAACGAAGAAGAAGATAAAGAAGAAGAAGAAGATAAAGAAGAAGAAGATAAAGAAGAAGATAAAGAAGAAGAAGATAACGAAGAAGAAGAAGAAGATAACGAAGAAGAAGAAGATACAGAAGAAGAAGATGAAGAAGAAGAAGAAGAAGATAAAGAAAAGAAGTAGAAGAAGAAGATAAAGAAGAAGAAGAAGGAAACATTAATCATTCGACAGGATGTCTTTTTTTGCGTAGACCCTTTTTTCAATGAATAATACTGATAAGACAAAATCGTTAGATATCGATTATAAGCAATATTGCCCTCGAATCGTTCCAACGAATTCAGGTTACATTTATTAGTGGGTGCATGAAATGATTTAAAGTTTGCTTGAATAATGACATACATCTGAATCAAGTTTTGATATAATTTGTTAGTTTGAAAAGTATAAATCATATAGTTTTATTGTTATTGTTATTGTCTTAAATTTTGGTCTACTGAAATATGTATTTAGCTCCCATCAGCTTGAATACAGGGACAAGCCGAGTCATGTAGGGAATTGGATGAATAAGATATATATGTAAATGAAGCTGTCTTTCATTTGTAAGGGTGCACAGAGCTCAAATTGTCTAGATCCTCAAATATGACCTATAATTAAACAGAAGAGATCAGTAATTGACTGGGATTCTTCTTAAAACATACATTTACTACGTATACAAAATCCAGAAATTCCTGAATTGCGAAACAGTGGTAATTTATTCATGAACGTCCGAGATAAATTCACCTTACTGCCCCCCCCCCCACGGAAAAAAAAATCTAGAAAATCTACATAGCGTGAGGCTTTTGTATAATTTGACCATGTAACAGTAAACAGACTTATGCGCAAACCTTGCTTATCTATCATGTCACTTTTTCCTGTTTGTCTAGAGAGTGACAAGTTCTTCTGAAGAAAAATCAATTTTCTATTGACTTAGTGATTGGAGAGTATTCCTTTCGAGTGACAATGCAATTTAGCATGAATCTCCTTCTTCAAGACAGTGTCTCGGGTATCCTAGAATATCTCGTAGGTTCAGAGACAATACTATTGAACCAAGCACCAAGGATGGGACAACTCAGGGTTATTCCTTCTAAATAAAATCGATTGAACGTACGAAAAACAAAGAGACGCAATAGTGCATTCTCAAATCACTTAGTTAACGTCAGATACGTTAGTCCTGATAAGCAGCACATTTGAAAGGCGATAAACAAAGTGTAAGATTAAAACAACAGGTTCTCACACTTTTTCGAAGCAATAAAACGTGTAAGATAGAGTTTACGTGAGAGCAGGGGAACATAACCATGATCATACTTCGATGCATCTAGATTTATATATTAATACCTTTTATATGGTCAATCTAAGCTGAATACCTTTGCCTCACAGCCTTACTACCTACTAAGTAAAGCTGTTGTCTACGCTTATTCCCAGACAAAAAAAGGGAATTATCTAAATCCCATTTTGATGAGAAAAATAATCTCATATTGATTACATTGTTTCATTATCAGTAGAAAATGCAACCGCATTTGAAATGTAATGCTTAACATTACGTATTTTCAAATCTGATTATTTCTGACCCAGAGGTATACAAATCAAAAAAATAAATTGTATTAGTTTGCTATCAGGTTTTTCTCGTAAAACAGACATAGATTAAAGTATGTATTCCGGCGGATCCGAAAGATTCCGGGTATAGTTTAACTAATTGGTCTGTATTTTAATTCACTAAAACCTAACCCGGGATCCAAGATCAATTTTGACAAAAGGAAAACTGATACATCAGACTAAGTCTGTTAAAACCGATTGTGGACTACAGCTTACACCCGGTGTAGGGTTTAGAATGAACCATTGTGTTTTAGACCTAACTTTTGACAAACTCGTCAATTCAAAGAAACGCTAAACAAATCATGAAAGGCGTATGCTCTCTTCGAGCCTAAAGATATATATAATTTTATATTCTTAACGTTATTATTAAGATTTGATGCGAATGACATTTGAGTAGTCTGGCTAAGGATCACTGTTGAGTGTCTTTGCAATCACTTTATATCAAGACCTAACACACATTTATTTACCCATACCCTTTCTTTTTCTTATCTCATACGAGGCCCCTTTCGGCTGTTTTTTTTTTGGGGGGGGGGGGATGTATGACGGTGTTTCGAGACGAATTTACAAAAAAGTATATATACAAACGAGCAACGGACATATTCAAAAGAGAGACATTTCAGCAGCATTTTATTTAGGAATCTAGTTTAGGATATCAATATGCGACAGCTCAGAATTCAAAGTGCATGGCCTGTGTTTGCATCATTCCTCTTTATGCAACCACATAACTCCATTCACGCATTGCAAAGGCGCAGTTGATATGATTAAGATCATGAAACAATTGTATGACATCATATTTTATGCAAACCTTCCGGTGAATATGTATCTGACGACTGGAGTCGGTGCTACCTTGTGTCAATACATCACTCTGGTTACGATTGTGATGGACATGACTATGAACATAATCTGACTAATTAGTCTACTCTTAAATGATGGATGCTGTAATTGGAGACCGAATTGGTTTTAATTAAACTACTATAACCTTTTAAAAACTAGGTTTATCAAACAGCTCGACAACAAGGTATGGTCACCCTTGAGAATGGACTTAATATACCAATTAATTGGGATACATGTTAGTCAAACAGCGTCAGAGGAATACTTTGGGAATATGGAGCTTATAGAGGCTTGATGTTTATTTTCCAGAGCGGAGATATGGAAATATAATCCTCACTCATACAAGGTTATATTGGAAGTGTAAATGCCATGATCATGCTTTGTATGACAAAATAGCAATTAAAATTATCAAGGCGATATTACGTTATCCGCCCACCTATAAACCTGCATTTGCTCAATTTTGTTTTTCTTGGTTTGGCTTTTATAAAAGCAATGATAATGATAATGATATTAATAATAATAATATTAATAATAATAATAATAATAATAATAATAATAATAATAATAATAATAATAATAATAATAACAATGTTAATGATAATGATAATAATAATAACAATAATAGCAATAATAATGATAATAATATAGACATTTATAAGGCACTTAATACCATGTTTTTGAACACATTTTCATCGTTAAGATGTCATCGTATCTTAACAATATCGCACTCTTAGCAGCTTATTTAAAACGTTTTTTTTTAACGGAAACATAGAAATGATACAATAAATTGACATTTGTAATTGATTATGGTAATCATATTACTTTGTTATGTATGATTTCTTTGATAATTTGATGTGTAAGATATATATATAATGAATACAGCACTTAGAATTTTTTTTTTTTTCAGCGCTGATCATTCACATCATTAACTATTTTTTTTGCCTTTTTTCTTGTTTTTACTATTTGTTATTTGTTATTTTTGTTTAATTATCATTATAATTGTTATTATCTTAATCGTCATTGTTATTTTTATTATTATTACTACTATTTTTTCATTACTATCATTGTTATTTTTCTTATCATTAATACCACTAGTCTATCATTTTGAATAATAAATTTCCCCTTGTCAATAGTTGGATATCGCGTTATAGTATTACACTCTAATTATAATAATTAAGAAATACAGGAGCCATAGAATGAATACAGTTAATCAAACTTGCCAAAATTTCAACCCTACCCCATGTCCACCTTTAATGCCAAATCTGCCAAATATGGTAGGTTTCTGGGATAAAACTTGTTAAGTAGGGAATGTTCTAAACAGAATGGTGAGCTAAAACAGTAGTTTTCGAATTTGCATGCTTCAATTTAAGTAAGAGAAATACCAAATTGATTTACCAAGTCATGCTTTCTGCTGTTAAATAAGAAAAACCAAATTGGAATAAACATTTATACTTTTTCAAACTTGGATTCCCATCAGCTGCAAAGAAGTTGTAAAAAACAGAATTCTAGGCTGACGATCCTGTAGATTGAAAGAGGGGGCGTATAAGCGGGTAACGATGAAGCATAAATTCGCTTGGGTTTTTCTCGTAAACGTTTCTGCCGAAATCGATCGACTAGCCTATGTGGCTGGTTCACGTGTCGTGGCTTTAGACTGGAATCGATACTCATTTTGTCTTCTGTTTCATTGCAGAGCCCCATTGGGTTTCAACGGCAGAGTGCACGCGACACTTGAACAGAAAAATCGAAAAGGATATCGACGATTAACTCAAGATCAGAGTTGGCCAAAGTGGCTGGCTGAAGATTGCGGCCACACGCAACGTCGTGCCACCGGTTCTACCCCCACCGTATCTAATTGTTCTTATTTATCAATCTGGAGAAAGACAAAACCGTAGACACCTGGACGACCAAAAGGCCAAGGACAAACGCTAGTACCTACCCCAGGCCGCGCAAACAGGGTTTGTTTCTTACTGACATCACCGAGGACACCAACTCCGACCATATCGACGTCACCGGTGCAACACAAAATGCCACTGGCTGATTTCCTGTTTTACATGGCCGTACTACTGGGGTTATCCGCAGTAGTCACAAGCTCACCGGTACAGACTCCTCTCGAAAAAGCTGCCGCTGCGGCGGCGGCCAGCGTAACGGGAAGCGATGTTCCTTTCGACACACCTGCGAATCAACTCTTTCGCGATGCGGTAAGGGTGGTGGACACGATGAAAGACTTCTTGGCAGCGCTGAGTGACTTCGAGCAAATCCAGGTGGGTGAGGCGGCAAGGGAGGATGAGATCAGGCTGAACAGTGTCAAGAGAGGTAATAGCGGATTCCGAGTCAATGGATGGAAAAGAAAGAGACGGAGCACGAGGGAACGTGATATACTAGCTGTGGCCTTCACGAATAAACTGGATCACAAGGCTGCTGACATGGTTCACAAGATCTATACATTCCTCGGAGATCTACAAACGGTAAGACAAAAACACATTCTGTCACTTTAGCATTCCTACTGTAATCATGCATTTATCTATTCTGTATTTTACAATTGTTTTGCACACAGGTATACACAACGTCTGTTCATTTCATTTGCCAACGTCAAATAACTAAAGAGTATTCTGTTTAATATCTTTATTTTAATGTTTTGAGAATATTTCCAAATGTATAAAAATTTCAATCATTGTTAATTACTACTTCTTATTAAAACATTTGGTTGAAAGAATTGTATGATGAACAAATAACAAGAAGGAAAACATATATATCAAGCTTAAGCTAAACGGAGTCATTAACCAATTGAAATAATAAAAAGGCATTGAAAAAATCATGAACTCATGGTCGTCAATCCCATCATATTCCAGACAGTGGTCACATCAAAGTAGCACGTGTCAACATTCAAGTGAAAATGACCTCATGTATTCCAATCAATGCAATTCTGGGAATGGAGTATTGGTATTTTTCAGGCCCATATACCTATCAATGTTTAATAATATTTCTTATAGCGAACCAAATTGGAATCAAGTTGGTAGGAAAATAAAATCACGAATATAACGACTATATTATCCTAAGACAAACTTTGATTGTGGCTAAAGGCCCAAGGCGACATTTTCGCGGTACATAAATGAATTTGCATTTGAATTGTAATAACAAGGCTATCACTGATCGAAAAAGACAGCCCCAAAAACAAATTCATGTGCACACTGTTGTTATCCAAATCGAAATAAAACCTTCAGGTATTTTTAATTCATTCTATGTTTGAATAAATGTGAAAAACATGTTCACTCCATAGGCATTATTTTGTATGACTTGTTCAGACGGAAAATCGATATTGTTGAACTAACATGTATTATTTTCCTGAAACTTGGCCTTGGTATGACGTCAGAAGTACGTCACGTAACCTAATAACCCTCGTGTAGTTGTTGACAGTTTGTGTTTTTAGTATTTCTTGATTAATTTAGACAATGGACCTTGCTTTTACACAGTAAAAAAAAATCTAAATTATCTATAGAAATCACTCAATGCATCATATTCACATGATACATGTAGCCATCACAGCTCTATAATTGTCAGAAATGGTGGCGAACACAATTCCACTCTTGTCCAGAAAATATTCTAGAAATTCACCACTTGACCATTGTACTGGCGCCATTTTGTATATTGCTTTCGGGGGGAAAGGGACTGATGGATAACATTTATATGATCGCTACATTTCTGAACTGGAGGACATCTATCGATTTTATTATCTTGCTCAACACAGTGGTTGGGTTTTTATTATGTCAGCGTGGTTTGAACATTTTTTTTCTTCATTTTGGATGATTGAAGAAAAAAAAATCGCTAACGCTTAACGATAGACAATAAAATGTCTGATACCGTCAATCTGATTTCGCACACCATAAAGTAACCAGAATTTTAAGCCCAAAATAATTCGTGATCACGGATGGCTGTTTCATAATTATTGATATCCCAGTTGGTTCAACAATTGTCCAAAACTGTATTCTTTGCTTTGTCCTTATTTTCTTGAAAGCATCTCACAGAATTGAATTGCAATTCAGCTCTGATACCCAAATAAATATTGGGTATCAGAGTTGAATTGCTCTTACAGTTTATCACATGTTGTGCCAGCATGATAAAATATTATCTTGTACGGCCAGTACTCGAGACTGGCTTTGAAATAGAAGGAACGATTTGTGAAATGTCCTAAAATGTGTACCCCATAAGAATGTTACTGCCAATATAACTCAAATTCAGCCTTTATGCCCATAAAAGACACCGCATTTGATCCTTTTAAACCAACCGGAAAAGTTGAATGTACGAATATTTGCAAATAAGAACACTTTGCGCTTAAACTGTCTGCATTTGAAAGGTAAAAAAAGAAGACCTATGCATTAAGTAATTCCCTAAAACCGTAACAGAACTAAATTGACATCATCAATGAATCGGAAACAATTGACATAGAATCGTATTCATTTCGTTCCCTAGGTTACGATTTTTTTCTAATGTAACGTAATATCGACAATTTTGCTCAGTTCAGAAGGATGATAGTTGGTTTTTAATCAAATCAATTATTGGTGACCTCGAGATGGGAACGCCTTGCCCTATGTAACCCGAACACTAGCAAATTGAATTCCGTTTCCACATCCGAGAGAGATGGATGAAAGAGAGTGGACTTGGAGAGATACAACTTGCTACAGATTGAGAGAAAGAGAAATGTCAAAGAAGAAGAGAAAGAGAGAGATAAGAGGGGGAGATGAATAAAAGAGACTCGCTGAAGGAGTGATAGCGACAAAGAGAGGAAGACGGAGGGAGAAGAGAATGACATAGTCGTAGATGGCGTGATAGAGAGAAGAAGAAGAAGAGAGAGAGAGCGTACAAGAGAACAATAATATGGGAAGGAGAGAGAGAGAGAGAGAGAGAGAGAGAGAGGGATGGAGGAAGGGAGTAGACACAGAGAGAAATATATGGATAGATAGACATAGAGACAGAGAGAGAGATAGAGGGGAGTGAAAGAGAGAAAGGGGTGGATAACCAAAGAGAAGTGATATATAGCCACTCTTTCTAATATATCGATAGAAAAATCATAAATCTCGGTGAATTTTAAACCTTTTCATTTTGGATTATTAGCGACAGTTTGTTAAATAATCGACGATTAATTTAAACCAGATGAATAAAAGAGACTCGCTGAACGAGTGATAGCGACAGAGAGAGGAAGACGGAGGGAGAAGAAAATGACATAGACGTAGATGGCGTGATAGAGAGAAGAAGAAGAAGAGAGAGAGAGAGCGTACAAGAGAACAATAATATGGAAAGGAGAGAGAGAGGGAGGGAGGGAGAGAGAGAGAGAGAGAGAGGGATGGAGGAAGGGAGTAGACACACAGAGAAATATATGGATAGATAGACATAGAGACAGAGAGAGAGAGAGAGAGAGATAGAGGGGAGTGAAAGAGAGAAAGGGGTGGATAACCAAAGGGAAGTGATATATAGCCACTCTTTCTATTATATCGATAGAAAAATCATAAATCTCGGTGCATTTTAAACCTTTTCATTTTGGATTATTAGCGACAGTTTGTTAAATAATCGACGATTAATTTAAACCATCTACGATGTGTGTTTTCGCTAATCCATTAGATTTAACTCATGTGAGCCTTCATATTTTCTCATTCCTCTTCCTATCCCTTGTCATTTCAGTACTTCCTAGTCTTCAGTGTTCGCTAAAAGTGGAAATATTTTGGAAAGTCACTATTTTGACATTTTGTTTCTTAATAATAACATAAACCGACGTTATGATAATCCGCCTTTATACGATTTACGATGGCTTAAAAATCTTATGTATCTTTTAGGACTATGCAAACCGTCTTTAGCTCATGTCTGTGTGTTTTATACACATATATTCAGGTTATGGTTAGGTATTTGCATTAGCAATACAACTGCAATATCCTACCTCAAACAGGAGAATGGCATGGGCACTTTTAGTGACGTTACATTCCATATCACCTTCAAACTATCGCTCTCTCTTTTAATCGCCCTTTCTACCCAAATGTTCCTATAATGTGAACAAACATTCGTTTAAAATGTAGCAGCCCCATTATATGATTAACATATTTAAACGTCATTCATGGTTACACGTCCATTAGATTTGATAATTAATTATACCCTTGCAGTGGATTTTTTTAAACCAGATCTGTTGGGTCACAAGTTTTATGATATACAATGATACATGTCTTTCATATTCATTAGTACCATCTTAAAAGAGCAAGCTTGACCATCTTTGATGCAACTAATTTGGTTACATCGAAAACTTATTAGGTGACCGCCTTTTTTATTCCGTGCGTTGTTACATGGCCTGTGAGAGTTGATACCCCCTTTTATCGGATTAGTCTTTAACGACATTTGAGAGGAATGTTAGCTTCCTAATTAAATCAAAGTAGAATTCAAGCGATCATCTTTATATTTCAGCTGTCAGTAACAGTGGCGGATCTACGGGGTAGGGGATTAGGGGGTTTAACCCCCCACCCTTGTGCTGCCAAGTGAAAATGTGATGTGCATGGAAAAACGCCATCATGTGTCCATACCCACACAGTATCCGAATCGTCATTTGGTCAACCCCCCATCCCTTAGAAGATATTCAACTCATCTGGTAACTTAACCAAACACATGATAACTCTGGATATAAACTGTGTATTAAACTGTTACTTGATTTAAAAAGACGTTATCATGCACTGCTTTTTATGGTCTCCATTGTGTCCACAGCTGTCCACAGCAAAAAAAATAGCCTCGACGCTATGCGGCTCGTGGACGATGCTCCGCATCGTCATTGGGTCAACCCCCTCCCTTTGCAAAAAGCTAGATCCGCCCCTGGGTAATGTTTATATGCAAAGTCGTTCAACGCTTTTTTGTCACTTACGCTTTTCATGTGCATTGTGGCATGGATTTAATTTGATCTAGAAAAACCCGAATGGAATGAACATTCGACAATGTTTGAAGAATAAGACCATAAAGAGTCTCGGTGAAAGTTAGAAATACTACCTTTCTAAAATGCGCACGGGTTGCGATTAAGGCGATTTACCACAAAGAATGAAAGCTAAAGAATCTTAGGAATGATTCATGATACAGATACCGGTATATCCGAAATAATACATGAGGCAGCCGTATCATATACAGATAGCTAGGAGCTTACTGAGATTACCTTTCCTGCTACTGCGGTAGAAATCTTACCCACATTTTGTCCAGGAGTTAAACCTTCAGGTCTCAAGCTATTGAGTTCAAATACACATTAAAGTCAATGTTTCATCTAGAAGTTGACATACCCTTGATCTCGGGTATACAAGAGTGAGGTGGCATTATGTACATCTCGTCTTTGGAGGGAAATCGACTTATTCAATTCTTCAAAGCTGAAATTGAGGATGATTGCGCGTGTGTGATAATATCAGTATCTCGGCCTTCCGTACAAACGAGGATACATGTAATCGACACATGTAACTCATAACTTTCCCTGACTCGCATCGTCAAGTACATTTTCTCGAAAAGTCTCGGTTTACCAGCAGATATACTCCAAAAGAAAATTAGATCAAAAGCAAAGAAAAACAACAACAAGAGCTAAACCAAAAGGAAAAAAAAAAAAGCACGAGTTATTCTGAAATCGGAAGCGGGTTTCTTGACCCAAACTGTAACCGGATAGTCTATCATCTTTTTAATCTGAATAACTAACATAATCGATCACTTCAGTTCCCTGTAGCGACAATAGACTAGTATGTGTTTCGACCTTTCTTATTTTCAAAAGATGATAGTTGGATAGGATTTGTCCATGAGTCTTTTTTGGCACATAAGACCGTCTTGGGCGAGTGTTTTATTTCCCGCGGAAGGAATTGATTGGTGAAAGGGGATCATGTGACCTTGTGACATTGTGTTGTCAGTCCTACTCAAGCAACCGAGAAAACGACATGCAAACTTGACAAGTCTTCCACCGGATGAGAACTTGTTTACGACATTGAGAAATTAATTTCTACTAATTCTACGCATTAAATGTACGTTATCGAAATATAAGAAATATAGTTATCTTTTATTTCTTGTATGTAGCTGAATATTAAAAAATGGGAGATTGCATTGCTTACTAATTTTGAGTCGACGAACCAATGAACCATTTTGTCGAGCATGAATGCAGTCTCGTGCCAAGATGTAAAATGCTCTTCTCTGTTGATGGGAAACCTTATACTGCATACTTCCATTTGTAGAGCTAATGGAGTGATCTATGATTTACATTCTTATTAACATGTTTCTATAAACACTCCTGAATACCGCTAAGTATATATATATATACATAAACATTTGACAGTAAGGAATACATTGGATAAACAAATTGCTGATCATTTAGTTTTAAAATAAATTTTAATCAATTATAATCAATAATAGGAATAATAATAATGATCGTAGTAGGTTCTTGTATAGCACTCATGTGTGTCAGACATTGACACTCCTGGAGCTCTAGAAATTATTACTTGGCTTTAGCATGGCTGCCATAATGATGTTCTAGCAATTCAGCGAATTAATACATATTGACCTAACATGTTTTAACATGTTTTAATGTCTTCCCAAAGGACATCGGTGCCGCGGGGGGACTCGAACCGCGAACCATGTGATCCACAGTCAGGTGACGTATTCACTTGGTCAAATTATTTACCTAAACTAAACACCTTTTCATTCACTTTAGTACCGACATCGTCCGGTTTGATGCACATGTAGTTCACCCATGAGGCTTTGATTTCAGACAAAAAATCCTGAAATTTAAGACTATGTGTATTTCTTTATAGAAGATCCTTCTCGGTCCTCAAACGGGTGAGACCGTAGCTGATGACGCAATAAAAGCTTTCGTCTTTGAACACACCCGACAAAAGACATTTTAGTAAGCACCAAGAAACCACTTACTATAAGACTGTGTCGGTTTACCGCTCGCCACGAGTGGATGAAAAGCTCCACTGAAAACCTTGATGAACTGGTGCCATGAATTACTTACTAGCATTATATTACGATGTTAATTATTGGGCTCGTATATTCTTGTCAATACAACGACTTTTATTACTTAAGGCAAATTTTCAAGGCGTACTTTGCATATAAAAGTACTTGAATTTAGATTAATTTAGGAGTATTTTTTGTAAATACTATTTTAAATTATATGCCAAAGTGGCCGAGCTATGTTGACTTTTGTGTGCAGTGCTTTATAACTGCAATACAAAGCGTTTTTTATCAACTACATTTTGAAGAGGACGGGATTTGATTTCAAAGTGAATTACTCTCGCATTTGCATAACAGTAATGCGAATCATTACAATATGGTTATTATTTTTTTTTAAAGTTAAATTAGCTGCCGTGGAGTTTTAAGGTCTAAACATATATTCCTTCTCCCCTCTACAATGATACGTACTTAGATAAAAGGACATGGTACATGTGCATCCCGGCACTAACGTCCTTCGGCGAAACTTCAATCTACATTTCCCTTACTCCGTCCTCGTGTTAAATGTGTACCCGATAGGATTCGAAAGTCATTGAAGTTTGCTCAGAATTTGAGTGTCTGGAATGTTCCCCAGGAAGTGGAGACTGTGCATACTTTGTGTTAGAACGAGCCTGAATCCCAGGACCAAGGCAGTACTATGTAGAGCGCCTAGAGACATCGTCGATGTGTTAACCGCTATATGAACGCAAAATGTTAATATCATATTTAAAAATTAACAGTACTTTGATGAAAAATCACAGAATATGCAAATAGTCTTAATTCTGTACTGGATCAGTACCGGGTATGTATTTTCAGATATAAAAGTATTTCAAGCATAAATTATTTTTGTTTAGTTCGAAAGTAGACAGATGACATTGACCGAAGCGTAACACAAAGTATGCACAGTCTCCACTCCCTGGGGAACATTCCAGCCAGGCGCCATCTGTAATATTGTAATATTTTTTTATTGAATTAAATTAAATAAATGCTTGTGACCTAAACCTTGTGATGTTATAAATCTGGGGAACATGGCATGTTATCGAGAGTTTATGGAGCATGCGTCCTACTCTCTCACATACACCTTATCATATTGATTTTATAGAAAATATACTGGGTACAAATTCCATCAATTTTAACTCTCTACGTGCCATACAGTTTCCAAATGTGTTTGTGTAGAGTCAAACAGATCCTCACAGGTTACGAAAACATATTGGGGTTCCTTATTGTAAAAGTTTACAACAAGATACGGCTACGCTCACATATACTTCACACTGATGTGGCAAATAATGGCAATAGCTCTCAGTATATCGGGCTGTGATCGCAATAGCGGACAGGATATCGTGTTTCGGAATCTGCTCAGTGGTAAAAAATAAAAGTAGTTTTGCCTGAAAATTCTAACCCTGGTATCATATGCAAAAGTTTGACGTGATAAATTAAAGAACCTGATATTTATTTTTGCATTACCTTATCTATATAAAAAAGAGACATTATACAACTGGACAAAAAGCAAACTCCCTCTTAGCAATTAAAGTCCTTCTCTCGGGTTTTTTTCCCAGTTGGTCTGCATCTCAGTAGTTTGTATCACGGTACATATACAGTAATGCTAAATGAATCGTAAGATAATTGCATCAGTCATCATGGAAGTCCTATCTAGAATGGTCGAATGATGCACTCTTATCAAAACCGCGATGTAAAACCACTCCTCCTTCTGCTTCTTGAGGTTAACCAACGGGCAACGAAGCCGTATTTATCTTCCTCGAATACTGAATTTGAAATTGTGATGACAAAAAAATCATGGGCGAAAATTGCTCTTTAAAAAAGGTTATCTTTTGGTGTCTTTTTACTCTGAAATTCTCTGACAAACAAACACAAAACAAAACAGGCCATTGCATGCATATACAAATGACACGATATAAAAACTTCGGGGATTTTGATGTGCGCGTAAATTTGAATGCACATGTATGGTAAATACAAAGTCATGTTTAAAAGTTTTTGCCATTCAAATTTGTCGTAGAGTACTTGTCAACAAAGAAATAATGTTATTAACACGGTAACTTAATTTATGAAAGTTATTTTCTATGATATCAGAAATGAGGAAGGAAATCCCTCTTTTTCTGTCACTTTCTGTCACTTTGTTCAGTTAAGGTGTTAGTTTGGCATTTTGGGGTTGCCGTTTGTTAAAACGTATTGCTGTTGCGTTATTTTTTCATTTTCTCTTGTGTCTTTGTATTTTATTCTGTATTTTACCAAAAGGAAGATAATAATAGTTAACGTTTTTGGAAGATAAATAATGGTATTTGTAGAGGTAGCTTTTGCCAATTAAAATTGCTGTATTGACATTCAAATTATAACAATTACCAAATCATAATTATGATATTCAATATACATTCAAGCTATCCAGCGAGAAGATAACAGGTGAGACAAACAAAGGGCAAAATACTCCAGCCTAAAAACCTCCGCTTCTTATTCAATGAGTGCCGTACTTCCATCTAAACACTCCAACAATGGCGAAAACTGGTATATTCGTAAACAAGAACGGAATATAAGAAACATTCCACGTATAATTTATCAACAACCGAAATGAGAAAAGAGGGCAACACGCAAGAAAATTAATATAGGGATCGCATTTGGCTGGCGACATTTACTTGCCTCCTTCACTTTATTTATAGCTGGCGGAAAACTGGAGTAGGGCGCTAAGAGCAGAGAGAATAGAGACTTATTACAGGGCTGACTGGACCTAAATAATCGCCCTGGGATGCACAGGTGTTCGTATCTCATACGCACATGCTATCAATGAAGACTGGTCTCTTTTCATTAAGGTTTGGAAGAGGAGTTGAAGAGGGGTGTATTTCTTTTAATGTGTGTGGCGGGTAAGAGGGGTTAGAATACGGCCTGTCGTCAGTAAAAGTATTACATGATGAAATCTCATTTCGACAACAGGAAGCTGCTACGGATTAATGTATATATATTTATTTCAATTTCTCCTGTAGCAAACAATAATAAAATTCGGCATTTATATAGCGCTTAATACATCACCGATGTGTCTAAGCGCCTTACAGATATATTATTACCCCGGTCATCAAATTCAGGCTCACCCGAACACAATGTATGCACATTCTCCACTCTCTGGGGAGCATTCCAGCCAGGCGTCATTTTACAAGCGCACACTTGCTCATCTAACCACATTAACTTTCGCATCCTACCGGGTACCCATTTAACACCTGGCAAATAGCTATAATATTTATTCTAACACATTCTCATTATGTTTACTGCACCTTAATGTGAATTTACCGTTTAGGATTTTGATGCAGTCGGAATATCAAGATGAGGCCCCCCCAAAAAAAATCATTTGGTTGTCCTCGACCGCCCGCTCGTCATTTTCGGCCCGCTCGCATTTTTTTTTTTGAATTTTTTTTTTTTTTTTTGGAGCAATTTTAAACGCCAAACATACCATTTTATGCATCTTGCAAGGATCAAAATGTATCCCGTCGCCAATTTAGTCTTTTCAGTACGCAATTCTGTCTTTATATTAAATATAATAGAGTAGAGGAAGGATCGAGTTTTCGGCCAGATGGCAATTTTCGGCGGGTCCGTTGTATGCATGGTGAAATCACACATAGCATAATAGCATATCACATATCACACACATACAATACGTTTCAGAGTCACAGGAGAAACCACATTTGCAATGGAAAATGTTTCCTTAAATATCACATTTTAGCAATGTAATTGGCGGTCCTGCTACCTGAATCTGAAAAATCAAATATCTTACGCGTGTCTGTAAGGAAGATGGGTACCAAAACCTGAGCTGTATTTCAAGTATTTTTTCAGATTTAGATCGCGATTTTTCATGTGTCGCAATATCAATTTCTGATCACTGCAGGGGTAATTTTTGGCGCTCCGAGCTCTGGCGTGGGATACCTGCTCCGGCCGCACGCGCTATAGATCAGCGGACGAACGAACAAAGCGCGTGCGCTCCCTATTGACTTTGTACATGCGACCGAAAACTACCTCCGAAACAGTGAAAATGAAATTTAAAATTGCCATGGCAATTCATGACTTTTTTCTGGGATTCTTGTTGTGTTTGAATAATAATAATATTGGCTTCATGATTTGAAGAAAAAAATGAAGAAAAAAAAGAAGAAAAAAATCCGCCCGCCCGCCCTTACTCCAGAAAAGCAATCGAGGACAACCAAATGATTTTTTTTTTTGGCCTGAGCCTAAGGAAATATTATGGTGTACCTATCCGTAATTCTATAAACAGAATGTATGCAAGGAAAAATTCGTGATTTCCCTGTGTACTGTCATATTTCAACGAAGCTGTAGGTCAAAGTTGAAACATAAATGCAGTGAAGTGGAGATAGCAATATTATTTTCTGTCACGTGGTCACATTTCATCTCAAAGAATAGCGATTACAAATAGACCCATTTTATATAAGAAATGATAACCAATCTACTAGGTCACCCTCAGGCATTCCACTCTCGTTTACACACACACACACACGCACGCACACGCACACACACAAATACACACACGCAAAAAACTGCCTCCTTCTCACTCGCTCTCCCATCCCACTTTCCATCACAGATCTGTCTTTATTAATTTTACACAGATGACTATTCTTGAGTATAAAGTGAGTTTAAAATAGGGTTGTCCTTGGCATTGAAAGATGTAGCTCAACGGAAGACTGAAACAAGTATAGTACCTGTCTAAAATCATTCGCTATTATAGTCATAAGTCACTAAGACGCCGATACGCATACCACTCGGCCTGTTAATATAATTGTTTGACACATTGCATCAAAAAATAGATAGTCTCGAGAGAGGTAAAACTGGGGAGAAATACATCTATTTTTAGCACACCGCAGAACCTAGGAAATCAAGTGTTGATCAATCGCCCTCGAGTTATGACGTAATAAATTGTGCTACAAATCATTACACCAAAATGAAATCCCCAAAGATATCATTAAATCTGTCACTTTGTTAACAAAATACAACTATTAGATATTTGTTTATGTAAGCAGTTGGATTTCTACTTCTAATCGGGAGTTAGTTTGACGTGTCGTTCCCGATATAAGAGCTCACAGATTTCTATGATATTTAAGGAATTTCCGGCAGTGTTTCTCACCGAAAGTAAAATCTATGTAAGATATGAACATATCACATGAATTGCAAGAAATATGTAAGGATGGTTTTCAAAAACACATTTAAGCCTCGATAGACGCGGTAAACCATCAGTGGTGGCGAATTGTTTTATGATGAAGTAAGTGTATTATGTTTCAACTTTTTGTATCTTATAACACAGAGCTCAGTGAATTCGCCTAGGGCCTTTATTGCGCGCGGATCCAATCATTTACGTTAAAAAAAAATCAAAAACGTGGCTTTTTTGTTGGGGGGGGTTTACCTCGGCGTGTGTGTGATTGGGTTTTCACAGACGTGTATCAATCAGATATGATTATTTACGTCTGGGGACCGACCTTTAACGTCACCATCCGAAAGACGTGACTCAGTTTCGAACCTGCGTCCTCGGCTGAATCAGTTTGTAACTTCCACTGTTAGCTGGATTACAGGCGCACGCCACAACGCCTAGTTATCAAACTAACCCTGAACTATCTGAACAAGCCTTCTTATAGCCGTAGGAATTTGAAGCATTTTTATGCAGCGAACTGACCAAAATACTACAACCCACAAGAGATCTAGAATGTGACTATACATGTTATTATCTGGTGAGAGAATTATTGAAATGAATTCATGATTTTGACAGCGACTATTTCGGTTCATCTTATATGTTTGTATCGACATTTCATTTCTGAATTAAGCCCGCTCTCACAAATCAACATTATTATGTTTGAGATTATCGAATCAATAATTTGAAAACTTAATTTGACGAATATGCTTCAGGATATTCATTAAATGAAGCATGCCATTATTGTCAGAAGGAAACAATTTCATATACTTTTAGTTATACAAAATGCTTTTAGAATCCTGAAGTGAATTAAATAATGGCCTGTCTAATACTACCTTTATAATAATATTAAGTTCTAATTGTTTTCATATTTTCTTTTACTATTGTATCTTTGTATTTCTAGTATTAAGAGATATCGTTATCTCTAAAATTGTTTTGAATAGATTATGTAACGCTAAATGATCAAAATTATTATACTGATTTCTATAATCGTCCTGAAACCGATGTCAAAGCTTTTATAATAGCTGCACTTTGTGTTCAATTTGGGCAATTTTTACCTCGTAAAAGGGTGTCTATAACTGCAGCCCTCATCTTATTTCGTTGATGGCACTCCCCCTGCCTTTTGGTCTGATTAGCTCACTTCCTATCCGATCTCTCTTTATGAGCTTCAAATTTTTTTACAGTGTTCATGGAAGCGACTCACGCGTCTTCATCGTTTATGATAATCTCCTATCTCTGACATCTCATTTCTTCTTCCAAAAATTAATGATCTTTTAATTAGACCTCGCTTTGAAAACGGTCCCTTGACCCAGTGTGAAGTCGACCTCTTCTTATTTGGTATGCTTCCTTGCATGGTATCTAGGTTGGGTGTGGGATGACCACTTATTTATTTAAAGGTACTATGTCCCATCTGCAGGCCAAAACAATGAAAAGGTTAATTTCCACCGGCATTTGAAAGATAATACTAATTTAAAACTTCCCTCAAAATGAAAGGGCTTGAAAATGTCATTTTGTGGGAAAATAACGACCGTGAGTTGTAGAATCGACTTTAGGGATTGCAATCCTTTTAGTAAATATTCTGATTTTCAGATCCTTGTACCGAATGGTGTACGTTTTGTGCTCTGCAAAGATTCAATCACTTTAATTTTGGACATTACAAGAAGTGGGTTATTGATGTAGACAAAATTAATGTACCCTTTACAGCTCATTTTATGTATGTTATTACCAAAGAAAAAGTGAAGTCAGTCAGTCACTCAATAGTGTCTGGCAGTGAAATCTAGAAAGTATCCTTGCATACTTTGAATAGTACAAGGACACTGCTAACGTTTAAATTTCACAGATAGGACATACGTGACATATTTATAATTCCTGCAAAGTTCTACAGAATTTGAAGTTGGCTGCAAATGGGACATAGTACCTGTAAGACACTGTTATCAGGTGATTATGAAAAAACGACAGATCCTCCTAGTTGCTCACCCCCCCCCACCAATCCAAGGGTTGAGGGTTCGAATCACAGTCAGGCACTTACGTGCTTTAGCAAGACATTAAACTACATTTGCCAATCTATATTAATTGCAGGGCCTCCAGGAAGAACAGTTATTGAACTGATGAGGCTTCCATGGGTATACATAATTATTATCGTTCTGAAAAGTATTCCGCACCCTTTTAGTCCACTTGCAATAACATAAATTTAGTTCCCGTTATATTTTATTATTTTGTTCAATTGACCAGTTTCAAAACCTTACCTTGAAATATCCATTTCCAGGTAAAAAGAAGAGGCAACGCGGGAAGAAATCTCTTACCACAACACTACAATTCTAAGTAAAATTTCTTATCAGAATATGAAAGGAAACAAGTAATTCTACATCTCGCTTTACATAAAATGTGCATGAATGATTAGTTTGACAGAAAAGTCAGCATAATTATAGCGAACACGATGACCATTGTCATTGCGCTTCCGTTAATAACTCCATTTAAACAAAAATTAATTCCATTCCCGAAATATCCGTTTGCAGGTAAATATAAGAGGCAACGCGGGAAGAAATTTCATACCACAACACTACAATTCTAAGTAAAATATCTTATCAGAATATGAAAGGAAACAAGCAATGCTACATCTCGCTTTACATAGAATGTGCATGAATGATTATTTTGACAGAAAAGTCAGCATAATAATAGCGAACACGATGATTATTGTCATTGCGCTTCCGTTAATAACTCCATACCTACTATGGAGGACAGATATGTCTTAAACGTTTGTTTAGTCTTCTGTAAATATGTTTAAAATATTTTCATCATTACTGAAATTATGTTTCCATCTTATTATTACACGCATGAATTATTCTAAATTTGTCTAGATGAACGTAAATTACGTTTTCCTGTTTTATAGAGAAAAAAAAGCATGTCACCATATTATATCCTGTACGCGAAAAAAAAGAAATTCATAAAAAGTATGGTAAGGAGTAAATTTTAATGCTTTCTTCTTAGCTCACGTAAGTCAAGACAAACTTTTGAGCTGTGTTTGAAATTCCTTATTTCATCGAGATGTTGTATTAGCTGTGGCGTAGCCAAGAGGCACAAGGGGGTACGACCTCATGTGTCTAACTCCCAGTCTGCTCCCTGTCTAGCAAATATGGCTACGCCTAAGTTTTTAACTGAGGAATAGGTGGTGGTATTCGCGGGAATATGAAAATGTGAATAAATAATAATTTTAGAGAAAGTGTGTTGGGTCATGATAATAGTACGTCATGTTATGCCAAAGGGTGCGTTTCATGTTATTTCAAGAACGGACTATGTTTCTTTAGAAGGATCCGTGAGAAGGTAAATAGCCATCCGCCCCGCAATATTAAAGCCTGTCTGCACTAGTTTGGCCAGGATGGATTACACCTCCGAGCGTGGTCACTGACAGGTGTTTATCTCATCAACTCAGCTCTCAATTAACATTAGAAAAAGATGATCATGGGGGACCAACGGGCACCAGTTAGGCATTGTTTTCTATATAGAGGGAGCAAGTAGCTACAAGTAGTGTAGTGGGGCTTTAAGTGAAAAATTATATTATGGAAATAATATTGGGAGATAGAAAATGATTAAGGATGAAATGAGACAATATGTTTTTTTCATTTGCTTTCATGATGAGACATTTGAATATAAATTGAATTCTGTTTGAGATACACCGTATTGCGACGGGGTAAGTTAGGGATATAAACAGAAGTGGCGGACGTCCCATTCCCATCACGTAGGTTATTCTTGTGCCTTTATGCTTCAGAAAAATCTTCTTAATTTTCTTTCGGTGTGTGAATATGATGAAATTTATTAACTGTTCCAATATCTTGTATATTTTATCATCTAAATATGTGTAAATTAGGAGGAAAAATGTTCTGAACACGCTCGCAAAGATTTTTCCTAACATCAACCAAAAGGAATCTGTATAGCCGCACTGAGCATCACATTTTAAAGTGTACGAACTTTAAGATGACGTATACAATCTGGATTTTAGTTCTTACTATAGATTATGAAATTCTGTATTGAAATTGATTTTTTCGAAAGTATTTGCTATCGTTTCTTTTGGGAGATAATACGCTTTATTCGGAAAAAGTATGGACATATTATACTGAATATAAATTTGGGAACCAAGAATTAATCTTCGTCATAACTTAGTGTATGTAGTAATTCAGAACGTTAGTAAACCATCTCAAATATGAATGATAATGCAGACTGATCGTAAAGTTATTCTTCCTCGCGATATTGCCGTTGGTATATCTTGATGATCAACGTTGAGTGCAAATGTCAATCAGTATGAAACCAAAGGCATGTAGACGTGTAATAATAATTACTTCATAATTCTTAACACACCCATTCTCTAGTAATTGCGGAGCCAGAATTATGTGACGGTGGGAAATAGGACTTAAAGTTATAGACCAGTTTTGTAAACGCCCCCCTCTCAAAAAATGAAATGGAGCTCTTATTACCAATCATGTGAAATAATATGTTTTGACTAATACGTGATGATACAAATTTTGCCGGGAAACCGCCTACTAATTGATATATTTGGTAAATTATCATATCGATCCGGCCTGGATAGATATCGCGTAGTCCCATATACATCTGTCTGTGTACAGTGCTTGTAGCTTTACCAAGACTGTGCCAAATTTCTTATCATTTTGATGATTCCAGAACCTTGCAGTACACACCAATACTTATATGCTAGATGATCAACCTTTTTTGATCGATTCCACAACGTTTCTTTCACAATGCAATCGCATGACCAGAACTAGTCTATACCTTTAAAACATAGGATATTTTTTGTATTCTCATATGCTTTTTTCAGGTTTTCGTCAGAATCTTCTTTTGAAATTTCCTGACAAAAAATATGAAAAATAAAAAGGTCAAGTTTTAAAGTGCTTCTTCTGAAAAAGATAGTTGTCAGAATCTTTGTTCGAAATTTCCTGGATATTAAATGAAACCAAATACTTTTTTTCTTCTAAAGTAGACAGTTGTCATAATCTTTCACCGTCTGTTATCCATTCTCTTCCTCCCTCTCTCTCCCTCTCTCTCTTTGCATCTTTCCCTCCTAACATTTACAGTACACCGTAGCACTATATCTCTTTCTGCCCAGCCCTTTGAGAGACGATAAAACATTCTCAAACTCGAAACGTCGTAAATTCCAATCAATAATTCCCTTTTTGCGAGTCTGAACTGAAACCCTTTTCGGTCCATTACAGCACCCGATAATATGGTGAACAAAATTAATCTCATTTGCCAATCCAGCATCATAGGTACAGAGTTATAAATAGTGAAATAAAGATGCCATTAAAGATTAATCAATAGGCACTGAAATTGAAAAAAACTCATAGATTGTTCGTGTAGAATGAAAGGAGTCTTATAACAGCTACACGGGTTTGTTCCTGTTGTTATCCTGGTTTACCGTTTTCCTCTTTGAGACTTTCAAACTAAGTCGGAAATTTACAGACCAAACAACTTCATGTAATCTAATTTCTTAATTTCGACTTTTTGAATACACCTTTGATTTGCAGCCGTAACCTCCACAACATAATGTTCCCAAAAACCCATCTATAGGTTTTTCAAATAGGCTGAAATCATGAACAGGTGCTCATTGCATCCTTTCCACCTTCCTTCGAGTTTGTTTTCGTGCTTCTGACAATAACAGCTTATCCATGTCAAGATGAAAAGTCAGTGACGAAAAAAAAACCTACCACCATTCATGCTTTTGAAAACACGACGTCATCGCGAACCAAACTAGGTTTTTTTGAAAGATCATTCACAAGACCTGATCTCTAGTAGTTTCACTTTATTTCAAAATATTTCATTTTATCGATTTTGAAGTATACACGGTACTTGCTAACTGGGTTTTCAAAATGGAAGAATGAGTCGTGCAAATCGATCGATATCCTCGATAGGATAAAGAGTTTTTTATCCGTTTTTCTTTCTTCAGATGTGATGTTTTAAATTTTCATTAACATTCTTTGAAAAACAGCGGTATAACATAGATTGTATCATTTTGTTTGTATCTAAGATATTGACTAACTTGGTGTTTGGTAGTGTGCCTATGTATCTAGTGACATAATTAAATGTTAATTGAATAGGAAAGGTGCTCCGGAACAATATTTTACAGTGCACGGTGCATGATCCATGCCATGATAAACATGTTAATATTTACAAAAGGAGCATTGAAAATCACTTTTATTTAAGTAATTATATTTTATATCCTGGCACAGTTTCTAGATAAAATTGGCAGAAAGGACTTAATATGGATTTTATTTCTACCCTTCCTTGTCTCTTTTCCTCATATCACCCTCTTTCTCTCTGTCTTTCTCGTCACCCTTTATGGTTTGGTCCTAGCTTTCATGTCTCTTTTCCCACATTACATTTCGTGCATCTCAAGTAAAAGGCGAAGAAGATACATTGCAACTTAATATCTCAACCATGCAAAGGATATCGCAGGATATGGAATACCAAATAGATGGAGCGTCTAAACGAATAAAGATAATAATTTTAAAGTCTTCAATTGTTAAACATGATGGGCCGTTTCGTGTGATGTGGGGAAAATAAAAACGAATTTTCATTCGGCTTCGTGCTTCTTTTCAATGTTCAATTGAAGTGCCGTTTTCTCCAGACTTATGAAATGTAAATAAATTTAGGAGTAAAACTAATGAGGCGATGTTCATTGTCAGATGTAATGGTGAATGAACTAATAGTCTGCTTGAGGACTGGTAATACATCTCAGTTTACCCATCTTGCTACACAATGATAATTAACATAAACATGTATAATACATGATATCTGCACTAAAAAAAAGAAGCTTAGTTTGTAATTTAAAATGACACACGAGTAGGAAAAAATGCAATTCAAGCAGAATGTCTCAGTTGTCATGGTTGGGAGAAAACGCAGCACGTTTTCTCCCTTCTATTGCACTATCGTAACTTCAAGAAGGGTTTTATCACCCCTCTCCCCTACCTCTATCTACAAACGTACATATAATCGTTGAGAGGAAGATATCTCTCTCTATTACAGGCACGCGCAGAACTTTTATATATGTTCCGTCGTTTTAATTAGATTTTAATGTGTTTAATATAAAAATACGTTTCCTGTGCTCTTTTCCCGCCTCCGGAGCAAGAAATACACCACGATGTATACTACCTTTTACTCATTAAATGATGATTCCCTCTTCTGTATCAACTAAGATTAATCAATTTAAAAAGATTCTGAAAAAGACTCATATCAATGCTTAAATGCATTTCAATCTTTCCTGTTCTATATGGACTAGGCAAAATTATTAATGACTCTTGCCATATTAATTTTGCTATCTGATTGTATTTTCAATATAGGAACAGGGTTAAGGTTGTGTTAGAACGTTGTAAATTTAGGTTACATACTTTAACACGAACGTCAGCTGTAGTGATGACGACGTGGCATTATATTTGAATTATTTCTGAATTTAATTCACAAATTGATGCCAACCAGTGGACTGACAGCTCCCAATGCAACTGCGGCGAGCCACAAGAGGAAATTGCTCCACTTTTCACTTGTTATTTAATTGAATCGCTTTGTTCGGAGTAGAATTTCGTGACTGTCCAGGTAATAAGCCCACGTAGTATATGCAGTCGGTTAAAGAAGAAAAAAATTCATTTGGACACTCTGTAGGGCGAATGTGATACTCGTTTTAATTAAATTCATTTCATTACAGTTTATTTCAACTGTGAAACTTGAGACACCACATACCCACTAGCATTTTATTTTCATTTTTTTTTTTTTTCTTGGTCCTCGAACCCAATATGACATTCTGGAAATGTTTGGAATATGTTTACTCAATGTCATCGAACACCAGTCTGTAGTTATTGGCGGAATGTAGAGAATCATTAGATTTCATAATACACAAACTTTGTTCTCTTTGTGTAAAGAGAACAAATGGTGTCTACCGATGTGGTATTTTAAAGGGTATGGTATCCTTGAAATATGGTAAAATAAAATTACCTTTGATAGAATGTTGAGAAGGCATGTACATGGTAAGATGTTCGTTATTGTTTGGCGTATCAGGACAATTACCCCCTGGAAAATCGCCCCGGAAAATTACCCCCTGGAAAACCACCCCGAGGACAATTACCCTCCGGAAATTGACCCCCCGGAAAAATACCCCCCCCCCTCGAGGACAACCACCCCCAAGGACAATTACCCACCCGAAGATTACCCTCACCCATCAATTAAAGGTATAGTCCCCCCTGATAATAAGTTGGTTTTAATAAAAGAATAATTTGTATCGGGCGGTAATTGTCATCGGGGGGTAATTGTCGTAGGAGGGGGAGGGGGTAATTGTCCTAGGGGGTAATTTTCCGGGGTAATTATCCTCGAAGGTGGTAGTCCGTAATTGGAGGGTAATTTTCCAGGTGTTATTTTCCGGGGGGGGGGGGTAATTGTCCCGATGGAAATTGGCCGGGGGTGATTACCCAGGGGGTAATTGTCCTAGAACCCCTAGAAATGTGTGTTTGGCCATCTTTGTGAAAATTAGTAATATTTCATTTTTTAGCACCTTCTCTCCTTACTAGAGCAATTTTGAAAACATGATTTGACATTATTCAAATTTAAATTCCAGCAGTAACAACGTCAGTTGCCAAAACGCCGGTCTCGACTTGACTGAAAACCCTTTGTTCGCACTTCTGAAGCTATGCTTCATAAAATGAAAGAAAGCCAGCGAAATTCCGCCCCAGATATTACAGCGGAGAGTAGTGTCTTTTACTCTGTTGAAATAAAGCTCTTGATTCAATTGAAAGTCTACATGTCTACCTGACTATTTGTCTAGCTTTACATAAGGCCGTAAGTTGGTAAAGTTAAATTTGGGGGTTTCTAAAAGCCAAGTGCTTCTTTTGCTGTTTATCCGGAAGGTTCTCACCAGAAAAACCAAACAGAGCTCAAAATCTATCACTGAGAGTGAGGCTTGACATTTTCAACACTGATAAAAGTACCGCGAAACTAAATGCTTGAATTGTGTTAAACCAGTTGTAAATTGTCTCGTAAATCGAGTCTACATTACTCTACCCCACTCAACGGCAATCTTAATGGAAAATAATTGAATCCTGTCGCCAAATAGAGACATAAATGATGGGATTTATGGGCCCTAGTTGAAAGGCTCCCAGGAAAGCTAATATTAAATATCAGCTCATTTACTGGATAGGAAAAACAAGATTATTTGCTCTGATAAAGTTAGAATGGCTTCTTTTAATTGGTATCAAATCTATAGCCTGGCTATATTATGACCATCATGGTATGAGAGTGAGAGAGAGAGAGAGGGAGAGAGAAATAAAGAATAAAAGAAAAACAGAAAGAAACAAAAGAAAGAAAGAAAGAAAGAGGAGAGAGAGAGAGAGAGAGAGATCAATACTATGAGTATTTAGCTTCAGTCGTCCTGGAAATCCCTCTGATTATACATACTGCAGGAGACGACCTCACATGATACCAATAAAACATCTTCTGTTCATGAAGAGCAGAAACAAATTATCAATATCTTATTGACTCATTGAAAAGTGATTTATCCCCATAGAGCGAAGCAACCTGCATTTGTGTTTTACATTGCTCACAATGTTTAGATGAATATGGAGAGACAGAATGGAAAGCAGAAATAAATAAATGTAAACCTGAATTCGCTGGTATACGATGCGAATGTCATGCACACGTAAGAGATCAGTATAATCCAATTTATTGGAGAGGATTGCCGGAAGAGGATGTGTTTTATATAAAATGATTGGATTCTAGAATGTTTTGCGTCTCAACATATCACCATATATGCCTCGAGAGAGCATGCTGGGATTTGTATTTCTTATGTTTTTCATTACCATGGCGACGTTTCGATGTTCATTTCTCTAGGAAATGACAGGCGGTCTGAAAGAAAACTCTATTTGGCATTCGGAAGGGAGATTGAGTAATTTGGTAGGAGATGGGTATGCCGCATCATACACAGTAGTTTGTGAGAGGGAGAGAGAGAGTCAGAGAGAGAGAGAGAGAAAGAGGAAGAGAGAGTCAGAGAGAGAGAGAGAGAGAAAGAGGAAGAGAGAGAGAGAGAGAGAGAGGCAGAGAGATAGAAATATGGGAGGATAATAAAATCAAAATCATAGCTGCAGATGTTTTTAAAATACGTTCAAAATATATTTCATAGTTCATTTGTACGACATGTTAACTGTCTATCTTGTCCTTTTTTCTCTTTCTATCCTATATCTTTTTATCCATGCAAATGAATCCTTCCTAAACCCCTCTCTCTATCTTTCTCGGCCTCTCTCTCTCTCTCCCTCTCCCTCTCTCACTCTTTCTGTTTCTTGAAACTTAAGGTTATTTAGCATACATATGCATTCATTAATATCGCAAAGGCTACCAATGCCATGCATCATGCATCAGGTTCATTGACAGTCTAACGGAAACGGGTAAAATCCAATTTAAGAAAACAAGATCTTCCTTCCAAGGATTTAAAAAACGTTAAAATATGAATTAATCACAAACTTTCCTACATACGTCATCTCTTTCAACGTCAACTTCTTAACTTCATTTTAACACAAATTGCATTATATTGCGTCAAATCTCTTGTGTACAACTCTTATCGTTTATATCGTAGCAAATGCTGTTTGAATGTCCCTTATTTCATGCTTTCAAATTTATTCAGAGGAAGAAATGATAAAAGGCCACTCAATACCTGAACAATACCATCGTTCAGTTTTGTATTGATTTATAGATGTCAATGCACTATAACCCGAGGTATTGGGGCAGAGGGCTTCTATTTTTAGTCGAGTCTGTTTGCAGGGTCGTTGGAATTCAAAACCCTAATTACAGCCAATCATCATCCGCAGAGAAATCTCCGGACCATTGGTCACTAGGCATGAATATTAAAGGTGGCGTATTGCCCCCATTTCTTGGGTTGAACCTCTCTATTACCCCTATGCCGGTAGTCACAACTTGGGATCCATATGTTCAACAATTATACTTCGCATCTGTTCTGCTTTCGTTACTCTTAGTCCATAATTCTTATATGTTCAGATTATTTATCAGATTTATTTATTTTTCGTCTTTATTTGTAAGTGCATCAACAAAGAGATTTTAAAAATCGATATTTTTGCCACCTTGAGCGACTTTTATCGTGCATTACAGTCATGTCAATGAAATGGAAGATGTGCGTGTTTTCGTCAGTTTTCTTGCAAACTCCGTGTCACCTCCATCGCCTTATAATCAAATACAATGAGATATATAGTGAAACTTGCACCGTGAAATATAACGTTTCGGTTTAACTAGATTAGATTGTTCTCAATCAAATTAACAAGGCATGCAAGTCATTCTACTTCATTATTCGCACTTTCCGTATATTCTGCTCGCTCCTTTTATGTGCACAATATAAATGGAGGTAAAGTAAAGGAATTTGCAAGATCTTTTTTTTTTGGGGGGGGGAGATTACTTAGCAGCTAACATATAGTTTTGACAGCCACCCCTTAAACAACATAAACAAGTACAAGAAAAGGAAAATCATCAGCTTTCATTCATTTATTTTTTGGGAGAAATAGCAAGATATTAACAATTCTAAGCTTTGGATTTTTAAATCGGTATGTAAACAAGTGTGAGTGTCAATTATAAGGGGGGGGGGGCAACTTTAAGTGATAAAGAATTATTAAATGAAACACAATTAAATAATAAGATAATATAATAAGATAATTTATTGGTTTCCACAATATATTAGCATTTTGCATGTAATTTTTCTTGCTTAGAATGCACCGCATGCATCAAAAACTGACTGTGATGCCTGTGATCTTGAGGCTCCCCCGCCTGCTCCCCCCCAAAAAAAAAAAGAGAAGAAGAATTAGAATATGGTGACATTTCGCGAAATGGGAAGAGAGGGGAAATAATTCGACCCACGAAATAAAATTTAGCGAATTAATCTTAAATTACGAGAACATTTGATTGAATTTTCAAATACCATTTAAAGGGAAATTTTCACGAAACGTTCCTAAATTCGCGTATCTCGTATCATTTTTTGCAAATTCTAGGAGACAATTTTCGAGAAAAGTATTCACGAAGAAAATGGACGTAAAATGCAACCATACATAGCATTAACTGACTCTTAAAAGGTTAACAATAGTTCTTACAGTATGTAATTATGTAATGATGCACGTGATGTAACAATAGTGCAGTGCCATTTCAAGAATAAAGGTGGTCATTACTTTGCACTTTCAAAATGGGTAATTAACTTGTTTATAATGACATGTCGTCGGTACTGATAAGCAAACACGTCACGTCAAGTCAAGTATCGAGCTGGTTGGGCTAAAGGTGCATGTCAAATGTTGAATTAAGATTATATACAAGCAGAAATGAATAGTCCTATCAAATAACTCTTTAGTAATGGAGAAGAAAACGAGCAACTAATGAATAAGGATATTATTTTGTTTCTGCATACTTACATCACATCATGAGGGGTTGATATTTACATGTCATAAAGAAAAAATTATCAGAAAAGTTATATTAAGGGAGGAGGACGATCCATGACGATTTTCATATAAAGTGCATTATTCAAGTAAAGTCATAAGAATAGTTTGCAGGTGAGTAAACATTGTCGGTGACTCGAATGGACTATATGAGTCTGTCTATAAAATGAATTAAATAATAATAAATGAATAAAACGATATTGGATAGTGTGCAGGTCACAACACGAGTACAAGGTCGACGTATCAATATGTATTGTTATGCTTTTTCATATAGGCCATCCATTATTATCCCAGTATATTGATTATGTAGTGCGAATCCCCCTATCCTTTCCTGTTTCTGTGGAGGAAATAGGCGATGACACTAGTTTTATTACCCAATGAATTGACACTCTCGCGAGTTAAATATCATTTTCTATTCAAAATGATATAACACTAGTAATGGTATTCGGATATGCCAATTTGTGGCCACGGGATGTCGCCCCTGTCACGACAAAATACAGATTGCTCCAAGCCAATTATTTTCATCTATTATTGATCTGTCAACTCCAGTCATGCTAATGAAAGGGCAATTTTGAGAGGCCAATATCAAATTAATCATTCCATAAGGTTCAATCGGTAAGAATCTGTCACGTATATTCAAACAGGTCCAGAATTTCATCAATAATACAAAGCGTAATAAATAGGATGAATATAAATAATGACTTTTTACACAACAGTGACACGTGACAGCATTTCAAAGGGTGTCCGAGTATATACTATTTATAAAATATCGTTGAAAATGTGTTATGGTAATACATGTCATTATCACACAGTTTGAACGAAAATTCAACAACATTATTAGCTTAAAGGTAAAGACCAGTTTTGGAAACGGCCCTCTCTCAAAAAAAATGAAATGGAAGCTCTCATCACCAATCATGTGAAATAATATGTTTTGACTAATACGTGATGATACAAATTTTGCCGGGAAACCGCCTACTAATTGATGTGTTTTGTTAATTATTATATCTATTGGGACCAAATAGATATCGCGCACGTAGTCGCGTAGTCCCATATACATCTTTCTGTGTACAGTGCTTGTAACTTTACCAAGACTGGGCCAAATTTCTTATCATTTTGATGATTCCAGAACCTTGCAGTACACACCAATACTTATATGCTAGATGATCAACCTTTTCTGATCGATTCCACAACGTTTCTTTCACAATGCAATCGCATGACCAGAACTGGTCTTTATCTTTAACAGTAGTTCTTAATATCGGAATCCTATTTTTATACGAAAATCCAGCGGATTTTGTTAATGTGTTGTTGTTGTTGCTCTTGTTATTGTGTATCTGTAACACTTATTTACCTGACGATGTCGTTCAGGAAGTATACCAATTTGATCAAATCTTTATGTAAAGTTGACCGAAGTTAGTTTTGACTTCATCCGAAGAGATGGCTTACATTATGTGACGTCGACAAAGTAAATTCGCCTTCCAAGCTCTGCAAATATGGTAAGATGATCATTTACACGACATTGTTTACATTTTAGTGGTGACAAACAAATAAACAAGCAAACATACAGATCCCAGTAAGGTGTCAATTAATCACCGAAATATTATTTTTTCTCTCTTTCCAAAAGCGAGATTCGCGTTAATATACAACAACGTATTTAGGGAGGACTTGTGGCCTAACTAATGATTTCATGAGCGACATGGGAAAACAAGAAGTACATTTCTTACTTTTCTTTATCAAGTGAGAAAGGTGTAAGGAGTAATCGCACCAGTAATATCTTGTTTTTTAAAGGACTGCGAAAGCTTACTTGGAATCATTGATGTGGCACAAAATTTGTCCTTTAGTCTGATTTTCAGGCAAAATTGTAGTATGTTGCAAACGCTAAATAATAACGTTCTGTCGTATGAGCGATCAAATTTGGTTCCCCCATATATATATATATATATATATATATATATATATATATATATACGGTAGTCCCCTCAGTCCACTTCCTTCTTTTATTCCAATTCATATCACGTTACTGAATAGTTTGTTGAAGTTGTTATTCTTCATTTCCACATTACATACGTCATTGATGTTTAAAGAATTTAATTTAAATCAGTCCGTATGGCAGTTCATAAAATATTTAAAATGCGAATGCTCCATCAGACAATGATTTCTAATAACCTTTAAAGTTTTCATTCCTTACTTTTACTACTTTTACTACTCCTACAACTATTACTTTTGGCAACTGATGGCGAATCTGTACTTAACCGTCAATCTTCCCTGGCTATCATGATTGCAAAACACACGTCAATAAATATTATTTCATATCGACATTATACATCAACCTGTCATTGCGCATTTCCCTAAACGTGAATTTCAAAGATTTGTAAGCGATACAGATAATGAGGTCTTCATCGTTATCCGTCTCTTATTATATCCTACGACGTTTCGTCTGTCAGTCTGGGGATTACAGTCATCAATATGATATTGGGAAGCACTTTAAAACAAATTGTATGTTCACTTTTCTAATTAGTTTTGTCATGTCTAGACAAAAGTGATCGTTTCAGAAAGTTTTTGACAAAAAGAAGAAGCAGATGACCCCCGCATTCAATTTTTATTTTTGTCACTGTGTTCTGGAAATCTACACAAACATATTTGACTTTCCATGATACAAAAAAGGACAATCGCCCCAATAGGAATGACAGTGGAATATATATTTCAGAGGTTAAGTGTTTATATAATTAGCAAAGTAGCTAAACGTTAAACCAAGAAAAATCATTAACTGGATATTAATTGATCCTCATATAATGCATCAACTCATACCTAAATTAAATTTTCACCATTACTTATTTGAAATAAGAAATTATGATAAGATTTGCTCACAATCCTTTCTGTTTTAATGAAGCACCTACGGGTGTTTATACTGCAGTATTTATCCAACAGTTTGAACCGTTTACCATAGGCTTTGCACGTTTGGGGCTATCAGATTACTTTGGCGGATGCCATCAACTGTCTTTTTTTCTTTTGTTGAAAGAAAAAATACATAAATAAATACAAATAAAATAAAACTGTAATATTACATCTATTTACATTTCGTCAAATGTCTCCTCATTATATTCTAAAAAGATGGTCAACAATTATCAGGTTTATAATTATATCCAGCGTGCTATTTCTCTCGGGGAAGGGGGAAGGACTATGCCTTGTCAGCACATAGAATCGCCATTCTTTTGTCAGTTTTGTACGTTGATGGTTTAGTTAACAAACTGACTGCTAAATTATCTCATTACATTAGACATAATACAAGGACCCTGCAGTTCTAGTAGGATATGGGTTGATACTTAGCAAATGACGTTCGCTATACAAATATACAATGAATTTTCTGAAAAATAAAATGTTTTACACAGGTTAGTGAGGTGGGTAATTATTTTATAATGAATTGTTAATTAATTATTCTACAAACAACCCGTGAATTGTACATCGGCGTACATGTTAGACACTTTCCAAGCCAGTAATTCAAAGATATACGTCTGCTCAGCTCTCTTCTCCTCAACCCGTAGATTACTGAGTCATGCTCAATTTGCTGTCACAAGACTGCATATCGGAGTCAAGTCAACCTGTAAGACTTGCAAGCATGGCGGAACCATGTAAATGCGAGCCTTTAGTTACCGCTCACTGTACCCGGGTGATTGTGATTATTACATCCCACCGCTGCCGCGCTCTCAAGAGACATTTAATGGCGTCATATTGATCCTCTACCTATACTGAAAGTGACAGAAAGCAACAAGTGGACTACTTAACGCGATGCGAAGACTTTACATCCTGTGGTCGGGATAGTTAATGTGGTTAAGATGATGTAAACTCATTCACAAAAACGACAAACTTTGTGTTCTTTGCCTTCTAATTCAGCGGTAGCATTAATGGATCCATTCATCAGACCAGTACTTTAGTCAACACTTGTCTTATCTTCTCTAGTGCCTGTTGGAGATAACGAAGTACCTTTTCCGCGGCTATAGTTAGGCATGTTGGCAAGCAACATACTTATATTAGGAGACAACATGCCGCTAACATGCTTACAGTGCAAATATACACAGGAAGATCTTTTGGCCATAAGTTTGCAAATAAATGGTATTACCCTTTGAAAAGACAGCACATTAGCACATTAGGTAACATGTAATGCTGTGCTACAATGAATCCTCAAGTAACTCGTGAAGTTGTCCGATCAAGGAAACCATGAAATCTATCTTGAGCCTTTTTGTTACACATTTGAACGATAAGCTGTCCTGAACAATATATTGTACAATGCCAAGGTCTGCTGTTATAGAAAAATTACGGAGTTTTCAAAAGATACTGATTAAAAAAAAAACACTTTTATCTACACTGTTTAGAGTTCCTATCTATGCAGTCATACATGCATCAGTTAGTACAAGCACTACAACGTTTTCTTGTTATTTTTGCTTTTTCTTGACGGTAAAATGCCATTAAATGTAATACAAAGTTTTGGGAAATTTTGAAATTGGATGGATAGTAATTCTTTAATTTTTTTATTTTTATATTTGGATGCCCCTGTGTATGTATTATAAGCACTAAAAACACACTTTTCCAACCAATCGGTTCCTCTTTCCACCGGTAAACCATTTACTCATTATAAGTATGTGGGTCATATATACAGAAGGGGGTGTCTTTTTCGATGGATTGGCTCTTAATCACTGTTTTCTAGCCTGCTAAACATGTCCAGACAGCGAAGACTATAAAACAATGTTGAATTCTTCTTACTCCGAATTGTAAAAGAGTACTCATGATCCTCGAAGTAAACTTCTGATACCCATTATCCAATTGCATGTGATCTTTAGAAAATCTTTAGAAGTTATAGGTGTGTATATATGAATAGCGTATCCCCTAACATATGAACTGCCAAATATATATTATTTTGCATTGCCCACTGAAGGTTATTGAGGGTTTAATTTTATATAGAAGAGATTATTTCGATAATACGTTTCATCCTAATCAATTTTAGTCCATCGATCCTAGGTAGTACACATTCATAGAACCCGGAGTGCATAGGATTCCCTAGATATGAAGCATAAACAGCAACAAATGTGATATAAAATGTTATCATAAACAGATAAATATGTCAATTACATGTACTTTCACAAAGCCGTAAAAAGATATTTATTCCTGGGCGAAATATAATTTGTCTCAGATACCTTTTTAAACAGTATTATCCCGGTGATGTTACTCTTTTTCTTCAGTATTGCTTTAACCCATGAGCTACGGGAGTCGGATGTTTCCTGAAGCCTATGGGGATGACACAATGCAGTGGTCAGCAGGTTAAGTTGTCAGCTCTGATAAGTGGAAACACGTAACGTTGTATTTTTTACGACCGGCGGTATATGTCAGGCAATTTATTATCCTAATTTGAAACAGCATTAGCCGAGTGTAAATCATTAATCGAAATTGGGCTAAATAGATGTCACAGTCATAAAAATGCCATCGTATACCTTTTCTTTTCATTCTAGTTCACAATTAGCATTTCTCTTTATTAATGTGAAATTTACATAATAATATGGAGCACATCTTCGCAACATGTACGGGTTTTGCGGTTTCGTTCTTATGTAAGTTTAAAGTGTTTTCTTTGTAACTTGTTGTCATTTCTAAATGAGTAAGGATTATGCCACTTGTTTTTTTTAATCGCAATATATGACTCTACAACTGCGTGATCTGTCTGATGCTTTTTTGCGCGCCCCCCCCCCTCTCTCTCTCTCTCTCTCTTACTCACATTCCCTCACTTTCTCGCTTTTCTATGGCCCCGGCTATCTCTCCCTCTCTTTCTCATCCTCTTTCGGTCATTCTTTCTTTTCTCCTTCTCTCCATCTCACTCTTTCTCTCTGTCTCCCAACTCTCTGTTCGACCCTCTCCTTCTATCTCCCCATCTCTCTCTCTCTCTCTCTCTCTCATTGTATCTCTTTATATCAATTGTGTATGTCTTCATTTATGGGCTAAAACTCATATCATCTCTTTCCTAATATAAAACAAATCATCCACTTATCTAATGTTTAGTATGACAAGACAGTTCCCAACCCGACCCTAGATGTTCTATAAAATACAAATCAAGATTGATTCTTTCTGACAAAGGGGGTTATAATAGAAATTGATACATGAGTGCTCCGTTGAACACGTCGTACATTTTTATTACGAATTCCCTTGTTTTCACACGGATTTTTGACAGAGTAGACGTGAATCAATCATCACAGGAGAGTAAGCATTAATTATACTCTATCGTGACTCAAATTAATATTGAAGCAAGTTATGATTTAATGGCACACCTACTATATTTTCATTAGAGCACTACAAGATAACCAGAGAAAAAAAAAGATAAAATGATCTTTCTTATTGTAAAATATAAAGGTAACGTCTGGTTGCTTTTTTCATCATGTAATTTTCATTAGTGTGCATTTACGATACTTTAATACTTAGCTCCTTTTTGTATTTGATTTATTTTCGGTTCAATAAAAGCATATGAATGACTTATAAAAAAATGTATAGCGATTTTCAATAGTGATTGAGTTAGAGCAAGGAAAAAATTCGTTTATCACACAAAAATGAAAATATAGAAAAATAAAGGATCATTATTGACTATAAAGCACCTTCTCTTATCATTCTTATTATCAGTGTTGTGCGGTTAGCAATAGTCATATCTTTATTACTAAACGTTTAGTATTTGGTTCATAACTTTGAGGAATGGTTTGGGGTTTTATCAATGTTCATTGTTTATACTCGCAAACAAACAAACGCTATATGTAGTTCGGGACTATGGCAATATAAAACTTAGATCCTGGTCTAGCTTCTTTTAATTTAGCAGAATATGGGTCATTCCTATAAAAGTCCACGGTAATGATTGCTTAACAGCGATGAGAGCCTGGACAATTAGACAATACCGATGTCCGGTATTTACTTTTATACAACTTTTAGCCTACAACTTGTCTTAACCTTAACCCTAATCCTAACTCTATACCAATCCAACCTTCATTATTTTTCGGTAAACCAAACTTTGCAGTATTATGCCCAAATCATCAAAACGTTATCCTTATTGTGCAAAAATAATCGCGGGACATAAAGATTTGACATAAACATGCGTAATGAACACGTGTTTGCCACTTGTTACTATTTTTCCTAAATGAGGAAATTGTCGAAAAAGACTTCTTACATTTGAAGTTATTGCAGAGTTCTCGTCATATCGACAAACGTTTCCTTCCAAAGGTAGGTGGGGTGCCACAGCCAAGTTTTCCCCGTGTAGATCCGCCTCTATTGCCTACACCGGGAATTTAGAAGAAAACAAAACGATTTGGCCGAAACATGAATCTTTAAACGGAAACAGTATGCTCCTAAGTGTTGAATAATTGTGATTGAGTGGGAGGAAGTGTTAATGAGTCTGACTGTGTCCTACTGCCCTCGTATATCTTCTTGAAAATTGAAACGAATTCAGAATGATGGAATAATGGAACATGTTGCCAACTAGAATGAGGGATGACACCGGTCAAATTGTATTTTACTCATTAAAGAATATTAATGACAGCGTGAATCATGATCGCATTGATCATGTTTTCAACACGTCATTGGGAATTTCAAATTGGTTGTCAAAGGGGGTTAAGTAAGGAATCGACACGGTGTGAAGAAGAATGATATACAATGGTTCACCTGAGGTGCCCGGAAGTCAGAAATGCTCGATCAAGTCAGGATGAAGGAATCTTGGGATATGTAATCTAAGATGACGTAACCTGAATCATCTCACCTTATAGGTAAATGATTTAACGATAGGGTCCCTTTCACTTACTCTTTGATGTTTACCGGAATATATTGTTCCCCTCCAGTACGGGTCATACTCATTTCCTCTTCTAAAAATAAAACATGAGTTGTGTTCTCACTACCAGACACCGTAATGATCATCCATATCTTCGAAACTCGCTGTCAATAAAAACAAAAATTAAGAACAAAGTTTCAACAAGCAAGAAGACATCCAGGTCCATATCATATGCCATGTTTGTATTTTTCTTATTGTTGTCTGGAACGTTTTTTGAGCTTTTGCTCTAAGCCACTTCTCATTTTATTGATGGTTTGACCGAATCCATAGAATTTATCAACAGCATACACACAAAATAAACTAATAACAAAAGTAAATGATTAAATCATTCACTTACATGGTAAACAAAATCGTTATGTCAGCTTTACAATTATTGCATTAGCGGGGGATCAAGCTTTTTGGCGGTGTGCATTTATCCTGAAAATTCCACACCGCCTTAACAAGGAAAGAGCTAAGATTTTAGAAAGGTATTTGATTATCAACACGACACCCTTTCTAATTCTGTCCTTCCATTTATCGTGTGCTTCTCTCAACGAGTTTAAGTGATGTCGGGAGTTTCGTTGTTACCTTAGGCAACCTTTACCAGAAACCATCTTAATCACTCAAATTGGAGAAGAGAGAGTCTAACGCCGTATTAACCACCGCTACACTGAGTATATTAATTGATGTCGCTGAAAGAAAGCAACAAGTGTCTTTCGCAGAAATTGCATGGAAGATGGTAGAATAAAAGGAGGATGTAGAATGCAGCATGGAGACTGTTGTGCAGGGTTGTCACGTGATGGGTGTGTCTGTGAAATGATGCCATCGATGCGAAGCATAAAGATTATTTAGAAATTAGAACAAAGATTTACTTGTTGGCAACAATATTGAATTAGGCTTTGCAACAGGAACAATTTGGTATGTTGTATGCTCTTAGTGTGTATTAAAACTGGATTTTTAAAACCATGGTTATTGTGTTGAGCTTATATTTTCGATTTCAATTCTGAAAAAAGTACCATTGCACAGTTGGAACAGACGTTGGCATTTGAAAGGATTTTAGGCTTAGCAAAATATTGCGCGTTTTTAAAATCGTTTTCATTATATGTATGATTACATGACTACTCAATAGAGACACAGTTAAGTTAACTTTATTAGATAAAATCATAACAATTCAAAACAAAATAAATTTCATTTATTGTTAATTAATTACTCGAAAATTTATTTTAAAAATAGTCGTCTATCTGAACTTGAGAATGTATAAATCGGCATGATGATATCGCTTCGGGGATTTTTTTTAATACAAAACCTCATTGACGATATTAATTTACGAGCATATGCCATAAATTATTATATTATTAGTAACGACACCTTTTAAAAGTTATGTTTCTAAAAGCTGTGGCATTATTATTAGCCGACCTACTCTGATAAGGCGCTCTGGCATTCGAAGAATTTCATCCTACCGGGTACCCATTTACACCACCTCGGTTGAAAATGGCAAATGTAGATTAATGAATTGGCAAAGGACATTAGTGCTCCGGCGGGACTCGAACCGCGAACCATGTGATCTTCATTCCGTTGACGTATCCACTAGTTCACGATACCTCTACAACTTATTCTTGCAAATCGTGCAGAGACAGTAATCGCCAAATCCAAATGATCATGCCTGTTTCTTCTTTAACATTTCATAGCAATCTGTAATAACAATTAGTTGACATGTTTAGATGTAGACCACGCTTCGCCTCAAATCAATTGGAACCACCAATATTGTATTAAGGACAGGATTTGTATTACTGGAATTATTTTATTACTGAATTTTATTACTGGTATGACAAACTCAATTATAAACTCTTATTTTACTATCAACCATATTTCCATCTTTCTTTCTTTCTTTATTTTTTTCATTTATTATCTGTTCGTTCTTATTTTTCTTATTTTCTTCTTAAACAAAACTATTTTATCATATCAAGTTCACTAGTGAATGTCTGTTAAATTTACCTATTTTACATTCTACTACTTGCATGTATTTTATATGTTGCAGTTTTATTTGTAAATTCAAGATGTGTCAGGTTTTACCTGTGACTTTGATTTTTTGTCAATTAAATGCACTTCAATTCAAATTGCATTTACCTGTGTGTGATTTGTATAAGTTGCATATGATCTTGTTTTCCAAGGTACACAATCTTCATTTACCAAGGTGTTTAATAAGAGCGCCCGATACTAATTCCGCAAATCTGCTGTGTTGAAACTGAATATCAATTTTGTTATTTCATGTGCGTTATTTGGAATAACGTTTTAGCAGATGTTTCCAACAAATGCAAATGTGCCTGTGGCATGGTGTAATACACACATGTATACATAATCATCTGAATATGATATAGGTACGGTTTTTGCACAATGAAATTGTAAATCCGTTCGGGGAAAGGAATACAAAACCACTACCTAAATTAAAAAGGAGAGAAAGGGTGATCTGGTTTAGGGGAAGGCTGTGAGTTTATTATTTGATTGTTATTTTATCTTGAACAAACAAGGGAATGATGCCAGTCACTTCCGAAGGCGCTGGAGCACCTCACCTGAAAAATCAATTTCTCTAAGCAGTTTAAGTTGTATCAAAATACCAGAAGACCTGAATACTTTGTCACGCAACGGTTACATTATCCTGGTTCAACCTAGATTTTCAACCAACACATCTATCAATTAAATGGCGTCTTTAGAAAAAGTTGGTATATTGGGGTCAAATTGAAACTAGACCCCTAGAAAACACCACATGATGTTAGCAATGTCAAACTCTACTTATCTGACGTGTTAATTCAATTGAATAGTAGTGCTTCTTATCGGCACTTCCCACGGGAAAAAGGAATGAAAGAAATCAAACTTCATTGAACATAAATATAAAAAAGTGTCATAAAACATAATCAAACAATTTAAACATTTAAAGCAAAAATAATAATAATAAAAAGGATAAATGATTATTTTTTTTCAAGGGGCGTGGGGGCATCTATCCTTTAAAATATTAATGAAGACGTCGATTGGGTAAATATTTCCTATACAAATTATTTAAAAAACACTATATCAAACCTTTAAATGTAGGCCTTACAGAGAAGTTGAAGAATACACTGTCTCAACGTTTCTTTTTAAGCTTCTAAAACAATCGATATGCAAAGATAAATACTGTTCACAATAAATCAACAATGGTTTCACTATAAAATTATATATATATTCATCAAGGTATAGCATTACATTGGGAGGGCGATTCTTTCGGCATGTTCGATATGCAATCAACTACACGTCAAATTACACTGCTGCCCTTAAAGCTAGAATCATTTCCCCTTCCTTTTGTCGTGAAATGAGTGTGACAATATTGTTTATCACATGTTTCCATGGTGAGCGAGTATTTACAATTTGAGGCTTTTGATAACATTATGTGTTATGTAGTGATCAATTATCAGATTATTCCGATCATGTGACGTTGGTAGTGTGAACGCGTGTGGTCTAGCAATGCAAACGTCCCTCTAGAGATCAGCCTACCTGCACTATAAAGGATGTTCGTCTAACTAGTTGTCGGGGTTACTGATATGTCTCTCCATTAGGCGGTAGACTATCCAGTTAAAAACCTGTCACTACCGGGCTATTTTACATTCTCTTTCTCTCTTAATAATGGGTGCAAGAAGAAAGGACTGGCCATCCGAACCCATCCCCATTTTAACCCCTCAAAGGCGGCACTGACAGGCGTTCGGAAATTCAATGCAAACTAATGTTAAAGGTTAATGTGTCTTCCTCTTCTTCTTGTTCCGCCATTGTTTTTATCAAGCCGCGCGGATATACAGTATCGTTACTTCTGATCTGTAAACAGGTAACTTAGATATCATCCTGGAGTCTTAACAACATGGCACCTTCAAGTTTAAATTAAGCTTTTGCGGATATTACGTCACTTTGTTGCAATGTTTGATTTAGGACTGTTTTGTTTAATATGTCATATTTCAATTTTGATAACCTTTTTCATATATTAACATGTAAATAATATCTGAGCCTAAATATCAAATGGTAACAATACAAAACAATATTAGGAGTGAGTATAACGGACACTGGTAATTTGCGCATTTTTGTATAACAAAATTGCTTTCACTACAGTATTCCAGGGTTTAAATTTGTACAAGTTATTGTCTGTCCTTAATTTTATGTTCTTGATTCGTTTAACCCATAGCGATTTAGTGTCAACTTTAATGTGACGACATATTTATATATTTTGGTACAGAATGCTCTGATTTACAAATTGTAGAAGAGCAAAAGTGCCGAAATTACTGGGAATTTGAGTCCATTTCCGTTGCAGTGCACTATGCCGTTCATGATTAAGAGCAATTTAATGGATTTGTTTTTATTCACATTTTCCATTTAATATACAATTAAACTTCAACTATGAAAGACCGTTATGTTGATAATTATGTAAATATATTCTTTGTTCTTTTTCTATCTCGTTCTTCAGGCGAGGCAATACTATGAAGGGACACCGAGGGGAGGCTCAGCAAGGACAATGGAAAGGCCAGGAAATCCCTTGACTGATGATTAACAGCGGGTCATTCAGGAACAAATCAAATAAAACTCTCATTTTTTCAAAGTCGATATTGAGAATAGGTAACACAATTCCACAAGACCTTCTGAATATATTCGCGAATGCAAATTGCTAAAAATTATATTTTTTATTCTACTTAAGCAACCGACAAAACATTTTCGGTAATATGTAAAATCCTCCTTTTCTCCCTGATTTCTTGGAAGAGTTTTCAGTAAAATGTTATTTAAATTTTTGATTAAATTATGATACATTGTGAGTGTATGTTACGTACTTGAAAAAATGGAAAGAAAAACACACGACACGGGAATTTAAACCAATTAAAGTTTTACTATCACATTATTGCAATATGTATAATTAAAGAAGCTTTCGTATGTAAATAGTTATTACGGCTATTTGAATGTATATTTACTGATGAACATTGAAAGAAATATATATAATTTGCTTTTGGTGCATCTATTTTTGTTATGAGTATAACGTTACCTCGTGTATTAGTGTTCTTATTAGCTAAGGACGGTTAGTTTTATTATTTCCTCTCTTGCTCTATTTCATCGTCTCGTATGCATGTGTTTGATTCAATTGATATTTCCTAAAAGAGCATTAGCTCCATGATGAGAAACGTTTGTATCTCCATTATAATACATTTTAAAGGCTCACAGTAGTGGGTTTTCATTGGGAATTGGACACCATTCGGATGTTTACCTAATAACAAATGTTGCTAATCACCATTGAATGAACTTCTCTTTTACGACCGATTGAATGCAATTGGATTTGAGATTAGCTGTATGCAGTCTATAGTTGGTAACATGACGCAAAACAAATACATTTTACTCTTATAAATCTTAAAATAAAAGAAAATGAAATAAAGTTAGCCTTACCAAGTTTAATAAGAAAGAAAGGCTCCTTGGGCAACTATCACTAAAAAAGAGATATCAGTGTACTGGGATTGACGAACTGATTAAGGAGAATATATGAGCTTATATTTCTTACGAACCCTTCTCTGAAATTTATGGTTTGATACGAGGAAGCATAAATTTGACTTCATGTTGTCTGATTGTACGTAGTTACATTTACGATGTTTGGCTTACAAATCAGGAATCGCATTTGTCCATCTTGATCATAATCTAAATTTGGCAACCAAATACACGAAACAAAAGAGTCTCTCCCCCACCACCCCCCTCCCCGCTGATGTAATGAAATATTAGAATTAAGAATTCACACAGTGATATGTGTTTTTTTAATTCTCGTATTCCTCTATTGTAAGTTCACTGTATTTACCTTGAATAAGAGGATTACAAAGTTTTCAGATTTTAGTACACCGTTACAATAAATGGAAACTGTACGTATTATTGCATTTATAGAATAAATATGCTTACATAAACTGTTTTCAAAGATTAATCAGGAATCTGAATAGCCAGTTCCAGAAAATAACATTGTTACATCATCTGAGCGAAGCACTTTGATTGGTCTATTTGGGACTCTCCTTACAGGGACCACCAGTGTGAAAAGCTGTCAATAAATGAGGAGCTTAATTTCAAAAGGGAACGACCTTTCTTTAGACCAACCCTTTTTTTATAAAGAGAAATATATGCATCTGACACTTGAGAATCTATTGCATTATAACATTTTAAACATATTTTTTTTCGAGAGGTAGACACTTTCGATTACATATTTTTGTTTCAGTCCAAAAGGAGCGAAATCCAAGCTCACTGTGATGATTATGAATTTGTTCATTTGAACCACGTTTCTTAAAGCTATGTTTTACGATGTTTGCTGTATATGGTGCAGTTACCAGTTTAGACAACTACTGCAACATTTAAATAAATAAAACATACCCAAATTATTTCAACGAATATTTTGGATTGAGCTAGTTTTTTAATGACAGATGTGAAAGCGTTTTTCTAAAGGAAAAATTATTTTGTTAAATTACTTTCAATAACAAAAATAAACATTGGAAAAGATAATAAAATGTGCTCAGCTAGCAATCTTTCGCATTGGGTTTCAAACGTTAAAATTGATTAAACTTACACAAAGAGACTGTCGACCGCAGTTTCATTCCAAAAGGGGCTAAATCCACAATAATTAAAATCATACAAATAATAATGAAAAACAAAATTTATTGCAAGATTTGTTTAGAATGATAACAAAATTATGCAAGGCAATAACTCTACCATATATACAAAAAAATAAAGAATTGATACGTTATGAGAGAAGTGGTAAATTAAAAATCTTTGATTTACTCATGAGCACTAAAAGTAGATTTCACACCTTTTGGATTAAATCTCATCAAATATCTGTTGATACCTGAAATAGTAATTGAAGCACAATGTATAACAAAAAACAAGAATGTGATAAAATAATAAATTTACCAATATATAAATGCAAAACATGCCTCTTTTGTCGCCCGGGGAATCCAATCTAAGAATTATATTGGTTTTTGTTTTGAAGACATAAGCTAGGTAGATGAATAGGTATGCCCCCAATATGTCATATATGAAGTTTAACAATTACTGAATTTACCTACGGAAATTCATTTATTGAAGAATGGGAACATGTATATTGTCCTCAATATTGCCTACTTATAACTAACATCAATGATGTTGCTTTAAAAGTCATATTAAAAAATGCAATTATATAGAAATAAATAATATAATTAATTTTAAACAATTTTGTCTGATTCAATGCATATTCTAAATTCTGTCACGAACTGCATTTTCATAATATTGTTTATTTGACAGTATTAGATAGAATCAAAGGAACTATATTTGTCTTGATATTCGAATTACGCATTCCAACAATTTATTGTTACGACGAATATGAAAAGAATGTACGCCGGCTGAGTCCATGAAGTATATGAAATTCGTGCATTATGGTCCAATACAAGTACTCTTTCAAGCGTAGCTTAGTTGTAATTTAGATTACTTGCAAACCGTCTTTACGTATTGAAAATGCCTTTTTCGATTTATCCTCCACAATGACGAAAAAAGAAGAAAATAAATGAAAAATACTTGTCAGTCAAATGTGTTCATTATTTCATCGCATTATCGGTTTGAATTTAATGTAAATCTGTGGTCTGACTCTCAAAGTAGGGTGGTAGTGGATAGTTGTTCAGAGGCGACCAGTCACCAAAAAAGAAAAAAAGAGATGGTAGGAAGGTACCAGCTTGATTACGAACGGTGAGGGTGGGCGTGAGATTGAGTTCGTTTGGCGTTGGCGGGTGGTAGATTGAGGGTGTATGGTGTAGGTGGGTGGTAAATTAAGTGCATTTGGCGTAGGTGGTGCCAGATTGAGTGCGCTCAGTGTAGGTAGGTGTCATATTGAGTTCGTTTGGTGTAGGTGGGTGGTAGATTGAGTTCGTTTGGTGTAGGTGGGTGGTAGATTGAGTGTGTATGGTGTAGGTGGGTCAAAGATGGAGTGTGCTTGGTGTAGGTGGGTGGTAGATTGAGTGCGTATGGTGTAAGTGGGTGACAGATTGAGTGTGTGTGGTGTAGGTGGGTGGTAGATTGAGTTCGTTTGGTGTAGGTGGGTGGTAGATTGAGTTCGTTTGGTGTAGGTGGGTGGTAGATTGAGTTCGTTTGGTGTAGGTGGGTGGTAGACTGAGTTCGTTTGGTATAGGTGGGTGGTAGATTGAGTGTGTATGGTGTAGGTGGGTCAAAGATGGAGTGTGCTTGGTGTAGGTGGGTGGTAGATTGAGTGCGTATGGTGTAAGTGGGTGACAGATTGAGTGTGTGTGGTGTAGGTGGGTGCCATATTGAGTGTGCTTGGTGCAGGTGGGTGGCAAATTGAGTGCGTTTGGTGTAGGTGGGTGACAGAATGAGTACGTTTGGTGTAGGTGGGTGCCATATTGAATGCGTTCAGTGTACGTGGTGTCATTGTGAGTGCATTTGGTGTAGGTGGATGTTACAGCACTGGTTCGCTTTAGCATATTGTTAGAATGTATAACGTAAAAACCGATCCCAAGATTCCGTCCCGTTACGTCACAAATGACCATTAACCTATTGAGTACGAAATTCTCACATTTCTATAATGTTTAATACAGGAAACATCAAGTTTCAGTAGGCAATGGGTCGATTATGGAAGAGCTCATGGAGGCGGTCTATTGATTTATTTTCGTATACTATTACCTCGTTAGCTTCAATTATTTTTTATTGGGTTATGGCTCTCTAGTTCCTCCTTTATTCATCATTATTATTCAATTTCCTCATGTTAATATACTCACCCAAACACGCAGGTACACACACCAGCCCACATACGCTATCTACCTTTCGCTCTCTCTGTCTCTAGTTCACCTCATTATTGTTTCTATTTTCTTTTCTTTTTCTTGTCCCTCCCCCTATCTCCAAGACCTCTTATATGTAATATAACATGATCGTATGGCAACTGAAGCCCTTTTACCATTTATTCATATTTCTTGATATCAAGAATTCTATTTTTTGATATCAAGAATTAATTTCTTTATATCAAGAATTCATTTCTTGATATCAAAAAATTCAATTCTTCATATTTGTTTGTTTCGAACGCAAGACTATGGCAATAATTATTTCGATATCGAGCGCACGATTGAATTCGAGCGCAAAAATAATGCAACATTTCATTCTGATTTCGAGCTCAAAAGTAGTGCAAACATTCACAGTTGATTTCGAGCACAAAACTAGTGCACAAATTCATTGTGATTCGATTTCGAACGCAAAAGTTGTGCAGGAATTCATCCTGTCTGAGTGGGGCGGTGTCGTAAGTCAATGTATCGCGATAATTCAACTAATGCAAGAATTCATGTTGCCAGTTTGCAGTGCATTTACTGTCTCTGTGATATTCCTTGTAGAACATTTTAATTTCATACTGTTTAAACATATGTTAATTTAGACCATTTATTAATGTTACTTTGAAAATGTTGGATGTGCCTTTTTCCAGTTTAATTACTTGTTATAAAACATACAAAAACGTGTCTTTCAAAAACGTAAAACGGCAACATATCGAGAAATCATTTCGTGATATGTTGCCAATAGACAATGCGCAAACCTGTAGCAAAGATTATCCCGAGTGTAATAATTTATTCACGTTTTTACTCCGCAATTCATTTCAAAATGTTTTTGATCACGTCAGTTAAAATAATATTGTCATATCTGATCATTTTCAGCAAAAAAAACATCTAAATTGACTTACAAAACACGCATTTAAAAAATAATAAACTGGCAACATATCACGAAATTACGCGGAAGAGATGCATTTGTGATATGTTGCCAAATTGTGCATTTACAATGGGTATTTTGTGAGTCATTTTGCTGTTAAAATATCACATCTGACGTTACTATTTCACTTAAAATACAAGTATATTCTGAAATTAATCATTCAGAAAACACATGAACATATATATTGCACAAGGGACAGTCTTTACAACAGGCTTGCGCTACGTTTATTGGCAACATATCACCAAATGATTTCGTGATATGTTGCCGTTTTACATTTTTTTAAGACGCGTTTTTAGTATAATATATTAGAAGTAATTGGACTAGAAACAAACATGTCTGTTTTTTTTTTATTTCAGCATTAATAAATTGCAAAAAAAAAACATGTCTAAACAGTACCAAAGAAATATTTTCCACAAGGAATTTCATATAGACATTCAATGCACTTCAAACTGGCAACATATCTCGTAATGATTTCTTGCACAACGTTTGAGCACGAAATCAAAATGAATTTCTGCACAACTCTCGCGTTCTAATTCAACTGTGAATTTCTGCACTACTTTTGAGCTCGATATCCAAATGAATTCTTGCAATACTTTCGAGCTCGGTATCAATCACTACAACAATTCTTGATATCAAGAAATCGAATTCTTGATATCAAGAAATGACTTTTTTGTTGTAAAGCAATGGTAATTCTTGATATCAAGAATTCAATTCCTGATATCACGAAATAGGAATAAATGTTAAAACAGCTTGCCATATGATCGCAAGTTCTTTCGGAAAATGAACTTAAAGGCCATTTCAATGGTCTTGTACGTCACCTTCTGAAATTTGTGATCATTACAGTGACATCTTACGTGAGCCGATGATGATTTCTATGAGACGTACAATATGGTATTGAAATTACCCTTGAGTGGAACTTTCGAAAGTATTTGCGATTGTGTTCAGTATCTCTCTATACCCGACCCTTTCAAGGCCCGTTGGTTTGCCTGAGTCTCTGTCTACATTTGCCTGTGCGTCATTTACCCATTTAACTATTTACCCTATTTACCATCTGTATATTATGTAAATAGTAGTTCGTTGAGGTTGACTTTCATACACACTGAAGATAAATAGAGGCCCTTAATATTTTAGGGAGGGGTCGGGATTCATGGGGCCCTTATCACACGTTTACCAAAGCACAGTATTGTATCCATGTGAAGAAACTACGCTGATTTTTCTGTTAGTTATTTTAGTAGGTACATTGACAAATTAATTGAATCCTCGTACTTTGGCTTAATCAAACAATGACAAGATCATGTTGCTAAAAGGTGGTGGTGTTTTCTTACTAGGAAAGGTTAAAGGCTACTTCGTTCTACTGGTCTTTGCCAAAATCGCAAGGAGAGGCCAATAACTATCTCACCTTTTAGATGTTGTTGTAATTACCAGGGGCCTAATCGATTTTATCTCGGGATTCTGAAAATGTCAGGTAAAGATTGCATTTTTGTCCAACCATTAAAGGAACGAAGTTGAAATCAATAAAACATTTTAAGAAGATAAATGCATTAGGAGTTTAAAACTTAAGAAAATCTAAAATTATATTGTTCTGCCCATTCAGAGTCTTCCACTGTGATAGCACACCAATGTTATCAATTTATACAGAAATGAATTGATTTTGGTTCAGAATTTATATTGCGATTGGAAACCAAAATATATAAGCATACCGTTCATGAAATAGAACATCGGACATGATGACGGTTTTACGTCAATGACTCCTAATTGTCAAATTCGGAAATGAGACGAGATTAGATACATCCATTCTGGAGTAATAAACCAATTTTTCCAGCCATCAGCTAAATCAGACTCGACAGTGAAGATTGTAGCCAAAGATGATGGCAAGACTTAGATAGTCGTCTGCTAGAAAGGTTAAATCATAATGCAAACAAACTTCCTTCATCGGCGTGCAATCGTTGAACATGGTATGTAAGTTTTCTATGTTGTTTTAACTTAAAAAATGTTTAGTACTTGCCATGTGATTACATTATGATAGAACCTCTGTAGGATTCATTTAAACGTTATCACAATAATTATTTGAGGTCTGTCATGGAGCGTTACGCTTTCTATGCCATATTCAAACTAAGAGTCACTGTAATTTATCACGATATTTAATAATCATCAAATCTAATAACAAATCTACACTACTGTGCTGAAATGACATGAAATGGAGGGCAGTTGACACAACCATCGGTACATGAGATTTAGTATATTACCACATCAGTTCAAGTCATTGCATACCCCTATTTGTGTACATACAACTGTGCCCCTTTGTTTTTTGTTTTGCTGAATTGTTTTGATCGGTTAAAGTTTAATGAGTTTGGTTTGGTTTGGTTTGGTCTATTTATGTTTTGCTTACCATACAACTGTGGAGTAATGACGAAATATCTTAAATAAATGCAACCTTTATTTGTTGTTTGTTTGTTTGTTTGTTTGTTTTCCTTGTCAAGAACTGTTCGGCCCTGCCATCTACTGCAAGGGTCTCCTGGGTACACCAATGACATTTTCCCCACTCGTAAAACTCGAGAGAAAAAATCTCGTAGCAAAGTTCTTGTCTAGAACACGGAGCGATATTTCTCCTTCCAATTTCATCACTTCGCTGAAAACAATAATAAGAAGCCTGTTTTTCGATAAAGATTCTACCCTAGCTTCAAATCGATATCCTCTTGTAATGAATGCTTGGATGTACTCGATGTAATGATTCAACTCCTATCACATGTTTACGTGTGACATCAAATCTAATGGTACTGATGCCAAAGCTTCTGTCGCAATTCATTTGGCCTTGGATACTTATGACATTTTACCATTCATTATACGTCAATTTGTGCCAGCATCACTGTGTGTTCCCTGGGATTTGTTTCATAATGAAATATACCTTGCTCATAAAGATCTTATAAATCAATACTGACGGCCCCATCATGTGAATGTTACTCGTAGAGATTGATCATAGACGTGGGATGAAATTCTATTCCAGATTCATCTTGGACGAGATACATGATAAATAACATTAGTATAGATGGAGAATAAATGGCATTTCATTGGATATGCCAAGGTCTTTCTCAATAACAATAGTGGCAAGAAACATTATGATTGATACAATTCAAAGAGAACGAATTTTTCCTGCTTCTTCTCTCTGACCCGATTTGGAGTTTCACATCTATAACATTTTTGACATCTCCTATCTCGTCCTAGCTGTCTTTCAACTAACATCAAAAGTGAGATCACAGCTACAGAGTGTTTAATTCCCTTTATTGTTAATGTGGCTGAAAATCTGGTTGCGTAGTCCTTGAACGACCATTTATTAACAGATGCCACTCTCGACCCAGGTATATGTAAATGATTACGTGTACTTGGTAAATAGACAAAAATGCTGATAGCCGTCATTAGTGGCCAATTGTTGAAGCTAAGCTAAAAGCTAGGATATATTTCCCGAAATCTTATTTGAAGCACGGTAACACATTCTACTATGTAATATTTGCTATAATAAATTATATTTTGATCAAAGCCTGAGTGCACCCATTTCACTGTTATTCCGATCTGTCCCTTTATCAGCGATTTTCTAGTCTGATGTTATTAAACATTCATTACACTAACAAATGTTAATGTTGAAACATATGCACCACCGCCTCTACGAATCACAGAATCATCATGGAATATTCATGCTAACCTGGGAGAAATCACCTGATGCAAAGCATTTAATGAATCTACATGAATTTATGAAGAAAAATAGAGCGGTAAATAAGGCAAAAGCTCCTTTTGCTCAACACTTTACAATTATTTACTGAAATGTTATTGATTCTGTCGCAATCATCTGATGATGATGATAAATAGGGATATCTAAAGAAGAAAGTTCACGACACTCTCATATATGTTCCTTGTTGCTATGTGACGTCTTAGAAACCTCATCATCTAGGTAAAAAACTGGTGCATTGATCACATCAATAATTGCTGACCATTTGGGCGTGTGACTTGGTACCTGAGGAGAAAAACCAATCGAATCAAGTCATTTTTGGTGAATGGGTGTGATGGTGAACTGATCCAACGTCCTTCATCAAGCCTAATGCACATCAAAATTGCATTGCAATATAACAAATGAAAAGCCCAGTTCCGACTTGATGTTTAAACCGCCTCCCAAATTCAAAGTGGCATTATGAAAAGCAAACTTACATGTGAATTCATGGCAACTTGGGGTAAAACAAATGTGATTAAAATAGTCAGACTTAGTTTGTCATGTTCCTCTTCCATCCGGTTTGGTTCTCAGGTACAGTATTCCACTTCTTCAAGCTCAATCTCATTTTATTCCAAGATGTTCATTACTCCGCATGGTAACAGATCTTTCCATCTTATCCTATGAAACAATGAATAGATAAAGTAATAGATATATATACATATGTATATAAATAAATGAATAAAGAAATGAATAAGTAAATAAATAGATCAATAGATAAATACATATTTATTTGATGCAAACATCAAGTAATATTCATATAAAAATGTATCGTCAATATATTTATGTATTTACTTATTCATTCATACATGTAATATCAAGTTATTTATTATGCATGATCAATGTTTCATAACCCAAAGGACTACAGCATGAGATATTCTTTGTAATGATTAATGTCATTTTATTTCGCTAAGGCCAGTTTTTGAGACGGTTTACCTCGTGAGGTGTGAATGATGCTAACTATGTGGTGAAATGACCATTACATGACAGACAAAATAATGACAGATAGCCACATGTCCTGGCCTCCTTCCCAATCGGGTCAATACACCCCTAGCTCCATCATCCAGACCTACCTGGAGGAAACGTCTGAAAGATGACGACGGACCCATTTTTTCTCTAGGCGATTCAACGAAAGATGAAAACAATTCGTGAAATTAAGATAACAAATGAATAAATGGATAAATACAACAACAAAAAAACGAATATGTTACGATTAAGTATAAGAATTGGTAGATATATATAAAATATTGATAATAATTATGATACGAATAATAATAATGATGATGATAATGAATATATTGATAATAAGAATAATAATAATATTGATAACAATGATTATGATGATAAAAATTATTCTGATAGGAATAATCATGATAATAATTATCATGATAATGAGAATTAAAAAAAATAAGAAAAAATACAACCATTGCGGCAAGTTAATATAAAATCTTTGATATTAGTTTGTTTAGATATTGTGTAAAATGTATCGTGTTGACCTGTTTTTTGTATGTATATATATATATATATATATATATATATATATATATATATATATATATATATATATTACCTTTGCCTTTCTGGTCATCACACTCTTCAAACCACTTTCATGTCCCTTCTCTAAAGCTATAAAGACGTGAATTATGTCATCTAGAATAGAACTCTCCCGCTACTATCGCATTTTGATTTGATTTAAGACCACAGAGTCGTGTATCTCGGTACCAAGAAGATGATCCAATTTCCATCCTCAAGAATCACACATTATACTTCTAATGATCCCATTCTGCATTGTAAATCAGTTGAATCGAAATAGTTTAGACAAGGGGTGGGTCCAGGATTCTGTGGAGGGAGGGGGGACAAATATCCGTGGGTTAAATCTGACCCGAAAAAAAAAAGATTTTCACTTTTCTCTGTCAAGCAAAACAAATTAATATTAGCTTACATAATGATGGAGGCATATTCATTTTAAACATATTCTTATAGTATGCCACATTAGGTTTCAAAGGGGACATGTGTCGGTTGCGGATATGCATATGACATGACTAAATTCTGACACCATATGATATTGTCAGTAGTAAAACGAACGTTTATTGACAAGGTTTTTGAATTGACAGCATGGACAAGGTTTATTGATCAAAGTTTAAATTCACTGCTGAATGCTGATACATCTTGAATCTACAACATATAATATCTATGTGATAGTGGGTATGATAGCCAAGGGGCTTTCAAACTAGAGACATTTAAACATGATACACATGTTAAAATAGGAATTTAATGCCATTTGACGAGTATGATTGGTTTTGGTTTTGAGATCTGAAACCAACCAATCTATCATCGCATTACCAATGGTCTGAAGTTCGCATTTGATATGTTGTACAATATTGTCATCACTATTGTGTTCTATCTCTTTCTCTCTTTCAATCCATCCACTCCCATCTCTTTCTCTCCCTCCCTCTCTCTCTCTCTCTCTCTCTCTCTCTCTCTATCTCTCCCTCCCTCTTTCTCTCTCTTTCTCTCTCCGGATCTTTCTTTTCCCTGTTCTCTATTTCCTAAATAGAACTAAAAGAATTGAAAGCATACAAGATTAATTTATAAAACACTTATCTTTTTCCGATGACCAACGTCTGCGATTTCCCAGTATTATGAGCACAATTATGGCTGGGGCAGAATTTAGGAGGGCTCTTCCCAAGGCGCTACCCCCGCCCCCCCCCCCACACACACACACCTCTGCGTTTACACTACCTAATATTCGCATTATAATTATGTAAGAGCCTGCTGTTTTCATCAAAATAAACTGCATGAGTGGACATACTACATTCAATGATTTGCTAACAAAAATCTAAACAGCGTTTATTTACTTCCGCTCTACATGAGCAGTGTTTACTCATATTTGTTCTTCTTCCGCTGCTATTGTCGCTCACAAAGATCATGACCTCGTGCACTTTATCATTCAATCAATTTGAACGCAATTGCTGACCGGATCTATATCTCACCAATACACCATGTACTGGTGATCGTGTCAACAGGTACCCAAACAAGCTAAAACCGTTGTCATGGTAACGGCGAATCATGGCGTCGTTATTGGAATCATATTTTTATCCCAGACCTTTCCGATTTTCCACCTTGGAGGACAAACGTAACCAACACCTGTAGACGGCCATCACTTCATTATTGAAATTGAATCATGTACAGTATGCATGGATGCATTTCACTTGTATATATGGGGACTGATGTAGTGTAGGAGCGATAATGTCAAATGTGTATAAACATGGTTAAAGGGGTCCTTTACAATATTCTACGAGATTGTAACCCTAACATGTCCCATGTCGAGAGGGGCCACCGTTCCGAAACTTCCCTTAAATGTGAAAACAGAAAGATTGTACTTTTCGGTGTTAATTTTCTACCCCAAAATATTATGACAAGCCAACAAGAAAATGGTATCACACGTCCAGGTGTATTTGGGTTCGAACATTCCAAGGGATACATTCTGTTATTTTAGTCTGTACCTAAGATTGCCAATATGGTTTTAAAAGGGCATGGCCGAAAAGCATCCCCCACCGGGACCTCAACCGCCACTGGTTGCAAATATGTGTTTGACATATTGTACGGTGCCTTACAAATAATAATCTACGATTCAAACCGGGAACATGCCATCAAAACAAGATAGTGAAAAGTATAACACCTGCTACAAACATACTGTACTCTAGGTTATCATTTAGAGCACTACTGGCATTTAAAAAAAATGATTATGGTAAATCAATTCTTGAAAAATGCCCCCGTTAATGTTTATCATATTACTTTTCATTTTAGAAATGAATAACTACTATCAGTGGTTGTGAAATATCACATTTTGTGCGGACAAATGGGTATGTAATAGGGGGTATCTCACTGAGCGGCGAATGCTTTGGAACGTAGCGAATTTGGAGTTTCGCCAGGGTTCGTAAAAGGTTGCAAAAGGTTCGTAAAAGGTTGCAAGGAAGTTCGCAAACAGCTTTTATTGTCGCAAACAGTTTTTCTTGTCGCAAATGTTCAAAATTTCTTTGCGAATTTATTTGTACGTAAACAGTTGCAAGCCTTAGTAAGACAGTCGTAAGCCTTTGCAAACGGTTGTAAGACGGTGTCGCTGAAGTTCTTTTGAT
>CP137686.1:9454019-9584019 GCA_037976565.1 Mesocentrotus franciscanus
TCTGTCTACATTTGCCTGTGCGTCATTTACCCATTTAACTATTTACCCTATTTACCATCTGTATATTATGTAAATGGTAGTTCGTTGAGGTTGACTTTCATACACACTGAAGATAAATAGAGGCCCTTAATATTTTAGGGAGGGTCGGGATTCATGGGGCCCTTATCACACGTTTACCAAAGCACAATACTGAATCCATGTGAAGAAACTACGCTGATTTTTCTGTTATATTTTAGTAGGTACATTGACAAATCAATTGAATCCTCGTACTTTGGCTTAATCAAACAATGACAAGATCATGTTGCTAAAAGGTGCTGGTGTTTTCTTACTAGGAAAGGTTAAAGGCTATGTCGTTCTACTGGTCTTTGCCAAAATCGCAAGGAGAGGCCAATAACTATCTCACCTTTTAGATGTTGTAATTACCAGGGGCCTAATCGATTTTATCTCGGGATTCTGAAAATGTCAGGTAAAGATTGCATTTTTGTCCAACCATTAAAGGAACGAAGTTGAAATCAATAAAACATTTTAAAAGATAAATGCATAAGGAGTTTAAAACTTAAGAAAATCTAAAATTATATTGTTCTGCCCATTCAGAGTCTTCCACTGTGATAGCACACCAATGTTATCAATTTATACAGACAATGAATTGACTTTGGTTCAGATTTATATTGCGTTTGGAAACCAAAATATATAAGCATACCGTTCATGAAATAGAACATCGGACATGATGACGGTTTTACGTCAATGACTCCTAATTGTCAAATTCGGAAATGAGACGAGATTAGATACATCCATTCTGGAGTAATAAACCAATTTTCCAGCCATCAGCTAAATCAGACTCGACAGTGAAGATTGTAGCCAAAGATGATGGCAAGACTTAGATAGTCGTCTGCTAGAAAGGTTAAATCATAATGCAAACAAACTTCCTTCATCGGCGTGCAATCGTTGAACATGGTATGTAAGTTTTTCTGTTTTTTTAAATGTTAAAAATGATTACATTATGATAGAACTTGCCATTTGTGATTACATTATGATAGAAGCGTTACGCTTTCTATGCCATATTCAAACTAAGAGTCACTGTAATTTATCACGATATTTAATAATCATCAAATCTAATAACAAATCTACACTACTGTGCTGAAATGACATGAAATGGAGGGCAGTTGACACAACCATCGGTACATGAGATTTAGTATATTACCACATCAGTTCAAGTCATTGCATACCCCTATTTGTGTACATACAACTGTGCCCCTTTGTTTTTTGTTTTTTGCTGAATTGTTTTGATCGGTTAAAGTTTAATGAGTTTGGTTTGGTTTGGTTTGGTCTATTTATGTTTTGCTTACCATACAACTGTGGAGTAATGACGAAATATCTTAAATAAATGCAACCTTTATTTGTTGTTTGTTTGTTTGTTTGTTTGTTTTCCTTGTCAAGAACTGTTCGGCCCTGCCATCTACTGCAAGGGTCTCCTGGGTACACCAATGACATTTTCCCCACTCGTAAAACTCGAGAGAAAAAAATCTCGTAGCAAAGTTCTTGTCTAGAACACGGAGCGATATTTCTCCTTCCAATTTCATCACTTCGCTGAAAACAATAATAAGAAGCCTGTTTTTCGATAAAGATTCTACCCTAGCTTCAAATCGATATCCTCTTGTAATGAATGCTTGGATGTACTCGATGTAATGATTCAACTCCTATCACATGTTTACGTGTGACATCAAATCTAATGGTACTGATGCCAAAGCTTCTGTCGCAATTCATTTGGCCTTGATACTTATGACATTTTACCATTCATTATACGTCAATTTGTGCCAGCATCACTGTGTGTTCCCTGGGATTTGTTTCATAATGAAATATACCTTGCTCATAAAGATCTTATAAATCAATACTGACGGCCCCATCATGTGAATGTTACTCGTAGAGATTGATCATAGACGTGGGATGAAATTCTATTCCAGATTCATCTTGGACGAGATACATGATAAATAACATTAGTATAGATGGAGAATAAATGGCATTTCATTGGATATGCTCAAGGTCTTTCTCAATAACAATAGTGGCAAGAAACATTATGATTGATACAATTCAAAGAGAACGAATTATTCCTGCTTCTTCTCTCTGACCCGATTTGGAGTTTCACATCTATAACATTTTGACATCTCCTATCTCGTCCTAGCTGTCTTTCAACTAACATCAAAAGTGAGATCACAGCTACAGAGTGTTTAATTCCCTTTATTGTTAATGTGGCTGAAAATCTGGTTGCGTAGTCCTTGAACGACCATTTATTAACAGATGCCACTCTCGACCCAGGTATATGTAAATGATTACGTGTACTTGGTAAATAGACAAAAATGCTGATAGCCGTCATTAGTGGCCAATTGTTGAAGCTAAGCTAAAAGCTAGGATATATTTCCCGAAATCTTATTTGAAGCACGGTAACACATTCTACTATGTAATATTTGCTATAATAAATTATATTTTGATCAAAGCCTGAGTGCACCCATTTCACTGTTATTCCGATCTGTCCCTTTATCAGCGATTTTCTAGTCTGATGTTATTAAACATTCATTACACTAACAAATGTTAATGTTGAAACATATGCACCACCGCCTCTACGAATCACAGAATCATCATGGAATATTCATGCTAACCTGGGAGAAATCACCTGATGCAAAGCATTTAATGAATCTACATGAATTTATGAAGAAAAATAGAGCGGAAATAAGGCAAAAGCTCCTTTTGCTCAACACTTTACAATTATTTACTGAAATGTTATTGATTCTGTCGCAATCATCTGATGATGATGATAAATAGGGATATCTAAAGAAGAAAGTTCACGACACTCTCATATATGTTCCTTGTTGCTATGTGACGTCTTAGAAACCTCATCATCTAGGTAAAAAACTGGTGCATTGATCACATCAATAATTGCTGACCATTTGGGCGTGTGACTTGGTACCTGAGGAGAAAAACCAATCGAATCAAGTCATTTTTGGTGAATGGGTGTGATGGTGAACTGATCCAACGTCCTTCATCAAGCCTAATGCACATCAAAATTGCATTGCAATATAACAAATGAAAAGCCCAGTTCCGACTTGATGTTTAAACCGCCTCCCAAATTCAAAGTGGCATTATGAAAAGCAAACTTACATGTGAATTCATGGCAACTTGGGGTAAAACAAATGTGATTAAAATAGTCAGACTTAGTTTGTCATGTTCCTCTTCCATCCGGTTTGGTTCTCAGGTACAGTATTCCACTTCTTCAAGCTCAATCTCATTTTATTCCAAGATGTTCATTACTCCGCATGGTAACAGATCTTTCCATCTTATCCTATGAAACAATGAATAGATAAAGTAATAGATATATATACATATGTATATAAATAAATGAATAAAGAAATGAATAAGTAAATAAATAGATCAATAGATAAATACATATTTATTTGATGCAAACATCAAGTAATATTCATATAAAAATGTATCGTCAATATATTTATGTATTTACTTATTCATTCATACATGTAATATCAAGTTATTTATTATGCATGATCAATGTTTCATAACCCAAAGGACTACAGCATGAGATATTCTTTGTAATGATTAATGTCATTTTATTTCGCTAAGGCCAGTTTTTGAGACGGTTTACCTCGTGAGGTGTGAATGATGCTAACTATGTGGTGAAATGACCATTACATGACAGACAAAATAATGACAGATAGCCACATGTCCTGGCCTCCTTCCCAATCGGGTCAATACACCCTAGCTCCATCATCCAGACCTACCTGGAGGAAACGTCTGAAAGATGACGACGGACCCATTTTTTCTCTAGGCGATTCAACGAAAGATGAAAACAATTCGTGAAATTAAGATAACAAATGAATAAATGGATAAATACAACAACAAAAAAACGAATATGTTACGATTAAGTATAAGAATTGGTAGATATATATAAAATATTGATAATAATTATGATACGAATAATAATAATGATGTTGATAATGAATATATTGATAATAAGAATAATAATAATATTGATAACAATGATTATGATGATAAAAATTATTCTGATAGGAATAATCATGATAATAATTATCATGATAATGAGAATTAAAAAAAATAAGAAAAAATACAACCATTGCGGCAAGTTAATATAAAATCTTTGATATTAGTTTGTTTAGATATTGTGTAAAATGTATCGTGTTGACCTGTTTTTTATTACATGTATGTATATATATATATATATATATATATATATATATATATATATATATATATATATTACCTTTGCCTTTCTGGTCATCACACTCTTCAAACCACTTTCATGTCCCTTCTCTAAAGCTATAAAGACGTGAATTATGTCATCTAGAATAGAACTCTCCCGCTACTATCGCATTTTGATTTGATTTAAGACCACAGAGTCGTGTATCTCGGTACCAAGAAGATGATCCAATTTCCATCCTCAAGAATCACACATTATACTTCTAATGATCCCATTCTGCATTGTAAATCAGTTGAATCGAAATAGTGTAGACAAGGGGTGGGTCCAGGATTCTGTGGAGGGAGGGGGGGGGGGACAAATATCCGTGGGTTAAATCTGACCCGAAAAAAAAAAGATTTTCACTTTTCTCTGTCAAGCAAAACAAATTAATATTAGCTTACATAATGATGGAGGCATATTCATTTTAAACATATTCTTATAGTATGCCACATTAGGTTTCAAAGGGGACATGTGTCGGTTGCGGATATGCATATGACATGACTAAATTCTGACACCATATGATATTGTCAGTAGTAAAACGAATGTTTATTGACAAGGTTTTTGAATTGACAGCATGGACAAGGTTTATTGATCAAAGTTTAAATTCACTGCTGAATGCTGATACATCTTGAATCTACAACATATAATATCTATATGATAGTGGGTATGATAGCTAAGGGGCTTTCAAACTAGAGACATTTAAACATGATACACATGTTAAAATAGGAATTTAATGCCATTTGACGAGTATGATTGGTTTTGGTCTTGAGATCTGAAACCAACCAATCTATCATCGCATTACCAATGGTCTGAAGTTCGTATTTGATATGTTGTACAATATTGTCATCACTATTGTGTTCTATCTCTTTCTCTCTTTAAATCCATCCACTCCCATCTCTTTCTCTCCCTCTCTCTCTCTCTCCCTCTCTCTCTCTCTCTCTCTATCTCTCCCTCCCTCTTTCTCTCTCTTTCTCTCTCCGGATCTTTCTTTTCCCTGTTCTCTTTTTCCTAAATGGAACTAAAAGAATTGAAAGCATACAAGATTAATTTATATAACACTTATCTTTTTCCGATGACCAACGTCTGCGATTTCCCAGTATTATGAGCACAATTATGGCTGGGGCAGAATTTAGGAGGGCTCTTCCCAAGGCGCTACCCCCGCCCCCCCCCCCACCACACACACACCTCTGCGTTTACACTACCTAATATTCGCATTATAATTATGTAAGAGCCTGATGTTTTTATCAAGATAAACTGCATGAGTGGACATACTACATTCAATGATTTGCTAACAAAAATCTAAACAGCGTTTATTTACTTCCGCTCTACATGAGCAGTGTTTACTCATATTTGTTCTTCTTCCGCTGCTATTGTCGCTCACAAAGATCATGACCTCGTGCACTTTATCATTCAATCAATTTGAACGCAATTGCTGACCGGATCTATATCTCACCAATACACCATGTACTGGTGATCGTGTCAACAGGTACCCAAACAAGCTAAAACCGTTGTCATGGTAACGGCGAATCATGGCGTCGTTATTGGAATCATATTTTTATCCCAGACCTTTCCGATTTTCCACCTTGGAGGACAAACGTAACCAACACCTGTAGACGGCCATCACTTCATTATTGAAATTGAATCATGTACAGTATGCATGGATGCATTTCACTTGTATATATGGGGACTGATGTAGTGTAGGAGCGATAATGTCAAACGTGTATAAACATGGTTAAAGGGGTCCTTTACAATATTCTACGAGATTGTAACCCTAACATGTCCCATGTCGAGAGGGGCCACCGTTCCGAAATTTTCCCTTAAATGTGAAAACAGAAAGATTATACTTTTCGGTGTTAATTTTCTACCCCAAAATATTATGACAAGCCAACAAGAAAATGGTATCACACGTCCAGGTGTATTTGGGTTCGAACATTCCAAGGGATACATTCTGTTATTTTAGTCTGTACCTAAGATGGCCAATATGGTTTTAAAAGGGCATGGCCGAAAAGCATCCTCCCACCGGGACCTCAACCGCCACTGGTTGCAAATATGTGTTTGACATATTGTACGGTGCCTTACAAATAATAATCTACGATTCAAACCGGGAACATGCCATCAAAACAAGATAGTGAAAAGTATAACACCTGCAACAAACATACTGTACTCTAGGTTATCATTTAGAGCACCACTGGCATTTAAAAAAAATGATTATGGTAAATCAATTCTTGAAAAATGCCCCCGTTAATGTTTATCATATTACTTTTCATTTTTAGAAATGAATAACTACTATCAGTGGTTGTGAAATATCACATTTTGTGCGGACAAATGGGTATGTAATAGGGGGTATCTCACTGAGCGGCGAATGCTTTGGAACGTAGCGAATTTGGAGTTTCGCCAGGGTTCGTAAAAGGTTGCAAAGGTTCGTAAAAGGTTGCAAGGAAGTTCGCAAACAGTTTTTATTGTCGCAAACAGTTTTTCTTGTCGCAAATGTTCAAAATTTCTTTGCGAATTTATTTGTACGTAAACAGTTGCAAGCCTTAGTAAGACAGTCGCAAGCCTTTGCAAACGGTTGTAAGACGGTGTCGCTGAAGTTCTTTTTGATTCGCCAATGCTAGCGAACACGTGACCATATGGTTCCTTTATAAATCTGAATGCTGGGGAAGGTTGCTCACCCTTTGTATAGGGTTGGGTCCATAGATACGCCTGGTACTTTACCAGGAGTTAGCCAAAGGTACCAAACATTCACAAATATTGGCAAAGGATTGGCAAATAGTTGCTATCTTCGCGAACTTATCGCTGGACTCAGATAGATATCTCTGGAAATGATAGTTTCCAACTTCCGCACAACTACACCATGTACATGGAAATGCCCTTCAATGTTACATTGCTTAATGAATAATATTATAATGACGTTGAAATAAGATCTAACTGGAATGCAAATGGTCATGTGCAGTCGATATTAAAAATGCAAACAAATAATCCTACAGAGGGATACCTCATCTTTTAATGGGAATCGATTTCGGCGCAAGTATTCATAACTGAATGCTAGCCGAATGCTAGCCTGAATGCTAACAATATGCTTGCATAAAAGAAGGATCGCACGGAACTCGAGTTTGAATCGGGGTCCGTCTGGGCAGGTTCATGTTATTCATTATTTTCTTCATACTTCTAATCTGGTATCCCATTGAAGGACCGATATAGATTTTGATGTTGATTTTATACATCCTAGCTTAACACAAATTATATCTTTTAGGTGATTGCTAAGCTTTAAGGTTTCATTGCCCATATGACACTTTGTTAGATTTGTAGTTCACATATCAAGGACATTAAACATCATTAACCTGCTTCAACTAACTTCGAAAAATCAACTCAGGGCAATTTCAATACCCTATGGTATGTCCTATAGAAATCATGTTCAGATTACGTAATACGTCATTGCCATATTCGCACATGTCAACAGGTGAACCACAAAGGCTAGTAAAATTACGTTAGGTTCGTGTTCGATATGGTGCTTCCCGCTACACAGTAGTACACATCAGAAGTACACAGCAGAAACACAAAGTCTATAAATATATCTCCTCTGAAACAATATGGAATTATTAGTAAAATATAAGTATCAATTGCAAGAAGCGGTGAAAAGAAGTGATCTCATCGTGTGTACAGAAGATTAAACCTACTTTCATTTCTATTAGAATAAATGTACATGCATTTCCGTTTTAATTGTCATTATTTCCGGTGAAAATATAATTGGTGTCTAATTTTTCTTTCATGAAAAGATACAGGAATTAATTAATGTGTACTTCCAATGAAAGATTTAATTTGGAACCAGACATTCATGTCTTTTTTTTCCATTCTGTCGTAGTTGGAACAAAATATGATAATCTAGAGAGAATTTCCTCCTAATGATTACCTTTGCCTTTTCCACTGATGCGACATTTTCTCGTGGAAAATAGGAGATTAATTCCGATCAAAAGCCATGTATTTAGAGGTAGCAGCAATTATATGTAAACTATTCTAATTGATTACTGATTTCCGATCGAGGCGACTATAGACGTGGGGTTAATTTTAGCCCCGACCTTAGAGACGAAGTACATTTTTAGCATTTATTAAGAGTGAACTTTAGGACTTGGCGAATATGGCCTTTATTGATAATGAACCAGTGCGTCATTGGGGAGAAGGTATCGCGTTCTGTTTGGATTATAGAGGGTACAGGTTCAAGATATCAATAAACAGTCTAAAGAAGAGAGATGTTTCCCTTAGCTCGAGAGAGAAATAGGAGATTGGTGACACGTTAAGCAATGCGTACTTTCATAGATTAAATGGTGCCAGGTGTATTTATGCTATGCATAAAGAGAGTAATATAGGGAGTGATCGAAAATTGAAATAAAAACAGCGATATTTAAAGAGAATAGCAGGCAGATGACGATTTGTTGAGAAAAACAGAAAAACACAAAGGACAGATAGAAAGAGAGAAAAAGAAAGCGAGAAATGTGCGTGTGAGTGTGTATGTGGGAATGAGTATGCGATTTAACACTTATGGGTAAAAAACACTTGTACAAAACATATGCAATGTCAAATTAAAATATGTCTCATTACTTATAGTATTCCTTTAGCGGTCGCTTTAAAGATACTATGTCCCTTTTGCAGCCAACATCAAATTCTGTAGAACTTTGCAGGAATTATGAATATGTCATGTATGTCCTATCTGTGAAATTTAAACGTTAGCAGTGTCCTAATATTCAAATTATGCAAGGAAACCCGTTTACTTGCTAGACTTCACTGTCAGACACTATTGAGTGACTGACTGGCTTTTTCATCTTTGGTAATAACATACATAAAATGAGCTGTAAAGGGTACATGAGCATTTGTCTACATCAATAACCCACTTCTTGTAATGGCCAAAATTAAACTGATTGAATCTTTGCGCAGCATAAAACGTACGACCATTCGGTACAATGGTCTGAAAATCAGACTATTACTTACTGGCTCTATAGCTCCTAAGTCGATTCGACAACTAATAGTCGTTATTTTCCCACTTAAAGACATTTTCAAGCCCCCCTTTTTTTAGGGAAGTTCTAAATTAATATTGTCTTTCAAATGCCGTTGGAATTTAACCTTTTCATTTTTTTGGCCTGCAAATGGGACATAGTACCTTTAACTGATCAGTTTTTAGGAAAAAATTTTCAGGAAAATTTGTTTAAAGAGAAAAATTGTGTATCAGGTCTACGCATACGGGGGGCTAAGAATGATGAATGTTAAACTCTTTGTTAAGACACAACATATAACGTGGATAGAAACTGTCCTTTGATTATTGTTTCAGAACAGTGGGGGAGACTTTTGTTGTTGTGTGACTATGATACGTCAAAATTAAGACTGAAAATGTCACCATTTTATTTAGAAATGGTATTAAAGCTTTAGCATGATATGGGAGAATTTAGAAACTCTGAAAGTGAAGTGAATCCTGTCATATTTGATAATAATATGTATTAACGGTATATTTGATAAAGGCATATGCCATGTAAACCACATTTGTTTATATAATGGTCAGGTGAAGCCTGTCGTTCATTTTCAAAGTCTTGGGATTAATGCGAATCAATTGCTCCAGATAATCGATATTGCTCATGCTTTACCATCTACCTTAAATAATGCAACTCCCTCTGTCGAATTACAACAAATTGATTTTTTAGATTTTAATATGAACTCGAATATTTCCGGGCAGAAGACAAATTTAATATAGTAAAAACAAGGACAATTTATGATTGTTTTGTCAAAGATTTACGTGAATCGTATAACATACTAGGCCGGAAAGGATAGTTATAGCCCATTTGACTTTACGCAAAATGAAATAAACGAACTTTTTGTCAGAGCAAGGAGCACAACACTTATCGGGAAAAACACAGATAGTTTCTTTTCATGTTATTGCACGGAGTCATATACACAAAAGAACATCTAATGAAGTTGAGTTTTATTAAGGATGACATATGAGAGAGAGAGAGAGAGAGAGAGAGAGAGAGAGATGTGCGTATGGGTGGATGTACGCGGGTATGTGTGCGGATGAGGGTGTGTGTGTGTATTTGGATGGTTAAGGGAGGACGCCCAAGAGAGAGAGAGAGAGAGAAAGGGGGAGAGAGTTAAAGGGCGAGAGGGAGAGAAAATAAAAGAGAAACGGAGAGAGAGAGAGAGAGAGAGAGCGATAGAGTTAGAGAGAACAAAGCGGAGCAAATATTCGATATTCCAGGAATACTGTTAAATAAATAAAATACAATTATTTTGGAGGTTACACTATAGCGGCAAGACGTACATGACTATGACATCACCATGATCACGGTGCATCAACTTTATTCGAAAACCGCATCATCATAAATCCAGAAAGAGCTATGCCATGGAAATAGAATGGAGCGATGACTATGTGAGTTATCTTTTTCATGAAAAAAATGCCCGGAAAGAAAATGTATCTGTCATAGAGAGAAAGCCAGATGTAAAATGAGAAGGGGAAAGACATGAAATATGTCAGTGCGTGTAAATTTGGATCGAACATGACATTGACTAGAAGCAACTTTTCACATGATGGAAAGGTCGGGGATTGGAGTGGTTCTCATGTCAAATGTAAAACTACAACCACGAAATAACAATGCATGTACTGACGTGAAAATCCGTTTCTACATGACAAACTTGTCTTTGTTGATACAGTCAACCTATCTTAGTGGCCTCCTCTTTATGAAGGCCAACTGTCTATAGTGGCCATGCATTTTGTGTTGTACAACCTGTCCTCAGTGGCCACTTTCTCTGTTCCAGTTATTGGTCTTAATAGACAGGTTTGACTATATTTGTTTTGGTAGATGATAGCATGTAACAGTCAAAATAGCGAAACCAACATAATGGACGGTAGGGGTGCGTCCTGCCCCCCTCACCACACGGAGCTACGCTTATGCGTTGCGGCTAAGAGTAGTCAACCACTAAAGTGCATGTCGATGGTAATGAAGGGAAGAATGTTTGATAAATAAACCACTGACCATAGCATCCAATATAATAGTTGGGACAGACAACGGGCATTCGACGTCACTTGCGGTTGTACTTACAATTCCATCCTCATATCGCTACGGCATTATTTGTTTCTGTTATCACAAAATAGGTACGGGAATAAGACATGTAATTCAGAGTTTTGAAAGAATACTCATCATAATTATAACGATAAAAAGAAAGCATGAAGAAGGCAACATTCACATAAAGGAGGAATACTCCTTTGACAGCGGACGTGTTAAAGGGCATAAAAAGTGATAAGAAAATCATAGAACAGTAATAAAAATTGGGGACTCCTGTAAAAAGAAAATTAACAAAGAAAGAAAGAAAGAAACAAGAAAACTATATATAATGGTAGGGAAGATGAATTAAGGAATAAAGAGAAAGGCAAAGAGAGGGGAAAGACTCAAAGATAGAGTTTGGGAGAGTAGAAATGAAAAAATTATGACATAAAAGGAGGAATGGGAGAAAAAAAAGAGAGGATCGACAGAGAGAGAGGATGAGAGAAATCAGGAGCGAGGGAGAAGGATTGAGGGAGAGACATAGAGAGAGAAAGAGAAAGAGAGAGAGAAAGAAGGAGAGAGGGAGAGGGAGGGAGAGAGTGGGAGAGAAAAGGAGGGAAAGAGCTGGGAAAGCGGAGAGCAGACACGAATGTCAAAAGTTGTCTTTATTGACAATATCAACATGATGAATGCATTGCTCTTTGCGCGGGGGTTTCTGGTGATATATGAAATACCGAACCCGCTTGCATGAACTCAATATGAATCGGAAATATTATTTCACCTTTCTGCAGAGCGCACGATTGGCTACGTGCTACCAACAAGCAAATATTAATAATGAAACTAGTCCGGTATACATTTAATTCTCTTATGATTTATAAAACATTTTACTAGACTTAACAATATACTTCTTTGTTCTTTTTTTTTTGTTCTTTGTAAATAGTGTAAATAGTTCACCAGCCTTTAGTTATTTTATAAGTCATATATTATATATTTGAAAGGTGTTGTTGTAACGATTCAAGATCTAAGCTTATGTTTCATCACCTTTGTGTGTTCATTCTTTAAACTGTATAATAGTTGCAACTTGTCTTTGATAACACATTGTTATATTCTCTTTCATGTGAAGTCATTTCAAATGGATTGTAAAATTGAAAATGATTTATTATATTATATTCTTTTTCATGTGATGTTAACTCCAATGAATTGTGAAATTGTGAACATGCATAATAAATAAATGAATAAATACAGATTTAAGCGAAATTTTATATAAATTTTAGTTAAAATTGATATAAAATGAATGATACAAATATTAACAAAGAAAAGTTTCATTATTCTTTGATATGTTTTATTGCTTTACATTTAATCTTTTTATTTTTATTTTTTTATACAATAAATATGAATGGTCAATAAACGTACATTGTTCAAGTTTGTTAAACTTTTAAAATAAAGTTTGAATAATCACATTCTATTTATTTCAGCTCTCCTCTTGCAGTTACATTTATAAAATGTTAAACCCAAGTAAATTAATTTGAAAGAAAAATACGTGCAAGATATCAATTGTTCAAGTAAATTCGTTGTTGGATGTAATATAATAGCAAGGTTACCTTGAGGCCATGGGTCTTAAAACATGTCGATATTGAATCACAAAATGGATGCGGCAAGAATAAAGACAAATTCATATCATTGTTGCTTAGAAAAGTCAATGACAGTCAATCTTTCTTTTCTTCCTCACAGCTGTTCACTGTATAGTAAAAATGATGATGATAAATCAAGTCTTTATTAGAGATCATGCATACACAAAAAACCAGGCCCGTCAACCCAATGGGTTAGGCGGCAGGTTATAATCAAAACTATATACAATAGCAAAGTACATTAACAATAATAATACAAAATATTCGTCATTGCAATTACAATGTAACAATATGCAACAATGTGATAACAAGGAGCACCGGGATAGAGAGAAAGGGCAAGGGAAGAGGAGAAAAGGAGAAAAGGAGAGAAAAACAGAAGTGGTATAGTACAGAACAGGATAAAAGAAGAAGATTGTAACATTATGATGAGGAAGGAAAGATCCCCATACATGATATATTAATCTATAATGGTATAATTGAATCGACATAAGTGACGTATTACGGTAAATATTGCCAGTTTGGTACAGAATGGTAACAAGTTCATTGATAAGCAGGAAATGATGAAAAATGAATGGATAGAGATTGATAAATTACAGTGTGAGGTATTGATCAAATTGCCATGCTGGCTCACGTCTTCCCTGGAATATAACATAAGAACTAAATAGAACGGCCTTCAATATTTCGTCCCTGGATTCGGGGTACCTAGCTGAGTTAGTGATTTTGAGTATTTCTTTTAGACGGTATTTATTTTGTGGGGTTATGAGCCCACGTGAACCAATTTCAATACAGACTAGTTTGCTCTTCCAACCTGTTGCTGTTATGTCATGTGTGAGTCTTGTGTATCTGTCTTGTTTTCGTTGATGTGCATTGTCAATGTTTGTTTCGAAGGGACTGTGAGTTCGATGATGATAATGTCCTTATTTTTGTTGTCAATGTGGCAGATGTCTGGTTTGTGTTGGGTACGTATTATGTTTGGTGGTATGGTGCCCCATTGATGCTTTCTCCTTCTATGTCTGCATATACTTTGATGTTATTGTTTGAAGTGTTTTTAATGTGTTTGAGCATGATGCGTAGTATGTTGTTGTGGCGCCAGGTATATCGGTCGAGCATTCTTTCACAATTATTAAGAACATGATGAAGAGTGCCAGTACAATTACAAAGGTTACATTTATCAGAGATTCTTTTTCCCCACCGGTACAGGTTTTTGTTAGTAGGAAGACTATCTATTGCTGCATTAACAGTGAACTTCATTACACTCTGAGGTAAGTTATAAATAATCGACTTCCAGGTTACATCAGTATTTTCCATATGAACAACTTTCATGAATTCCCCCTGTACAAGTAATGGTTCGATCAACCTTTTCCAATTTTCTCTACATACATCTTGAACTGTGTTGCTTAGAAATTCAAGGACAGTCAATCTTTCTTTTCTTCCTCACAGCTGTTCACTGTATAGTAAAAATGACAAAATAATTATAGTCTCAGAGGCAGATTCGCGGACATGCAAAGCTCCTCCCCCTACACACACACGCACACACGCACACATACGCACACACACACACACACACACACCCATCAAACTTATAGATATTTAACTTATTTCATTTTTTAAATTTTACTTGGTTTGTTTGGTTTTTAATTAGGACAATGGACACCCACCCCTTTACAAAACTCTGGATTTGCCAAGTAATCTTTGTTTGTGTTGTGAATATTCAGCATGGACGTTTTGTCCATCTTTGTTAGGCTGTATGTTTCTTTCTTTCTTTCTTGTTTATTTTTATTTTCTTTGGCTTTGTCAATCCATTCGAATATGGAAAGCATCTAGCGACAAATCATAAAACATTGTTAGAGTGTCTATATTTAGAGTATTTTCTTTCATTACCTTGATGATTTGTTGGTATTAAAGAAAGTTGTCTTCTATAAAAACTACTTCTGAAAGAAGTTAAAATTCAATTACGCACATGTACGACACCTTTAAAATCAAATACACATGATTGAAGGTAAAATTATATTTTGTATCAATCCTTCAAGTTACACTTTCTGGAATAGAGTGAAATGTCTTCTGTTTTATACATCTAAATTGTTTTTTTACAGTGACTTCGCTCCATTTTTAGACAAAATAATGCATAGGCTAAGTTGTGTTGCTACAACAAGATGTTAATGTATATCAAATGCGTCATCATTTCGCCCAAAATTGGGAAAATTTAATTATACCATGCAGCTATTCAGGAAAAAGGGTTAATTCGAACAAAAACCTAATGTACCTTGTTCATATTAATATCCTGTGTTAGGAGCAATTTGTTCATAGTTAAAGTAACAGGAATTACTTTGGTTCAATAGATCATTATTGATTTCTACCAAATGAAAAAGCGCACCGCGCCGAAATTATCAATACAACGTTTCTGCTCCAAACAAAAATGATGTCTTTTTTTGACATCATAACCCCTGCTATACACGTCATCATTTAATGGACCCGTGACAATCTCCTTATTACATTATAACAGTCATATACATGATATAATGCATCTATGTTACCATACACTATTTATATCTTTCTAACGTCATTCCCTTGAGTTGAGCTTGACCCTGTTTTTAATACCTTAAAGTAGCATGTTTTAAGGATATTGTTTAGTTTGTCTATTGGCTTCATTTCCTGTTAAGCGACTAACAAATGCCTGTCATTTTAAACCTCCTCGTTGAATAAACCCACACGAATCATATTTTCTTAGTCCATAAATGACGAAGTTTTCCTTTCGTTTAAATGGGATCGTCGAGGTAATGCAGTCACTCGGGACAGCATGTAGGAGTGAGTTCTATAATGATTTACCTCTTCACAAAACATTGTGGGCATGTTGAATGATTTTAAACCTAAATCATGCACCGAGCATACCACATACACGTTCGATAATAAAATCGTTCTACAGGGAGGCATTCAATTGGGAAAGGGGCGTTCGTTGTCTTTTTTTAGGAACAAACCTTTTCAACCTTAAAGATCAACGGGGCAGCCTCTTTTCTCACCTATCTAGAGTGATCCATTGTGTTGTCATAGAAGTTGTAAAAGAAGCCCGCGGTCTGCCTGATGAAGAATGACCGGAGTAACAGTGATATGACGGTGATAGAATCACCCATTACTGGACTATGCATCAAACACTTACTGGGTGTCAAGTCCAGATGATGAAATGGAATGGCTACTAAACCTCCCCGACCGCGTCATCATGTCTATTCTTTAAAGGGATTGGGTAACTTTGCCTCAGATTCTGAAACAAAATCCTGGATTTAGCTCATGCTGCAATGATAATTATAAACCTTTAGGTCAGTCAGGAACCCCATGACTTTTACAAGGCGATCGCCTGTCTGATTATCAAGATATTTATGATTGGAAATCGAAATCTAAAATTTCGTTTTCCTAACGGTTTTTAACACTACAGTCTACTGGGGAAAATGAGTATGGTAAAACCGGTCACTCAAAGATTTTTACTCTTTTGAGGCACTTCATGATCATTTTGAAGCGCAATTTTTTTAGGGCTTCAATATTACACCATATCACAGACATTGATAACACGTAGGACCATGCATCTCAGATGTAATATTGTTAAACGATGCCTTTAAAGATGCAATCATCGTAATTATAACAATAAATTAACTCAATCTTGATGAAAATCACACACATTACACACAGAGGTGGGGATATAGGACTATACACACTTGGCCATGTAGGGTGTTTGGTCACATAACTCAGCTATTTCTTGTCATATTTCGAATGTAATAGCACTTGAAGAAGAATTCTTTTCGGGAGACATTTCTATTTTTGACATTAGAAAAATGAGAACGGTCGTAAATTATGTTTGCCAATACAAGACCTCAACCTTCTCTTTAAAACTAATCTTGAGTTGAGGTTATTTTGTGCTTGAGATGGCTAGAAGTACCCCTTCAATGTTTGTCAAGCAGTAAACATCGGAGATGGGTTGTAAGGATCAGCAAAATATGTACAAACTAGAACGAACATTTGCTAGAAATCTCATACAGTAAAGCATCATTTACATGAGCGAAAATTTCTCACGTATCAAAATGCACGGGGTCAGGGATAACTGATTGGCTCGGTTTCAATGTTTATTTATTTATTTTGTTTGTCTTTCTCTGTATTCTTGTTTTCTGTTTTGTTCTGTTTATTTCTTTTTACGTTTTCTGTTTTGTTCGTTCGTCCGTGTCCCCATTATAAATATAGTGCCATAATCCAAAATTTTCTTCCAAAAACACTTGGTATGTTTAGTGTAAGATGACCCAAAATGACCTTTAAATTAGCTCGCCTAAAAAGTGTGTCGCACATTATAGATACTGGGAAGCAGTAAGTATAGACTTGCAAACTAAGTCCACTCATACCATCAAACTCCTGCATTGATCTGTGTTTATAAATTCGCCTGACGTTGATAATGATTGTGAAGTTATTCAATCGTATATTTCTTGGCATTAGTGACTGATGAGGCAAGAATAAATGGCATCAATTTAAGCCACTTACTCTAACTGCTAATATGTCATCAATTTTAAAGAGCGTGACAGGACATAACGAAGCAACCACAGGGCCATGTTTCATAAAACTTGTTATCAATAACAATTACTAAAGTTCAATAACACAATTTCCCGCAGCCAATCGAATACGAATATTTTTAGTTGCTTATAAGATCCGAAAGGAAATTCATGGCGTTTACATGCATTATTCACAGAAGAAAAAAAAGAAACAAGAAAACAAACCTGCTTCCCATTGAATACGATGCCATAGACTTTACTATTAACTTCACTAGATGATTAGTTAAGATTCGGAACTTCAGTTCAAGTTCGATTTTATCCCGTCTTCACCAATATTACAATGACAAATATTGTTACATGTATGTTATAAGTGCATAAAGACATTAACACGTGACATATAAAGCACAAAGACACTTTATTTATGTATAAAGCGCTATAGTTTAAGTCCCAGTATATTATTATTATCATTAGCGTTATTATTATTATCATTATCATTATTATTGTTATTACACATCGTGATTAGACACTACTGCATAGATAGAATATAGACCCACCACTAAACAACAAACAAACAGTAAGATGATGACAAGGCTACATACTAGTATGAACATGTATGCCTACTTGAAATATAGATACAAATATGCTTGTATGATAAAACTTTTTGAATACCCTGCAAATGAAAAGAGAACATGAAGAAAATAGTCAGTGTCTTTTCTTTTATATCTCAGTCTTTAGTAAACTTTTGTTCAAGCCTGAGAATACTTCTGGAATCCACAATGTTAACTTTGCATATATCTGCAAACATCAGCCCTCAATTTATTGTGTATTTTTATAAACGCAAAATTTTCTGTTGTGTATTCTTTTTTGCAGACGACATTTTTTCAGAGATGAAAATTGTCAATCTGGAAATGGCGCCAATCATGTGCGCTGTCGGTATAGAACCCTGGATATGTCGGGTAGAGAGTTAGTCATGTGACATGAATGATATATACATATCTCTCCTTAGATCATATCATGTGATATATTGGCATCTCATCTTGGTCCTGCATCTCAATATATCCCAAGTAATACAACTCCTCGAACAGGTTCTTGATATTTTTCCGTTCGTAATATTCTATGTCATAATCTCGATCCATCTCCCGTACTCTCTCTCTCTCTCTCTCTCTCTTTCTCTCTCCCTACCCCTCCTCTCTCTCTCTCTCTCTCTCTGTCTCTCTCTGTCCCTCTCTCTCTCTCTCTATGTCTTTTTATGTCTCTATTTCTCCCCTCTCTTTCTATCTCTATCTGTATAAAATATCTACATTTAGCTTTTTCTCTATCTATCTCTCTTTCACACACACGCTCACACTATCCTAATTCTCTCTCCATCTCTTTCTCTTTCAATCTCACCGATATGTGTGTTTTCGTCCCCCCTCTTTTATATTTGTCTCTCCATCTATCTATCTCTATCTATCTACCTATATCGATCCATCAGTCTATCTATCTCTCTCTCTCTCTCTCTCAAACATACACACGCACACATAGACTATATTCTCTCTCGTTCTCTATTTCGTTCACTCACACCCTATATGTGTGGCCCCCTCTCTCTATCTCTTTATCTCTCTCACTCCCATTTGCCCCTTCTCCTTTTATCTCTTAATTAATGACTCCCATCGCTTATGATGCGATTCCCTTTTTGTCATTTGATCGAGAAATTTTAATTGAAATTGAAAAATGTTCATTTTCCAAAGAAAGAATCGCCATCCCATGACTAAGTCAGGTGAACACAGCATAACTTACAGTTCTAAATCATGATATAAATACATTAATAGGAATTTGCAACATTCCTTAATAATTCATTGAAATTCATTAGAGCAATGATGTAATAATAATGAGATGGGGAAACAATAATTGGAGGGTAGATGGATAAAGACAGATGGAATACGATAGGTGGGCAGTAAAGCATAAACAATGACATTATATAGGATACTCACACTAATATGTTAATTATCGTGATTATGTAGTAATTGAATTTCACGTTTAGGTTATTATTCGCATTTTACCAACTAAGGAAATATAATAGAATGTCGCAATAAGAACAAAAATTCAAACCCACCGTACGTCGCAGAATGCCTTAAAAATCTAAAAAGGTGTTAATGGCTCTCATTATTATCATTATGAAGTTTTGTTCGTTTGTCTTGTCTTGAAGAACAAAAAAAATAAAAAGATAGGTGTAACAAAATTTAAGTCACCTGGCCTCAGCAAAAACAAAACAAATTGTTCTTGTTTGTTTCGTTTTTGTTTCTTGTTTGTTAATTCAATTGTTTTGTTTTCAATGATGTAAAGACATGAAACAAAATTTCTTCTTGTGATACTTATAATTGATATGCATAACCTTAAACAGCTTTTAAACATCAGCCTTGCCGTTGTTTTGATTTTGTTAGTTTGAATGAAAGATGTTGTTTCGAAAATAATATCGCTAGTGATATTCGTGACGAAGTGTTGACGAAGTGTTGCAGCGGCTCACGAAACGTCGTGATCTTTTAGATCCCTTATTGACAACATTGCGAGACAAAAGAATATCACTAGCGATATTATTTTCGATACTACATCCGCAATGAGTAATATATTTAGCATTAAAGATGTTGTTGTTTATCAATTAAGGGAAATCGATTAAAAGTGGCCGTTGACATTTTGTTTTATGATACCCACGCGAATAACTCAATCAATACCATCGTAAAGAAATACTAATCTAGGTCCAAAATACAACTTCATCTGATGATGGATGATGGCACAATCGACATATAGCATTAGATGGAGAGCTCTGACGGCTCTGAATGCTGCAGATAGTCACACGCCTCCAATGGTTCGTCCAGCCGGGTTGGCGGCAGTGCAAGGAGTCACTCACCTATCTGTTTATCCACCTGCCAGAGAGAGAGGATGTTACCGGCAGCTGGAGGGGGTACACGAGCAAGAGATTTGTAGCACCTAATTGCCTATCAACGCTATAACACCTTCATACGCCCTTAACCTTAAAAGTGAGGACGTGTACAGACAAACTATTATATCATTAGCAAGAGCGCTTTCTTTGAATCATTAAACTATAACACGAGTTAACGTACCTTTCACCCATGTATCCTGTTTACTTCCTTTAAAAAAAGTGCATTCATACACTCTAAAACTAATACGTTAAATCACCATTTAAAAAGAACCAAGGAGTAACCACTTGTTCCAAAATGTCAGATTAACACTTTTAACCTGTTCGATTTAACCTTTATAGTGTTGGCTCCATCACCTTCAAAGTGGTCACTCCTCGGTCCTTCTAAATGGTGATTGAACTTTTTTTCTTTGGAGTGTATAGTCCCCCTTTTATGTCACGTTTATATAATCGCTTTTATCTTTCAAGAAATATTAAATACAAACCTTACCATGGTTATATTTTGTCAAGTGCAAGATCATTACAACTTATGACAGCCCTGCCCCCTCTGTCCTATGAAAGAGATAAAAAATCAAACTATAGAACAAAGAAGTTGCACGTCGATGGCGTCAATATTCGAAACCAAATCGTACGCCAAATTTAGAACAACACGAACAATCCTTCATTTACAATGTTTATGGAAATTGATCATGGTATGCCTAGTTTTTCCCCTCTGAATTTTATTCATATTTTAATAAATAAAGTATACGGTTATATCATGAATAAATGTAATAATGTATTATTTTAAGGATTGACATCTCTCTCTCTCTCTCTCTCTCTCTCTTTTCACTCCTCTGTCTTGCTCTGCAATTTGTGCGTACCGTCTTTCTGTTATTTTCCTCTTTCTTGTATTTCATTTATAGTTTTGTTTTATTTTGCCGTATCTAAACGTATATGGGGCAACAAGGCTTCTGAAATTTATTTTCATCAATAAGATGTAATAATAGCATTTAATGAAATTACACCTGTCAATGCAAATCATTTTAGATGAGGGAAAACGAAGAAAGAACGTCTGGAAGATCCTCGTCAAATCACCTGATATTAAGATTGAATTATTTGATCGGATATTCTTGAAAGAAAACAATTATGCTTGCTCAACATTGGGCATTAGAGTATATAGTATAAAGAACTGCATTGTGGACAAGATATTGATACTGTCAGTTGAAATGGAACACCGCACTTGACGCTTTTAGAGGAAGAAATCAGGAATTGGTTTTATTGAACAACTTTGACAATTTCTTCACAATATATTCTTTTGATGGAAATCTCATGAATAATTCCTGAAGTCAGTGTCAGGGGCGGATCCAGCCGGCGGCAAGGGAGGGGGCCTAAAAAGGGGCCAACTTCGTGCAAAAATTTGAAAATCATGCCGGACGATTTTTCGCTCAGTGGGGATGTAGGTAGTGAGCAAAAAAAAAAAAAATTTTGGCACCCGAAAATTTTTTTTCCCTCCGGGAAGGGTAATTTTTTTTCCACCGCCACCCCCCCACCTTGGGCGCCAGGGGGTAGTGGCCACAATTTTTTTGGGGGCACCCGCAAAATTTTTTTTCCCTACGGGAAGGGTGATTTTTTTTTCACTGCCACCCCCCCCTTGGGCGCCAGGGGAGGGGGCCCATCTTCTTCTTTTTCCAAAAAAAGGGTGTTTTTACCTGTTTTTTCCTAGAGGAGGGGCCCGGGCCCCGCCCCTGGATCCGCCACTGGTCAGTGTATGATTTGCTAAAAATATTACACTGCTTAATATATTATAAGACTGTGAATACAGTGTTGCTTTACTGTCTGGCAGGCCCACCATATTGGGATCTATTGTAATGATTGTGGTCAGTTGAAAAATAATATTCAACTTGATTCCAACCCAGTATTATTTGTTTCCTCGAGTAACCATCGATTGTTACACGTGTAACTGACAATTATATTCTGAGATGGGAATCCATAACATAATTTTTTTGCTGTCAAAACGAGCTTAAATTCTCGAGAAAAAAAAGAGTGGAATTGTGTGATGATGTATTATTTGTAAGTTTTTATCCATTTCAAATTCAATGATGTTTGCAATTTTTTTGTGTAGGGATAATAATAAGATCCTTCCTTTCGCACTTTTGCCGCCAATGGCAGACAGATATTAATAAACAATAGAAGCATACTGTTCGTGAATTGGATTGTTCGTCAAAACCCTCATGGGAATATGATATTCAATTTCACGATCTGAATTGCTAAACGATATTGAAAATTGCATAAGGCAATATACTTATCACAGGGGATGTATGCAGAAATGACAAATAACCATGGTTGGATTTTTTTCATTTAAATCCCGAAAACAGGCATTGAAGCTGTCTTTCGGAAAATAGAAGCGTCGATTTGGCAAGCATTTGGTAGCAATGTGAAACATTATATTGTAGATGGAATACATAGATAATACATTACGTCTTCTCTAGGCAGCTAAGCATATGTTATCATACAAGAATTATAAAATTATCTTTCGGTTTCCACCAGATCTAAAGGATCCGTTAAAGCATTGCGTTAACAAGATTTAAAGTGTTCTATTTCAACACCTCAGGAGTATGATAAAGAAACATTAGGACGCAAAGTGACACTGTGAAGAAGAGGAAAATGCATATTTTATTGTGAAGAGTACACAGTAGATCAGGACCTTTAGGAGATACCAAAACAGAACCATTATTAAAGATAGATCAATCAAGCCTTTTTCAATTATTTAAATACACGTGTATGGATTTTGTATTCACATTTTTCTGTTTTACCTCTGTATACAGGTTTTATAACAAAAGTAAAACCGAACCAAACCCAGCCCAAGACTCGCTAGGTGGATATGGTGACTGGACCTAATCTACAGTCTTTTCAATCTCATCAGCATGTGGTGACTAGACTAAACCCGCCAGTGAGACTGTATATTGTCCATCACACCGGAATGTGGTGACTGGAATAAACTTATACCGACGGGACAGTATTTACCAACTCATCGGAATGTGGTGACTGGACCAAACGCGCCGGTGAGGCTGTATTTTCCATCACACCGGGATGTGGTGACTGGATTGAACCTACTAATGGGACAGTATTTACCAACTCATCGGAATGTGGTGACTGGACCAAACGCGCCGGTGAGACTGTATTTTCCATCACACCGGAATGTGGTGACTGGATTGAACTGATACTGACGGGACAGTATTTACCAACTCATCGGAATGTGGTGACTGGACCAAACGCGCCGGTGAGACTGTATTTTCCAACACACACGGAATGTGGTGACTGGACCGAACCCACCGATGAGACTTTAATTCCATATCAACGGAATGTGGTTAGTGGTGACTGGACCAAATCTGCCGATGGGACAGTATTATCCATCACCGAAATGTGGTGAGTCACCGAACCCCCCCCCCTCCCAATGAGACAGTATTTTCCATTACACCAAATGTGGGGAGTAGGCCAAATCTGCCAAAGGGACATTATTATCCACCACACTGGTTGCGTCATGGAAGTGGATGAGTCAGATGTCAATCACAGAATAAAAGAGTACTGTGATATGAATTCATCATAACCACTGGCAATCAAGTCAAATTCTCATGGTCATCTTAATTATACACATTACAGGGCCCGGAAGGAATCGGGTATAATAATACCATCTCCCCGAGGGTGAATATAATAATGCCACGACCTGGCCCTTCAACATGGTTGCTTTGTTTTCACCTGTCATTCCATTCCAATTAATTAGCTGAATCAGACGTAAATGCAGGCAAATAAACGTTTATGACATGACTTGTACATTACACTGCAGGCTATGAAGGTGTGGACATCATGTATTCTGCATAATATTATTTTCATCCCTAATGTAGTTGATGTTTGTATTGTTTTGCATGCGTACAGTGTCCCTGCATCTGTCCATCAAGTCCAATGAATGTAATATCAGACGACAACTTGAAGACAAAAACAGCAAAATTATCATTTAATCCATTACTCAATGAGTTCTTCACAAAATTCTTATCTCAATATTTTCAAAGCAATACTATAGGAAGCGATATGGCGAAAATCATATTAAAAAAAATATCATTCGTATAAATATATTTTTCCTCTATAATCAATATATCTCAATTATTAAAGTCCACATCGTCAGGCTTAGTTATTGTTCACGCGATGACATTTCAGTTTCAATTCAATGTCTTTATAAATGATTCCTAAGCCTTCACTTCACTAACTCCCTTTCAGCATATTGATGCATCCACGACGTTTCTTTCATTAAAAGCCCCCATTAGTAATAATAGTAATAATAATAATAACAATAATGATAGTAATGGATGATGTGATCCAGAAAACTTGTTTTTCGCTCTTCCATCTTAAGATAACACTAACATTGTTGTTGTTTGGGCCCCCCCCCCCTCCCATTTTTATTTGTCTCTGTTTGTACGCCTGCCAGTGATCAAATATCAGCAATACCGAGTCAGATGATTTCCTTCTCTCTAAACATGATTGTATTAGAACCATATGAACTCATTGCTAGCATAAACAGTTGTGCATATCATGTATGTCGATCTCAGTTATTTCCCTTTGTTTGGTTTCATATCTTCTTTTTGTATGGTACATGGGGGGGCCAATATACATTTGAACATGGAAAGCTGTTCTCCTGACGTGACTACATGCATCATCCGATCGCTAAATACGACAATTTAACAACGATAATTTCGCATACAGACCTTGTTGTTAAATAATGTGGCAAGCTCTTTATCCTTCTTCACAAAATGTATCACGTTCCTACATCTGTGTAAAATGAAAACGTACCGGCTTCCTAAATATGCTATTATACGGCCAAGGACAATAATATCACGTGGCAGTTAGCATTATCGGTAAAACTATGACAAAATTCACCAGGGGTCAGGTTTAGTTCAAAATGACATCTTATTAGCACTTTTGAAATCGCTTAAGGCGAGGCGTCAAAAATAAACATACCGGCTGGCTGCAGCCAGCTGCACTTATGCGTCCGGCTGCATTTTTGTTATTAGCTTAGCTGGCTGCAGCCGGCGGGAGGCCAGCGGCAAGCCGAAAGTATGCGCCGGCCGCGGCCTACCGAATGAAAGCCGAGCTCGGAAAAAGCTAGAAAACATGAGCTCAGCCGGCTGCAGCCGGCGGGAGGACAGCGGCATGACCTCAAATATGCGCCAGCTGCAGCCTCCCGAATGGAAGCCGAGCCTTGTCTTAATTGGGTCGTCTGGCCGCGGCCGGCCTAAACGAATCAGCCACCCGCGACCGGCTGCATTGCCACACCCGGCCAGACGATATCTTTATAAACTAGAATTTAATTCGTCAGAGGAAAAAAAACATCTATTCATCACGGATCAATAACTCGAAAAAACAGTATAGCCAGGTGGAAATAATCTTTTCACATCGGACAGCCTTACGAACCCAACAACAACAAGTCACTATAAAAGACAAATATAAGTGGTCTTTCTTTTCTGATATGCCTTTATCAATAAAGAGACCAGTCGTACCGTGGAAATATGCGCGCTCATTTCCTTTGGATGCACCCTGCATGTAGATGGGTTAGAGCCCTTCTACTTTATATTCAAAATAATTGTTGACATGTATATGTTACAACATAAGATTTGCTATTTTAAATTACTGGCTCGCCTGTTGTCTAAATATCCAAATCATATCTTTGTGTTTATTCGTGTTATGCTTCTGAAGAAAACAAAATCAATGATATAAATCCTATTATATACCTTTAAGAATATTTCCTAAAACTGTCATCTGATTGGTTGAAAGTGAAGTCGTATTTTTAACTATGCAAGAAAAAATGTTATCTTTGTCAAAGTCGCGGTGAGGGAGATAATATTATCTTTGTCAATTCCGGGAAGATAATTGTCTTTGTCAAGTCGAGGCGAGACAGATAATATTATATTATATTACATATGCCGCCGTCATGTTTTCAAGTTCTGATGCGTTGCGTTTGAAAGATATAGTTCGCAGTCTAGAAATCAGGGGTACTTTGTCTTTCAAAGAAAATATAATCTAACGTACACCTGTATCGGTCATTTGTGGACTGAATAGACATAAATGATAACAAACATGTCAACTGCAAGCTCAACAATGAAGCATATCTAAGTCTTGTTCAGACGGAGGCAAGTTACTCTAGGGTAACGGTCGTGTTAAGAGCTAGTCGGGGTAAATATGGCGGGCCAAGCACGCCACTATACGTACAACTATACAACTATACGTCTATCCAGCCGGCTAATCAGAACGCAGGAAACTGTACAACTATACAACTATACCAGTGGCGGATTCTGGGGCACAGGTGGCACGTGCCCCTGTTAAAAAGTGGGAGGCGGAAGGGGAAAAGAAAAGTGAGAAAAGGAGAAAAGGAGGGGAAAGAAAAAGGAGGGAAAAAGAAAGAAAAGGGAAGAGAGAAAGAAGAAGAAAAGAGGAAGGAGAGAACAGGGAAGAGGAGAAAAAGAAGGGGGAAAGAGAGAAAGGGGAAGAGAGAGAGAGAGGAGAAAAAAGGCAGAAAAGGAAGAAAGGGGGAAAGACGGAGAAGGGAAAAGGGGAAATGAGAATAATGAGAAGGGAAAAGAAAGAAAGGGGATGATATTCTAAAAAATTTTTTTACCGGGAAAGGGCCGAGGGTGCACGCAATTTTGCAGTGTACATAAAATGGGGTCCCTCTTGCCAGGCGTGTAGCCCCCAACTTAAAAAGCACCCCCAAAAAAAAAAAAAAAAAAAAAAAAGAGATGGAAAAAGGGGGGAAAGCGAGAATTTTTGTGAGTTAAAGGAGAAAGAAAAAAAATGAAAGAGAATTAAAAAACGATAGAAGATAGGTGCGAGAGCATGAGAAATTGCATTTCTTTAAAAGAATAATGGGATAACAACCAGGGGCGTCGCTAAAGGGGTGTGAAAAAAGAAGAGAAAAGAAGAACAAAAGGGAAAAGTAACCAAGTCGAAGCGTTCACGTTTCATTAAATTGTTAGAGAGAAAGAAGACGAAATTGCACCCCCCGCTCCTTTCCCGGTAAAAAAACGCCTTATTATATTATTATCCCCTTTCTTTCTTTTCCCTTCTCATTATTCTCCTTTTCCCCCTTTTCCCCTCCTTTTTCTTTCTCCCTCCTTTTTCTCCTTTTAACCTTTTTTCGAATTTACCCTAGGGTATTACTTGCCTCCGTCTGGACAAGACTATTGTCATATAGCTTTTTACTACGCAACGCTATTGTTTGATCGCTTTTGTCCGGCTTGCCAGATTCTATTGTTAAGGTGCGGATTATGGCTGCCTAACTTGAATCACCGTCTGTGGTCATTAGATTGGGTGAATATTTTAGATCATGTTGTTGTATCGGCATGGCATATGATTTCCTATAGGAAAGAATGAAAGTAGGGAACAAGAAGAAGAAAAATCGAGCTAACCTCGCTGTTGGATAAAAGTAGAGAGTGAACACAAAATAAACTTCAATTTTAAAAGAGCAAATATGAAATTTGTCGATCACAAGTTTGCGGTTTTAGAAGAAGAGAACAAAAATCCGTGTTTGTATCATTAATCTTAGGTTTTTGAAAGACGAAAAAATAGAAGAAAGTAGGCTTTAAAAAGAGAGAGAACAGCAAATGTCAAGATTCCCATCCCGGGAGGTATCATACGGATCATAGGCCCACGCTACACCTTACCGCACTATGAATAAGACATAATTTATTACATGGTGGCTTGACATCAGTTTGGCATTTGCAATACGATGAAATGGCAAATAGCAAAATGGGGAATTAGGGGAGAAGGCATGACAGAGAGACACTTTTAGAAAGCCGTGAAAACTCTGAAATTCCTGTATCTAAATAAAGATCAATTTTGAGTTGTTATTTTATTTCACAACCATTCAAATATGATATGCTTTTTTCATTCAGATAGCACTTACAATGTTTGTTTGTTCGGTTTGTTTTTTTAGCGTAAAAATAGAGTCTGTTCCTGCAGACTATGTGCAGTTGACATTCTCGGGAAATAATGTTGCTATGCGGTATACAGTACACGCCGAAAATCTCAGCAACACGATTACACAATATATTTTTTGGATTACACGGTTTACACGATTCACCTGGATCGTGTAACCGTGTAATCGTGTAGATTTACACGATTGAAGACTGTCGCTCTGAATCGTGTACTCGTGTAAATAGTTAAGTGCATTGGTGGGATGATTCGACCAGATGCAACAAACGTTTAACTGTGTAATCGTGTAAATGTACACCGGTACCATTGAAGACTGTCGCTCTGAATCGTGTAATCGTGTAAATAGTTTTAATGGTTATGAGGGCATTGTTAGGATGATTCGGCCAGCTGCAACAATCGTTTAATCGTGTCTTGCTAACACCACTTGCTTAAACCACGTTAATTGCTTTGTACACCACTTGTCTACATCAAGTAATTACTGTACTTTATCTTTATGGATAAACCTTATCACTTTCTACTAGCCTGTATCGTATATTATTCCGTGAGACAAGGTAGGAAAACGTCAGAAAGAGGAAGACATGATAGATGAAATAGTAAAGGAAAAAGAAAGCTACGAGGAGAAGGGAATTAATATATCAAAGGAAAATGATGGTTGAAAGGGCACGATAAAGATAAGAAGAAAAAAAGCTAAGCAAGAGAGAAAAAGGAAAACGAAAAAAAAAAGTTGACCGGAAGAAAAGGGAGAGTGAAATAGAGTGATAGGAATAAAGAAGGGCATTACATAGTGAAAGAAATAGAAATGAGAAGTAGAAAGGTTATGAAACGGAGAGGAAAAGAAAAATAAATAAGGTAAGAGTGGAACACAATGAAAGAAAGAGACGCGAGAAACATAAAGGGGGCAGTGGAAAGATATTGAGAGAAAGAGAGAGAGAGAGAGAGGGATGGAAAAAACATTAGTTGAAAGAAAATGGGCACCGATCAGATTTTAATAGATTTTAATGGGGGCATTTATCAAAAGTGAAGAGGGACACTTCTCGTACCTAAAGAGGGATACTTACTAGAGATTAAAAAGGACACTTATGAGAATGGAAAATGGACACCTATTGCAAAGGAAAATAGGAACTCGTCGAAGGAAAAGGGGCGCGTGTCAAAATAAAAGGGGCACTTATCAGAGTTGAAAAGGGGAAGGGGCACTTTTACAAATTAATAGGGGCACTTGTCAGAGAAAATGGGGACTTTTTCTACGAACAAAGGGGCACTTTTGGGGCAGTTGAAAAGGGGGGAGGGGACACTGTACCGCTAGCTAAACGTAACGCTAAGACAGTTGGCCATTCACTTATTCTATATCATTCTCAACTTGCTACTGCTCCCTGTACTCTGTAGCCAGTGGCTTAATTTGATCCTTACGTAATACCTATTGTTCAGGGATCCTATGTTCAAGGGGGATCCCCCTGAACAAAAGGTATTATGTAAGGATCTCTGCCTGTAGCTAGGGTCAATGGCAGGCCACATTCAGAGTAAGCTTCTTTTGTATGTGACAGGAAGCGTGCTATTAAGTCTTGACCGTAGCTCTCCATACATGTAGCTGAATGCAATGTTGTAAAGGGTATTTTACGAAAAAGAGGAAAGCCAAAAAATGGAAAGCCAAAATAATGATGATCATGAGATAAAAGGGGAAGGGGCACTTCTACAAATTAATAGGGGCACTCGTCAAAGTAAAAATGGAACTTTTCCTATGTACAAAGGGGCACTTCTTACAAAGTTGAAAGGGCACTTGTTCTATGTAAAAAGAAGCACTTTTGGGGTACTTTAAAATTGTGGGGGGCACTGTACCGCTAGATAAACGTAACACAAAGACAGTTGGCCACTCACTTATTCTATTCATTCTCGGCTTGCTACTGTTCTGTGTAGCAGTGGCGGATCCAGGGTGGGGCTCGGGCTCAGGCCCCACCCTTGGCAAAATAACGTTTTTTTAAAGATGGTAACGAACAAAAATTCTCTATAAAAAGGCGGGCCCCACCCTGGGAAAAAAAGGTTCAATAAAGATGGCAACCACAATTTTACCCTCTTTGTTTTTTTGCTCAAGGGGGTTGTTGAGTAAAACAAAGATAGTGCTCACTACCCCCACCCTACTTATGCGCTGCTAAATATTTTCTCATGAATTGGGGTACCTCCCTCGCCACCGGCTGGATCCGCCCCTGCCGTGTAGCCAGTGGCCTAGATCTTTAGGGAGACCGGGGACAATTGTAACACCTTTTTCCAATTCTGACATATTAACTTATTATAGTTATATACTTAAGGTTATATGAAATGAAAGATGCATATCTTGGCATGACATATGACTAGGTTTGAGTTAAGTAAAACAAGCTATTTTGAAGCCATTATCATTTTAAAACCGGTAGTGAAGTGTTACAATTGCCCCACAACACGAGGCAATTGTAACACACCCGTGGGGCAGTTTTAACCACATACTGTAGTTTGTTTGATTTTATTTCTGCGTTCGAAAAGATACAAATTCAAATTCAAAGTACAAAAATTCGAACAAAAACAAATACAATGAATAAAATGTTTACAAAAGTAATTAAATAGAAAATCATGTACAATTATATCATACAATAAACATGTACGAAGCATACAAATAAGATGAGAAATATATAGGAAATATTTTTCAATAAATTAGAGAGGTAATTTAGAACGCAGGAGACCACCATCATGAGCGGTTAGGCTGGAGATGGATGGCGGCCTCATACAAAAAAATTGGCGACATAACTCTCTTGGGAAAACTGCAGGTGCAGAAAACAGTTGCATGATTAAGAATAAAATAAGTCACGGTTTTATTGTACTAATTTAAAGAGTGGGGAGCGTATGATTGTATTATTTGTCGTTTAAGTGTAGCGTCTAAGGAGTAGATGGTTGAACAAGACTTTAAGTTGTCAGGAAAATTATTCCAAATGTCGGACCTGAATGTCTAACAGATTTGTGTGTTATTGATAATTTGGGATTTGTAGGATAGAAGTTTCCAGATATGCGAGTAGGGTATGAATGAACAGAACTATTAAACCTAAACATGTTATCAAAGGATGGTGGAAGTTGATTATAAATGTACTTAAACATAATGACTGCTACCTGAATAGTGTTCAAATCGATTTTTTTTTGGTGTTTTAAGTTTATAGAATAAAGGATCATGCAGTGTGAGCTAAGAAATGCGAACCTGTACAAATGCGTGTGGCTTTCTTTTGCAGTTTAAAAATAGAATTAATTTTTGTCGAACCACAATTCGCCCATTCACTATTACATTATGTTATATACGGAAAACTAGCGTATTATATAGTATGAATAAGGTTGCATGGGGTAGAAGGTTGTACCTACAAATCACATATCCCTGAGAAAGAGTTATTTTTATGTTTATTTTTATTAAAGATTACGCGCTGGACAGATGTTCATCAATTAAACAGTATTTTATAGAACCCCAATATAATAATTGTTAATAAAAACTATGTCTATGACATATGCTTGACTCATTTACATTAGATTTATACCAGTTACGTGGGGAAAATTATACTAGTTATAACGTTGTTACATTTGCACCCCTAGGAGGGCGGCCATATTTTATATTTTTGTATCCTAGCATTAAATTTCGTCCTTGAAATTTCGCCTAATACAGGCCTAAAATCTTATTTTTGACCATTAAAAATGACAGTGATAGCACAAGCACATATTTGTCCAGAATTGATTTTAGGTAATTGAAGATTTTACTCCCGTGCCAAAAAACCGATGTTTTGGCTGTAAAAAAAAAAATCCTCGATGTGTTGACCTGCCTACCCTCAGGGCAGCATGTCGGGCAATGAAATGCGCATGCTTTGTGCAGGGCGTATACGTACATCGCGCTTCTACTAGGAGTGGGAGCCGCTGTTACATTTGCGCCGTGTTACTTTTATCCCCTTGAACATAGGATCCCCCCTGAACAATAGGTATTATGTAAGGATCTACAACACTGTCTGTAGCTAGGGCAACGACCTTTGTCCCCGGCGAGGGTCAATGGCAGGCTACATTCAGAGTAAGCTTCTTTTGTATGTGACAGGAAGTGTGCCATTAAGCCTTGACCGTAGCTCTTCATACATATGTAGCTGAATGCAATGTTGTAATGAGGCCAAAGCCAAAAAAGCAATAAGTAATCAAAGTCTAATTGTTTGTGACCTTTTTTATGCTACCAATGACGTAATGATGTTGTTATATATGTTAAAGGTGTCACCCTGGACCAATAATATATGATTACAAAAAAATTGCCAGTTATTTCTGATTTTTACTACATTTTTAGATTTTTATTTTTCGTGGTTTTAGCTCCTTTTGGAATGAAACATGATTTTGTACCAAAAAATTGTCATATTTTCTCAATAAAATCACTGAAATTTATCAAAATTAGTAGCAAACCTTTCCTTTTAAATAATAATAATAAAATCATAACTAAAAATACCCTTTGAAAAGAAAGTAAACAACATATCCGAGTTTCATTCCAAAAGGAGCTAAATGCGTTTCATTCCAAAGGAGCTAAATCCATGTTTCATTCCAAAAGGAGCTAAATCCACAAAATCTAAAAATTTAGTAAAAATCAGAAATAACTGCTATATTTTTTTTCTTCTCATATATTTTTGGTCCAGGGCGACACCTTTAACATTAAGGTACATTTAAAGGGAAAGTGGAGAAATAAAAAAGGTGATCTACTCATAAGTACCCAAAGTGGATTTAGCTCCTTTTGGAATGAAACCGATTTGGATTTAGCTCCTTTTGGAATGAAACATGATATTGTACCTCAAAATGTTCATACTTCCTGGTGAAATTTTAGAATGTGCATTTTGTCCCCATGTAGGAAATCATTATTTTAAGACAAAAAACTCGATTTTGATAAAATACGGATTTAGCTCCTTTTGGAATCAAGCTCTTCAAATGTATCTCATCTTTTCACACAAAAATCTCTTTCTTATTGTCAAATCTCTCACCTATATCACTCTCATATCTTCTTTATCTACATTTATTTGTGAGGGTAAAGAAGGGAATGCGAGAGGTGAGAAAACGGAGAGGTTGAGAACGAAAGGGATAGAAAGGAGAGAGAGAGACAAACAAGACAAATTTTTTTTTAAATAAGACGAACAAGAAATGAAAAGTCAAGGAAATATCAGCAAGAAATGGGCAAGTAGAAACATATAAATGTAAAATAGAGGAGGGTGTATGGATAGAGACAGGGATAAAGAGTGATAGACACAGAGAGATAATTATAATGAAAGACATTATATCATATGGAAATGACATCAATATGGAAAAGAAACAGGTAGATCTCAATATTTCTTTTTTAAGAACAGCATTAAATAATAAGTTTAGATACTTAAAATGGCGAGCGTGCGAAGGGGGAGCTTCAGGTTTTCAATTTTTATTTCTTTGTTCTTCTTTGCCGAAGTGTTAGGAAGTTAATTTCCGCGTCCATATTTTGGTCTCCAAATTTCACGGAAATTTTGCCCTCTCCCAAAGGTGCGAAAACGCCAGGAAGTGTTTCAGAATCGTAAAAACATTGAACGGAATCTTTCAAAAATACGCGGTTCGGTTGTTGAATCATTTTTTTTGCCGCGTCTTGTCCGCGCCCTTAGTGGACGCTAGGTTTAAATGATGTAAAATAATGGATATAGACATCAAATGACATGAAATATTTGAATTTTTACACTTGAATTGTCAATGATTGTGAATAAACCAAAAAATTGAGGTCTCTTTTGAGCGAATTCGATCACCGCCCCAGTATTTTTTAGTGTTATTATTATTATTATTATTTTATTTCATATTTTTTGGGTGCGTTTGTAGCAACGACATGGTTCTACAAATAGACAATTGTTCATATTGTTACAAACGTACCTAGTCATACAAAAACAAGGTGGGACTCAGTAACAAAATAGGTGTGATATCATTAAACGCAACCGCTATCTCAATCGCGCTTAAATCTACGTCTACACTTTGTTCCCTGCGTTTTATCAGGTGTTGCTAAGTTTTTGTCAAGGTCTATCATGGCCATCTCCCCCTCGTTGCTTCACGTCCATCCCGTTTTGTCCACGATGGCCTGAAACGGCGCAGCCGTGGCCGCAGGGAACATGATGCAAACATAAATGACGTCACAATCGACAAGTGAGCGCCCTGTTCGACATAATGCCAATGGAAAGCTCAGGACGCTGCAACAAGCTGCAACATCAAGCATCTCTGTTCTGCTGCAGCCAGCTGCAACTTTAAGCATCTCCGTCCAGCTGAAGCCAGCTGCAACTTTAAGCACCTCCGTCTGGCGGAAGCCAGCTGCAATTTTATCACCTCCGTCCGGCTTCAGCTGGCTGAGCAAATTTAGGAGTATGGCGGCAGGCTGGGGTGGCCGGGCTAATTAAGATTCTGGGTTCAAGCTCATATCCCAAGCTGGCGCCAGCCGGCTGGGCTAATTAATGCAAAGTAATTGCCCCGTCCGGCTGCAGCTGGAAATGCAGCCTCAGCCAGCCTTCGCGTGAGGCTGCCGCCAGCTGGTAAGGTTATTTTTGACGCCTCGCCTAAAGGGATGGTGCAAGAAGAGAGCCTTTCCAGAAATTGATGAACGGGAAGGGGTCTTCCCCCAACCTGTTTAATTTGGCGATTTCTTATAGAAGCGAGAGAGAGAGAGAGAGAGAGAGATGTATATATATATATATATATATAGAGAGAGAGAGAGAGAGAGAGAGGGAGAGAGATGGAGAAAGAGGGGAGAGAGGGGGAGAAAGAGAGGGGGGGAGAGACTACCCCAAATAACGTCTAGATACATTACTAGTTGTATTATATCAAGACCCTGCCGGAGCAATCATCCGAGCTAATGGACCGAGAGAGAGAGATAGAGAGAGGGGAGGGAGGAAGAGAGAGAGGGAGAGAGAGAGAGAGAGAGAGAGAGAGGGGGAGGGGAGAGGGGAAAGAGGGGGAGATTACCCCAATAACGTCTAGATACATAACTGGTTGTATTATATCAAGACCCTGCCGGAGCAATCATCCGAGCTAATGGACCGAGAGAGAGAGATAGAGAGAGGGGGAGGAGAGAGAGAGAGAGAGAGAGAGAGAGAGAGAGAGAGGGGGAGGGGAGAGAGGGGAAGGGGGAGAGATTACCCCAATAACGTCTAGATACATAACTGGTTGTATTATATCAAGACCCTGCCGGAGCAATCATCCGAGCTAATTGTATTTGGGTTTTCGACAGAGGCTAGTTGTCCGGATGCAGGTAGACCAGGGGTATCCAATCGCATACGATGCTATCCGAATATGAATAGAAAGTGTAAGTTGCCCTTGCAAGCCTCCTGTCTCTTTCAATGTATTCAGGTTCAAATTTCAGTCATAAATTTTAATCACGATAATTGAGATGGATATAGAGTAGAATAGGAGAGACAAAATGAACTCTGCGGAAAGGGGAGGGTGTTTCTATTTATATAGTGTATATATCGCCCACCACCATACACGCGTCATTCATTGCACTGATTTTTGACAATGCTCTAGCCTTGTTTTAACCAACAACCAAAAGTAGCTTGATTAATGAAAACTATCAATAAATGATAAAATAATGAATACAGAATACTATCAAGCGTGGGTTGGTTATTATATATCGCAATAGAGAGGTTGAAAGGGTTACTTTGTATTAACCCCGAACATTTTTGTTTTTAGACCAATGTCAGAAATAAATATTATCAACCTCAAATTATCAACTTAAATGGACATAATTGATCATGAATATAATAATGACATTCAAGGTCATCTGACAATTAATCCGGGTCTATGGTGATACCAAGGGTTAATAGGGGGAAAAGGAATATGAGACAAATGGAAATGGAAAGAGAGAGAGAAAGGGAGAGAGAGAGAAAGACAGTGAGATAGACAGAATGTCGGACAAAGAGAGAGGGAGAGAGAGAAAAAAGGGAAGACATAGAGAAAAACACAAAGAGAAAGAAAGGGAGAAAGACAGGAGAAAAGACAGAAAGACGGATAGGGAGAGAGAGAGAGAGAGAGAGAGAAAGGAAGACATAGAGAAAAGACACAAAGAGAAAGACAGTGAGAAAGACAGAGAGAGAGAGAAAGAAAGGAAGGCAGAGAGAAAGACACAGAAAGAAAGAAAGAAAGTGAGAGAGACAGGGAAAAAGACAGAAAGACGGACAGAGAGAGAGAGAGAGAGAGAGAGAGAGAAAAGGAAGACGTATAGAAAAGACACAAAGAGAAAGACAGGAAGAAAGACAGAGAGAGAGAGAGAGAGAAAGAAAGGAAGAGAGACAGGGGAAAAGACAGAAAGACGGACAGGGAGAGAGAGAGAGAGGAAGACATAGAGAAAGACACAAAGAGAAAGACGGGGAGAAAGACAAAGAGACAGAGAGAGGAAGACATAGAGAAAGACACAAAGAGAAAGACGGGGAGAAAGACAAAGAGACAGAGAGAGGAAGACATAGAGAAAGACACAAAGAGAAAGACGGGGAGAAAGACAAAGAGACAGAGAGAGGAAGACATAGAGAAAGACACAAAGAGAAAGACGGGGAGAAAGACAAAGAGACAGAGAGAGGAAGACATAGAGAAAGACACAAAGAGAAAGACGGGGAGAAAGACAGAGAGAGAGAGAGAGAGGAAGGAAGACATAGAGAAAGACAGAGAGAGAGAAAGACAGAGAGAGAAAAAGAGAAGGACATAGTTTACTTGTGGGATAGAGACAGGCAGATATAAATACGAAGATGGGGAGGTAATGAAGAAAGAATTATGCATGACCAATGCATAACAAATGTGCATAGTAGGGATTTTAATTGTTACCACGACAACGCAATTTAAGTACACAATCATACGTGCTTCATTTGTCATCATTTTCTACCAGCCACACCTCCCTTGGACCTTTCGTTACAAAGAGATATCAACAACAGCAACAATAACCGTAGCCATTATGCTTTGCTGGATATTGTTAACACAAAGAAGCTGGCTGATTTCTAGATTCATTCAGTTATGTTTTCATTTCTTCTTAGTTTAATCTTATGTTTCCTATAATTATATATAGCGCCACCTACCGTCATCGAATAGAAGTGCATCACATCGTTCCAGTTCAAGTCGAGTCGCAGCGTGACCTTTGGCAAGACATGTATCCACATCTGCCACTCTCCACCCAGGTGAATGTTAATGTGGTTGGATTGGCATGTGTGCGCTTGTAGAATAGCGCCTGGCAGGAAAACTCCCCAAGAAGTGGAGCGTGTGCACTGTGCACTCTCATGTGCAGATAAGCAATTGTATCTAATGACCGGGGTAGTAATAGCAATCACAATACGAAGCGCTTAGAAACGTAGTATTAAGCACTATGCAAACGTGACTATCAATATTTATTATAAATAATAAGTTTATTTGTTTTCTGATATCATCGCCTAAGCCTCGGGCGTAATTATGCTGACTACACCATTGTATAAAGAAGTCAATGAGTATGACATGTATAATTGATATAACATAATGTTCAGAAATAAAAAAAAATATTCTCTTATGACTCATTTTAAAATCCACCGGTGTACTCAATAATCAAACCATCACCGTGATGTGATATATTGCATGCGTTATTCCTGTTCTAATAATCACAGCGACATTAATATAATGGAATGGTTTTTCATAAATTATGAGATCACAATCTTCAGGTGTTAAGAAACACCGTTGGAAAGAAGGTATGTTTCTGATAATTGCGTACGTGTTTTAATTAGAATTCTCATTTTATTTTGACTAACTGTAATCATACTTCTAGATTATCATTTTCATTGTTTTAGAAAAAAAATCATTTGTTTGTAATTTTTTCTTAATTATTATCCCCTTATCATATCCCCACCCACTTCCTGACTCTCATGTTTGTCTATCTTTTCCTCTCCATTTATCTCGACCTCCGTGTGTGTGTGTGTGTGTGTGTGTGTGTGTGTCTCTCTCTCTCCCCCTCTCTCTCTCTCTCTCTTTCACTGTCTCCTCCCTCTCTCTATCTTTCTCTCCCTCCTCTCTGTCTCGCTCTGTCTTATCTCCTCCTCTATCGCTCTCCCCCTTCCTTTCTTTTCTCTTTCCCTCTTCCCAGCCCCTTATCACTCTTTCTCTCTCCCTTTCTCTCTCTCTCTCTCTTTTATCTCACCATCTTTCTGCCTTCCCCCTCTCTCTCTCTCTCTCTCTCTCATTCTCTCTTTCTCTCTTGCTTTTCACTTTAGTCTGATCACTCACCCAATATATCATCGATTGACTGCGTGTATTATGACGTCAAATGGGGGCGCTACCCTCTAGAACTTTACGTGCAGTATTCATCATTTTGTCAAAATGACCCGTACTACATCTTTCTGAATATTTCATGGCGCGCACCACCAATGATGCATTGACAAAGACAAATGGCCACGGCACTTTTTAAAGTGACCTTTTCATTTCTATTCTGAACTACTAACTACCACCAGTGACCGTTTCACAGTATTATTAATGTTTTATGCAACATTATTTGTTTACTACAGCTTAAAATTCGGAGATTATCATATGAAATTTAAGTTTTGACTTCACTTTTTTTTTCGTTTGCTATGTTTTGAAGAAGAAACAAATCGTAGTCCTTCTCAAATTCGAGATCACTTCTTTGAACTTTATCGTTACGTAACCTCATTATTTCAACAGAATATTTGTATCAAAATAAAAAATGAATGAGGGAACGAGACAGAAATATCAGAAGCACAATATCGGCGGTTTTGGGTGCTTTAATTTAAGTGGTAGGGTATGAATGATGACAATTAATAAACAACCTCTTTTTAGATGTTGGTACCGCATCTTTACACTGTTGCTCGTCGTAAAAGGATTGACACGGGACATACGAAAATTAAAGACTGACTAGTCGGTGCAACGTTTGTGATATCATAATCAAAGATATAATTTAGTTCTGGTCATGCGATAGCATTATTAAGATTTAAATGTTTGGAAGTGATTGGGAAAGGTTGAACCTGTAGCAGATAATTATTGGTGTATACTGCGAGGTTTTGGAATCATCAGAATGATAAGGAAATGGCTTAGTCTTGCTAACAGTCACACGCACTGTACTGTACACAGAAATGTGTATATGGGACTACACAAACATTTTGAATTGGGATTTAAAGAGAAGGTTGAGTTCTGGGAAGAGGTGAAAAATAATTTGTGAGCGTTATCATTGTATTATGCAAGTGTGAAAGAACATCAGATAAAAAATGTTCCCTGAAAAGCATGGCTCTTCAAATGCCTTCAAATTCTAAATATGGCATGTAACATCATAAAAATCGGGACGGATTTTTATGCCACATGTTCGTGTAGTCCCATATACATCTTTCTGTGTACAGTGCTTGTAACTTTACCAAGACTGGGCCAAATTTCTTATCATTTTGATGATTTCAGAACCTTGCAGTACACACCAATACTTATATGCTAGATGATCAACCTTTTCTGATCGATTCCACACCGTTTCTTTCACAATGCAATCGTATGACCAGAACTCAACTTTATCTTTAAAAGTGTGGTGCACAACCTCTAGTCGTTAGCTGTCGTTAACTCGTCATATTTAGAATATGAAGGCCTGTGAAGAGCCATCCTTTCCAGGGAACATTTTTTCCTATGATACTCTCCCACACTAACATTCAAAGAAGGAAAATCTTACAAATTATTGTTCACCTTTCACTTGTCAAGTGTCGACCAATGGTAATAATCTACTGAATTACTAGTTTTATTTGTGAGTAACATGTAGTTCTACGATATTAATAAAATAGAATGTCCTACGGGTCATATTCCGTGGATTCTCCCACTGATAGGTATAGGGCTTTTGGATTAAGGACTGTTTGGTTAAAGTCTGGTCGAGGACCTAATTTAGGACAGATTTAGATAACCAAAATCGGATTAAACATGACACGTGCTGGGAAACGCGTCAATCGCATGGTTCATTAAATTGTATAATACATCCTGACCTTTTTGTAAGTAAAAACTTCACAATTTACTTTTGTCATAAAACATATATATACTTCATGATAGTTTACAATGTGTCCGTAATGGAGAAAGTATAAGCAACTAGTAAAATGAAGGCTATCCCCTTAATATGAAGTTTGAAGGCATCCAACAGGAAAACATAAAAAGAGTCAGGGCGAATATCCATGTATTAGTTTAACATCATTATGACAATTAATTATATTTCCTGCCACCTCCCGAAAAAAATTATATATGCACATATACATTATCATTCTTTTTATAACGAGAATAAAATCATGTTGGAATGTCTGATTGTGCCAATGTTTGTACGACTCGGTGTTTAAAATATATTGAATACAAATCATGTCATTATCATGCCTTGTTTTTGTTGTCATAATCTATTAATTTAATTTTAGATTTTTGTTTTAATCCGATTATTGCCTTAAAACTAATCTTAAAACTTAATCCAGGAACAAACGAATGAAACACCTGTCACGATCCCATACCAAGTATCAAATGGCGAGGCCAGGAGTGCCAGGGGAAAGGTACCCCTGATTTATGCCAATCAAGAAACCCTACAGGAAACAAACCAACAACAACGAGAACAACAAATCAGGCTATACACTTTCTCTGCAACTAATTGTCACCACGCCAGTTTCTTTTTCGAATTGGCTCTGCCTCCTCCTGACAACTCCGCAGTCCCCATATCCATCCTCTCCTCTACCTCTACCTTACCCTGCCCACCCTCTTCTTTTTTACATCAGGAGTATATAAAACTTGTTATTTCATAGCATGCATATACAATCTTCTGAGTGAGCTTGCATGTATTCACTGACCTTTTAAGAAAAGAGCAGTCAAAATGCTGTTGAGCTCTCTGTTTATAGCTGCTTTGGTTTCATCAACCCTGATTGGAGGTAAAACTATTTGTTATATTTAGTCATGCTCTTTGTTCGTACTGTAAAAATGATGGGTTTTCGTTTCTAATTGCTCAACATGTGGCCTGGGTCATATTATAAATAAAGTACCCGACCAACTTGAATACAGTTACATGCCCAACTCCAGTTCAATTAGTGGTAAAGGGTGATCTTGATTATTTCCAGTTTATTATTGATAAATTGACTGTATTGATGATTTTATTTGACTGCGATAAAGAAGGTTCGCTTGTAGAAAAGCATCCAGTTTGTGTTTACCCCATATATTAGCCAATGATAACATCAATATTGTAAAGTATACTTTTATTTTGATTTCTGTGAAGCAAATACAAAGTAAACTACTTGGACCTTTCTATTCATGCGAGCAAAACATATTTTTATTTCTAAATGCACATTGGGCCAATGGATAAATGAAAACAAAAATTAAATATACAAGAAGGAATGAATTGACTATTAAAAGCACTGATGCGATAAACTGTGTATTCTATTTGCCAAAAGTTTTGAAACATGCTGACAAAATAGTTCAAAATTGAAGATAAAAATCTTTAACATTAGTTAGTTTGTGTCGGTTCTCTTTGCCTCAAGATGGCGGCGCTGACTCTGTGACATATGGCGACCTTGGGACTTTTGAGTACGGGAATGGCGCGCCGAGCTGCCATCACTTCAGACCAGAAAGTCCTGACGCCATCGTGATAAGATTCTGGCTTTACACCAAGAACAACAGGAATTCAGGCCAACAGTTAGACCGATCTTCATCCTCGTCGATCACCAGATCGTACTTCTCAGCGAGTCGATATACGAAGTTTATCATCCATGGATATACAGACGAGTACACGTCTGATTGGGCTATGGATATGAAGGACGCCCTCTTGACTGAGGTAAGGACAAGAAAATTAACAATTTAAGCAATCGGGATTCACATTAAACAACAACAAAATTTAACCATGATTTCATCTAGCATTACGAAACACGTTATTAGTACGTCATGTATGATGTCATTCTCTCCATACGTTTATTGTGATTTTAAATAGTTATTTAATGGTAGACAAACTGTCTGCAAAGAATATATGTAAACGAGTTATATATATATACATCTGTATATAATTTATCGTTATGATTCTATTTAGTGCATTGTGTTATTACGTAAATACATTTGTGTAAAAGTTTAGTAAAATTCAATCCTCGGGCTGCAATAAATGTCTTTGAATATTATAAAATAAACCACTGATATTGTAGTTTACTTTTTCCTCCCATTTGTTTATATTTTTATTGAAATAATCAGTCAAACACTCGTGAACATTTTCTCAGAAACATGTTAAAAGATGTTATGCTGGTTTTGGGTTTTATATCCGTCGTTTATAAACCAAAAAACAATATAGTTGTGTGTTTGTTTCCATGGCTGCCGTCCATTAGAATACCAATGTGATCATGGTAGACTGGAAGGAGGGAGCAGGGCGTATCAACTACGCTCAGAGCCGAGCTAACACACGTGTGGTAGGCAGAGAGCTTGGTAAACTCATCGAGAAACTCAAGTCGACGACGGGTGCATCGTATGGTAGCATGCATATCATCGGCCACAGTCTGGGGGCTCATACTAGCGGGTATGCTGGCGAGGCAAGGTCGGGCGTAGGCCGAATTTCAGGTGGGCATTGATATTTTATTAAGATTAATATATGGAAATGATCAGAGGAGGAAGGATGGAATGGGCAGAGCATGATATCCAGAAAAGGATTTAAAGTTAGAAATTCAAGGACCAGCAAAAAGAAAGTTTGGGGGAAAGGTAATCAAATATTTTTTCTTTTTTCTACCCTCATTTTTATTTTTGCAATGGGCACGTACCCCAGTGTTCCCCGATTCCCTTACAGTCTTTTGATGCTTAAATGAAGATATTTAAACATGTTAATTATTGCTTTAAAGTCTCGACCCTGCGGGACCAGAGTTCGTAGGTTATTGAAATTAGTGCATGCTAGCTCCTTCTGACGCTTATGTACAGGAATTCTGGCGATTGTCATTGTATCTGGTTATCGAAAAGTGATGAAATTAGAAAATAACAACCTTTCTAAGAACACAAAGGTTTTGTTATTGTTACTATGTTATACCGTAGCCCCCTCCCGGACCATCAGCTTCTCTCTCGCGCATTCACTCTTGCTACTTGATCTCATTCCCCCTTCCCAATTCTTGATGTTGTCCATCCATCCCGCAGGACGCCTACCACCTTGACACTTCCCTACAACTTTGCCTTCGACAATTTCTAGTACAACATTCTTCTCTCTTCTTTTCAAGTGTCCATACTTTGCGATCTCCCTTTTCTTGAATGTTGCCACCATTCGTTCCTCGTCTGGTACCATCACCCTGTTCCTGACCCACTCATTTGTTCTCCTGTTCTACCAGCTGACCTTGAGAAGTCTCCTCCAAATCCACATTTCAAGGACATTGATTTTCTTGATGTGTGATGTCTTATAAGTCCAACTTTTACATCCACATAGCGCAATGCTCGAGATGAGGGACTTTCTAGTTGCTTCTCCAAACGGATACTTACATCGATGGACTTCCACACCGTTACGGTTCGAGTCTTTGTTTCTTGTGCCCGGATATCCGTCTCTGACCCTCCTCTGTTTGTTATTATTGATCCGAGGTACTTGAGCTTCCCTGCGATCTCAATATCCTTGTTATTGAGCTATATAGTTCCTGACCCGTTGCTTCCGACTGTCAACAGATGTGTTTTGCTTGAATTTATATACAAACCAACAAGTCTGCTCTGTTTGTTATTATTGATCCGAGGTACTTGAGCTTCCCTGCGATCTCAATATCCTTGTTATTGAGCTATATAGTTCCTGACCCGTTGCTTCCGACTGTAAACAGATGTGTTTTGCTTGAATTTATATACAAACCAAAAAGTCTGCTCTTGTTATAAATGTATACTAATTTAGGTGTAGATCCTTCCGGGCCATAGTTTGTAGGTCATGAGATTGATTATAAGCTCCCTCCCTCGGATGTTTAATTCCTTACAGGAATTATGACCATTGTCGTTACTTTGGTTGTCGAAAGTGGCTGATATTACTTATTAGACATTATCAAACTTCCGTAACTACATAAGTTGTTTGATAATGTTATATTGTTGTATACCACTTTAGGCATAGACCCGGCAAGACCAGAGTTCGTAGGTTATGATAATGAGTGCAAGCTAGCTCCTTCTGACGCTCATTTACAAATACGCTGGACGTTGTCATTTATATGGATATAGAAAGACGATGATATTAATAAATAACAACCTTCCGTCACTACACAAAGGTGTTTAATGATATTATATAATATTTATATTGTTGTGTACTCTTTAGGTCTAGACCCGGCAGGACCAGAGTTCTTCGGTTATGAGAATGAATGCAAGCTAGATCCATCTGATGCCTCATTCGTTGATACTATACACTCAGATGGAGGTGCTACCGGAGCAGGTCTGATTGAACAGGTAAACGGCAAAATAATGATGGTGATGATGATGAGGAGGATGATGATGATGATGATGATGATGATGATGAAGATGATGATGATAATGATGACGATTATATTGATGATGATGATGATGATGATGATGATGATATTGATGATATTGATGATATTGATGATGATGAGGATGATGATGATGATGATGATGATGAGGATGAGGATGAGGATGGGGATGAGGATGATGATGATGATGATGATGATAATGATAATGATGACGATTATATTGATGATGATGATGATGATGATGATGATATTGATGATATTGATGATGATGAGGATGATGATGATGATGAGGATGAGGATAATGATGATGATGATGAGGATGATGAGGATGATGCTGATGCTGATGATGATATTGATGATATTTAATGATGATGATTATGGAGATAAAGATGATAATGCTGACGATCATAATAGTAACAACGTCAGCAACAAGAATAGCAATGATAATGATAATGATAATAATAATTATCTATTAAAATGATGATGATGATGATGATGATAATGATAATGATAATAATAAAATGAATAAATGAATAAATAAATAAATAAATAATGGTACTAATAGTAATACCCATACTAATAATAATACTTTGACAAATACTAATACTACTAATAATAATGATGATGAAGATAATGACGATAAATAGCTCACACAACATGCGCATTATTAATACTATCTGATGCGGAATATATGAATTTTCTTTGATGGAGAAATTAAAGACGATTATATAATTGTACGTAATTGTGACTAAGCACCACAAAACAACCAAAAAACACCAGATTTGATTTTTCAGTTAAGATCTGATTCTAAATTCTAAATATTCTAGCTTTAAAATGATATAACTCGTCATAATTTTTTTTTTGTTTTATAGTATTCTTTATTGTTTTCATTCAATACATATGTAAATCATACAAACTTCATTTTGAATTGGAATACATAACATAATAAAACAAAATACAAAAAACAAAGTACAATCAAATTAATTATATATTGAATGAATATTATCGTTTAACCTTCAACCTCACCACCCTCCCCCTTCCACTCCCGCCCCAACCCGCCCCTCGTCAACGATCGCTTAACATTCCACACTCTCATTCACCTAACAACCACCCAACAAAAAAAAACAAAAAAACAAACAACAAAACAAAACAAAACAAAACAAAAAAACACTCACACACACACACCACACACACACACACACACACACACACGCATGCACACAGCCTCACATCCATTCACACAACCCTCCATGTGTACATCCTTTATCTCCGGCTCATAAAAAGAAGAAAACAAATTTTTTTTTTAAATGTTTAAGTCATATAAACAACTACAAAACAAGAGGAAAGGAGAGAGAGAGAGAGAAAAGGAAGAAAATAACAAGTGGGAGAATTCCTTAAAGGATAACAGCTTGGCTAATAATGTTACTGACCTTACATGCTGACCTTATTTAAAACTATCCCATTTTCTAAAATGTAAACTTAAGGTTCCACGCTCCGACGCTATTTTCCTTTCTTCTTCCTTACTTTCTAACATTGTCTCTTTTATCTCTACTACCGAAGGTACCCTGTTCTTTTCCTGGAATATTTGAATACCATATATTTTATCAACAAAATTAAATGATTTACTAATTGTTTTTCTCCAAAATTTGTTATTTTGATCCCAATATGAATGTCTTGCCAATCTAAATTGCACAGCAAAGGTAGATGAAACACATCACCACAACTTTTCCAAAGTTGTTTAATCTGTATACAACTATAAAATAAATGCTCGTAAGATTCATCGTAATTATTACAAAGTAAACAAGATTTATCGTCTACGATTCCAAATTGGTATAAATGCTTCCTTGTGTAAATCAAATTATACAACATCTTATATTGGAATTCACGTAGTCTACTATCCAAAGTGGACTTCCTAGATCGGAGATATGTCAATGCAATTTCCTTTTCTGACAAGGTATAGGGTTGCAAATGAATTGTTGTGATTTACTAATTTTTCATTTTTCTTCATCATCAATGCCGAATATATAGCTCTTGAAGATATATCATTTAATTTACACTCTCTGCAGTTTAAAACATAATTGGATGTTCCTAATCGATTGAAAAAGCAGGAGAATGAACAGTCCCAAAAAATGGTACTTTAGAGAAAATGGTGTTTAAAGATAACGTTGAGTTCTGGTCAAGCGATTGCATTGTGAAAGAATCGGTGTGGAATCGATCAGAAAAGGTTGATCATCTAGCATATACATGTAAGTATCGGTGTGTACTGCAAGGTTCTGGAATCATCAAAATGAGAAGTAATTTGGCCCAGTCTTGATAAAATTACAAGCACTGCCCTTATGGAACAATCACAGTGTTACCACATAGTGAACCACACTGTGTACCACATAGTCAAACCCAGTGTGGTACCACAGCGTGCTACCACATGTGGGCCACATGTGATTTTGGGACATGTGGTAACGCTGTGGTGTACTATGTGGTGCGTACCACATAGTACACCACAGCGTTACCACATAGCACACCACAGCGTTACCACATGTCCCAAAATCACATGTGGCCCACACTGTGGTATCAACCACATAGTATACCACAGCGTTACAACATAGTACACCACAGCGTTACCACATGTCCCAAAATCACATGTGGCCCACACTGTGGTATCAATCACATAGTATACCACAGCGTTACCACATAGTTTACCACAGTGTTACCACACGTCCCAAAATCACATGTGGCCCACATGTGTTGGCACGCATAACTAACACATAATTACCACATAGTCCACCACACTGTGGCAAATACCACATAGTCTGGTAAACTGTGGCATCCACCACATTGTCTGGTAAACTGTGGCATCCACCATATAGTCTACCACACCCTCCAGATGATGAAATGAATTAATAATTTACGCTTTAAGTAGCATTTGTACTAATTAATTTTGCCAATTGCAACAATTAACAAAGCATCACTGGTTCATCTGCAATTTCCAATGTAAAAGCATTGGGAATAGGTAGGATTTTTTTCGGTGTATCTTTTTTTTTTTTTTTTTTTTTGGTTTGGTTTTGAGGCAATTCAGTCAAAGTTGACTATTTTTGACTATCTTCCAACTTTCCATATACTTGTATTTATTGAATATATTTTAGTTCATAGTTAATATTTCCCTAATTCATGTTTAATTGAATGTAATTTATACAAAGTAGTAAAATGTCCTAATAATTGGCAATTATATTTTGTAGTACTTTCGAAATGAATTGCATATAACTAAATAATCAGTAATTTCCAAATATGCTTTAAATTCAGATAAATTGTATAAAAACATAGATCTGCACGCACCCCATATTCATTATGCAAATGAACTGGTGTCAACTGGTTCGACTGGAAATATGCCCACGGACCAGTTTTCAACTGGTGCAACTGGAAATATGCCTAAAGACCAGTTTAATATCAACTGGTGTAACTGGAGATATGCCAACAGTCACGTATCGACTGGTTCAACAGGAAATAAGCCCATAGATGTAGATATTATTTTGTGGTAAACCACATGATCTCAAAATCTCACACTGACAATATACTGTGAACACAGAGTTTACACATAGTTCAGTACATACCACGTACAGTGTGTTATATATGTGTCACTCTGTGTTAAATATGTACGACTCTGTGGTAAACCACATGATCTGAACCCCACACTGTGGCAATACTGTGACCACAAAGTTAACACATAGTTCAATACATATACCACTGTGGTAAATATGTGTCATTCTGCGTTAAATATGACCGAACCCAACACTGTAACAATACTGTGAGCACAGAGTTTGCACATAGTTAAATACATACCACACTGTGGTAAATATGTGTAACTATGTGTTAAATATGTACCACTATGTGGTAAACCACATGTTTTGAACCCCATACTGTGAAAATACTGTGATCACAGAGTTTATACATAGTTCAGTACATACCACACTGTGGTAAATATGTGTCACTCTGTGTTAAATATGTACGGCTATGTGGTAAACCACATGATTTGAACTCCACACTGTGACTATACTGTGAACACAGAGTTTACACATAGTGTAGTACATACCACACTGTTGTAAATATGTATCACTCTGTGTTAAATATGTACGACTATGTGGTAAACCACATATGATTTGAACCCCACACTGTCACAATACTGTGAACACATAGTTCAGTACATACCACACTGTTGTAAATATGTGTCACTCTGTGTTAAATATGTACGACTATGTGGTAAACCACATGATTTGAACCCCACACTGTGACAATACTGGGAACACAGAGTTTACACATAGTTCAGTACATACCACAGTGTGGTATACATGTGTCACTCTGTGTTAAATATGTACGACTATGTGGTAAACCACATGATTTGAACCCCACACTGTGACAATACTGGGAACACAGAGTTTACACATAGTTCAGTACATACCACAGTGTGGTATACATGTGTCACTCTGTGTTAAATATGTACGACTATGTGGTAAACCACATGATCCGAATCCCACACTGTGGCAATACTGTGACCACAGAGTTAACACATAGTTCAATACATATACCACTGTGGTAAATATGTGGTACTCTGCGTCAAGTATGTCAGTTTATGTGGATATTATGTGGTAAACCACATGGTCTGAAACTCCACAATGTGAACACATAATGTCCACAGAGTTTACACATAGTTGAATATGTGAACATAGTGTGGCAACACTGTGATTGTTCCATAAGAAAGATGTATATGGGACTACACGAACGTGTGGCATAAAAATCTGTCCCGATTTTTATGATGTTACATGCCATATTTAGAATTTTAAGGCATTTGAAGAGCCATGCTTTTCAGGGAACATTTTTTATCTGATGTTCTTCTACACTTGCATAATAACAATGATAACGCTCACAAATTATTTTCCACCTCTTCCTAGAACTCAATCTTCTCTTTAAAGCCTATAGTCAAGTAAAGCACTCTGACCCCCAAGATATTGTGCAAAGTGACAAAAGGGGATTAGATCTCTGCATAATTTCACGTGAAGGGGTTATCAGATTGTCTGAAATAAGACCTGCCTGACAAAATACATCTTTATTGAGTTCTAACTGAAAATCACAAAATGCAACTTTTTGGTGGTTTTGCGATGCCTAGTCAAAATTTTAGTTAATGGTTTTTATTGGGTTTTTGGGGTGCGAACTAATCTTTAAAATTTCATAAAGATAATACTGATACAAACTATTACCTCCTGTCTCCTTTTAGTTGGGTCATCAAGATTTCTACCCTAACGAGGGCTTGAACCAACCAGGCTGCGAGGGAACATCACTCCTGGAAGCATGTGACCACATGAGGGCGATACTCCTTTATACGGAGAGCATCACCTCAAGCTGTAACTTCGCTCCCTCCAAGAAATGCAGCAACTGGGCTAGCTATCCCAACTGCCCCAGCTGTGGAACTTGCCCAACGATGGGTTACTGGGCAAACAAGAACCGTGGAAGCGGGGCCTACTTTGTGGAGACGAACGGGGCAAGCCCCTTCTGCATGTAATGTCGATTATAGATTCGAAGCATCCATTCAAATGGCTCCCCGTTATACCAATACAATACAATTAAATATAAAAAGGAATCCACATAAAAAAATGGTGAATACCACTTCCTTGTTGTAGCCGTCTGTGTACCTTACTATTTTACGCTCTTTCTACAGACCTGTTCTCTTTGTCCTATACTCCTTCATCCCTAAACCATGCTCTTTCGTTCCCCCATTTCTTGCTTTTTATCATGCACATTACCATTGCTCTGCAGTATTCCCCTTATTGTTTCCGCCTTGCCTTCCGATCTATTTTTCCTCTCAACAAACCCACCCCCATCTCTCTCTCTCTCTCTCTATCACAAACACTTCCTTACATTGCCATCCTCCTGTTCTCCTGCCTCTCACTTTCTATCTCCTTTTTTGTCTGCAATAACAACGAAAATCAAACCCTTTTCACAATTAGTAATATGAGAATATTATATATGATTTATTGGTTTGTAAGCCATTCAAATATATTTCATATATTTATATTATATGTAGAAATATAAAGAGTTACACACAATATATACAGTCATGTACCATTCGACAAGCTGCTTTGGTTATACCTGATATACAAAACTTTAAACATTATAATATAAGATTTCATTTCAGAATGGACAAATTAACAAAGACGAAAGACCAACGGATTAACAGTGTACGTACATTCAGTACGTGTAGATAGATACAGACAAACATTCCACTGTGTTGCTAGCAGTAAGGCAACCATAGCAACACAATAATCCATCTTGGCATCCATGGGCGAAGGCAGTGGCGTAGTCTGTATGTAGCTTTTGAATGGGGGAGGGGGCAGGCGTCTTACGGATGGAATACGAACAAAGTAAACGAGGACGTGGGATTTGTCGTATCATCTTCGTTTCGCTTTGCCTCTGCCCCTATCCCTCCCTCGATTTTGTATTCGACCATTCGATTATTAAGGATGGGAGGGGGGCTATAGTTACGCCATGGACTCTGCCCATGACTTCAGAATGGTTACTACTCAAAAGAAAAAATGTATAAAACGGTCAGAGACATTTGTAAGAGGTTCCAATGAATATGAAATCTGGTAGATCAGATTCACAAAGTGAAGTCTTATAATTTATCAGCGAGGCACTCTCCAATTGTCCTTTTTACAGAGAGAACCCCCCTTAAAAAATAGAATTAAAAAATGTTATGAAGAGGAATAGAGGCATGAGAGGAGAAACTACATTTAACCCAAATCTCAAGCACAGGTTTGACAAATGCAGACCCAGGAACAATTGTACAACAAAATGGAGAGTAAGTCGTAAAGAATTATAATGCAGTTGCTAACTTGAGGAGTGAACCTGAAACGAAATTCTTAAGTGTTATTGTTAGACCTGTTCGTGTCATGCATTCGTCTGTTTTTAATGAAAATAACTTGATGCCAGGGTGGAAATCTCAAATTTGGAGAAAATGAAGTAATATTATCTACTGAATCCTTCATAGAAGGGATTAAATGATAACTATTTAGCTTAAACCATTATAATACCTGGTTCCTGTATATAAATCATAAATGTATTTCACGCATATATTAGGGAACGACTATAATACTGATACACATTTAGTAGGAGATGAGTTGGAATAATTTGGGCATTTGTTTACAAATCATAGCCTTCGAGCAGTTATTAAAGGTACTATGTCCCACTTGCAGGCCAAAAAAAGAAAAGGTTAAATTCCAACTGCATTTGAGAGACAATACTACTTTAGAACTTCCCTCAAAACAAAAGGGCTTGAAACTTGCTTTTAGTGGGAAAATAACTACCATTAATTGTCAAATCGATTTAAGTGATTGCAATCACCTAAGTAATAATTTTCCAGACCCTTTTACCGAATGGTCGTACGTGTTGTGCTGCACAAAGGTTTAATCAGTTTAATTTTGGCCATTACAAGTAGTGGGTTATTGATGTAGACAAATGCTCATGTACCTGTTACAGCTCATTATATTCATGTTATTACCAAAGAATAACAAATGTCAGTCAGTCACTCAATAGTGTATGACAGTGAATTCTAGAAGGTAAACGGGTTTCCTTGCATAATTTGAATACTAAGACAATACTAACGTTTAAATTTCACAGATAGGACATACATGACATATTCATAATTCCTGCAAAGTTCTACATAATTGATGTTGGCTGCAAAAGGGACATAGTATCTTAAAACAAGTGTAAACAAGTGTAAATGAGGTATAATGTACATGTAGGCCCATTTGAAGAGACGGATGACCCACTATGAAGAGACCAAGGAATACCAAAGATAACAAATGCCCTCAATTTTATGTCACACATAATTATCGAATGCACGTCGTCGTTGAATTATAGCTAAAGATAAAGTTGAGTTCTGGTCATGCGATTGCATTGTGAAAGAAGCGGTGTGGAATCGATCAGAAAAGGTTGATCTTTTGGCATATAAAGTATTGGTGTGTACTGCAAGGTTCTGGAATCCTCAAAATAGGGACTTTTAGATTTACACGACGAGAACGTGGACTGCCACGTGTGCCATTCTTTCAAGGCACTGGCCCGTGCCCGGCAGTGCCTTAAAAGGACGTCACATTACCTTAAAAGGATGTCATCGTGGCAGTCCACGTTCTCGTCGTGTAAAATCTAAAAGTCCCTAATGAGAAGAAATTTGGCCCAGTCTTGGTTGGTAAAGTTACAAGCAATGTACACAGAAAGATGTATATGGGACTACACGAACATGGGGCATACAAATCCGTCCCGATTTGTATGATGTTACATGCCATATTTAGACTATTAAGGCATTTGAAGAGCCATGCTTTTCAGGGAACAATTTTTATCTGATGTTCTTTCACACTTGCATAACACAATGATAATGCTCACAAATTATGTTTCACCTCTTCTCGGAAGTCAACCTTCTCTTTAAATCCCAATTCAAAATTTCCCTCATGCTATTTTATATCAATCTCGACCTGCGGCCTCGGTGAAATAAAGGCGCCAATCGGGAAATTTTGAATTTGTCGGTCAATTACGTTATTATGAATTACGTGGAGTGGAGAGTGACATTTGAGTCCATCGGTAAGCATCCCAGCCGGTAAATGATTTGTTCTTCTCGGAGCTTACGTTGGTCGTCCGTACCGACAATAGGGACTTTTAGATTTTACACGACGAGAACGTGGACTGCCACGGTGACATCCTTTTAAGGCACTGCCGGGCACGGGCCAGTGCCTTGAAAGAATGGCACACGTGGCATTCCACTACGTCGACGTGCAAATCTAAAAGTCCCTATTAGCATCTAACGACTCCACATACCTTTAAATTAAGTCCTCGATGGTATGTCCCGGCAGCTTAATTTTTTTTTCCCACCGCATTTGCGGCTCTATTTTTCAATAAACGCGCTCGCGAAGAGTCTAGCTAGCTAACTAAACCTGCGCATGCGCACATGGTAACCGTTAGGGTGACCAATAGGGTTATAATAATCATGCAAACCGACCTTCATCAACCCATCGTTGGCTCAATAGGTAAGGATAGCATAACAAAACGTTGGAGTTGTGGGTTCGAATCTCAGCATTTATTCAGTTTTATTTTTTGCCTTTATAAATAGTGAGGGAAAGCAAGAAATAATCAAAGTATAATTGTTTGTGACCTCTGTCCAAGCTTTCGTAGCTAGCTAGACTCTTCGCAAGCGTGTTTATTGAAATTGCGGTGGGAAAAAAAATTACGCGTCCCGGCAAATTGAAGTGGTGGGCTACTGGTAGTCCTGGGGTCCTAGGCTGCTTACAGCCCGATGGACTCAATGTCACTTTCCATTCACTTTCCCGTTCTTGACTTACATGTATATCTTCTCCCCCCTCCCATCATTTTACTGACGTGTATACGTGCCTTCACGGTTGTTTCACCGCAAAGCATGCCGGGACAGATTACTAGTACGGCAGGAGATTTTCACCTTCGCCGCGATCAGCTGTTCCATTGCCAATAACGGGATTTTTATCCCGTCGAATCAACATCATAATCTTATACAGGATGCGTTATTCTGCAGTGATGTGTATTGTTATGACGATCCTTCAAAAAATAAAGCTGATAATACGAAGTAAAGTGGGCTAATGAGAGTAGGTTCCTTGGTATGAATATGTAGTCCCATATGTTCAAATGTGTGTGTGTGTGAAGTTTGGGTCGGTGGTTTGCCTTTTTAAGCTGCTAAACATTCGTGCTTTAGGTTCAAGGATCGTCATAAAAATACATAATCACAGACTTTGGTTTATTACCGTACAAATGATACTGGAATGAAAGAAAATCACTGCAGAATAACGGATCCTGTACAAGATTATGATGTCATGTTGATTCGACAGGATAACAATCCCGTTGTTGGCAATGGAACAGCTGATCGCGGCGAAGGTGAAAATCTCCCGCGCCGTACTAGTAATCTGTCCCGGCATGCTTTGCGGTGAAACAACCGTGAAAGCACGTATATTCACTGACGTGTATTCACATCCTCTCTCCTATACTTTCCTTCTCTGTCGTCCTTTAGATTCTTTATTACGTATTATTACGTCATACCTCTTTCCTAGCGCTTTTTCTTACTTGCTGCCTTTTCAAAGTCAAATAAAATCATTACTTCACAAAGCCCTAAAAAGCAACTTCTTCGTCTACGGAGCATCATTATTTCTTGCATTTTTGTATATATATATATATATATATATATATACATGTGAACACATATCACACACAAATGATACAAAATGATTTGGGATAAAAACACTCTTTCATAAGATGTATAATAATTTACTGTTCATATATGATTTTTAAAATAATTAGCAATTTTCTAGGTGTAAACTTTTTTTGGACTCACACTGTATATACATACGGTATGTGAATATATAAGGTTTGTGTACCTATATATATATTATACAGGTATGTGCATATAATATATAATATACAAACAAAATTGCCATATGCCTTATGTACACACCTTTGTATACATTGAACGATGAGGGCCCTATATTCATTGAGCTGTATTCCCTGTTTTCGTACTTTTCGCCTGTTGGCGGTAGTCCGAAGTCGAGTCTGACTGCCAAGGGGGCCATCTGAGATTTAGGCTTAGAGAGGATCTTCCACCATTGCTACCGCTTTGTAATGCCGTCTATTGTATCTCCTCGTTAGGATGAGTACGACGCTAAATACGTGTGCGAGACTGGCCATGCCTCCGAGAACAAGAAACACGGTCTCGAAACTCCCGGTGAAGTCGAAGAGGAATCCTGGATATATTATTAAAGAGATGAACAAGAAAAGAAAAGAAAAAACACTCATAGTCGCCGGCAAGAGAAAAAAATCACGGCAAACACTACATCAGAATAAAATTGTGCCTTTATCAAAATTACATAACAAAATACTTTCGTGACTTTTTGACTTAGAAGTACAGCATAGGCCAAATCCAAATATCACACAAATATTAGCTTTGCCTTCCCAAATTGGCAACAATTACACATCACTGTATATTCATTTCAAATTGTTCGAAATAACCTCAGACGTTCAAATTACCATAACAAAGCATACTACTGTTTAAGATTTAAAGTCAATACTTCAAAATAATGGTTCGGGAGATCAATCGCAGAACAATTAATGTCCTCCTTTAACGAGACAACTCACGCATCAATAAAAACGAGTGACCTCTTGTTTTAAAAAAGACATCTACCTGGGTCTATGAACTGCAGTCTTCGAGACTGATAGCAATATTGAGGAGTGGAACATGTATATTGAACGTACCCGAGAATGGCCCAGCGATTAATGTTCCGATTCCTTCCAGGGCAAAGGCGAAAGCGATCGCACCTTGGAAGTTATGCGGTGCTACAATGATACCTACGTTGGCATCTACGACCGTTGATACACCGTAGAGACTAGCACCAATGATGAAGGAACACACTAAGAGGTAAGGTAGGGCAGATTGTAAGGTCTGGATTATTAACGTCACTGCGCCAGTAAAACATAGCGTAGCCATTAGATGCGGGCTCCATTGAGGACGTCTGTGAAGGACAATGGCTTGCAGAGCGCAGGAGGCTATGCCACCAGCGGCGCCTACGGCAGCAAGGTAGGCAGCCTGGGATGCATCGATGCCGACTGAAATTGCGTAAGACGTCACAAAGAGGACCCAGCCATAGTTGGCTAAAGATGTAAGAATTAGTATTGGTAGCATGAAGAATGTAAAATGTTTCTCTTCCCGGAATATCCGGAAGTCAAATGTGTCTTTGACTACTTTCATACAGTCTCTAGAAGAGTTAGCACTAGCAGATGACTGTTCCTGATCAAGTGAAGCTTCGTTTTGTTTCTTACATTCAGCAAACTGATCACTAGCGCTATTTGCAACAGGACTACACTCGCTGCCTCGGTGATTTCCTGCTATAACAGCCTGAACGCTATCTTTAGCATCACAATTTCCTTCGTCCAAAGCAGTTCCCAGACGCATGATCCGGTCCCTTGGAGGCACTAGCACAGCACCAATGGGGAACTCGTTCAGAAGTAGTCCACCAAGTATTAGGAGGGTCCCGCTGAGTCCGTAGTATCTGTGCAGTACGGATGTTAAGAGAGGTAAGAGGGTAGAACCCGCGGATATTCCGATGAGAGCAAGGGAATTCATGGCGCCAAACCTTGTTCCGAAATGCTGCTGAAGGGTCGTTGTCGTGCCGAGGTTAGAAGCTGCAGAAAAGAATCCTGGAAAATAATTGTGCGAGTTTTCTTTAAAGGCATCGTTTAACAATGTTAAATCTGAGATGCACGGCCCTACGTGCTATCAGTGTATGTGATATGATGTAATATTGAAGCCCTAAAAAAATTGCGCTTCAAAATGATCATAAGGTGCCTCAAAAAAGTAAAATCTTTAAGTGACCTATTTTACCATACTCATTTTCCCCAATAGACTGTAGTGTTATAACAACCGTTAGGAAAACGAAAAATGAAATTTCGATTTCCAATCATAAATATCTTAATAATCAGACAGGCGACCGGCTTGTAAAAGTCATGGAATTCCTGACTGACCTAAAGGTTTATAATTATGATTGCAGCATGTTTCAGAATCTGAGGCAATGTTACCGAGTTACTTTAAGAGGCGACTGATTATAGTCTTTAAATATATTGATATTGATTATAATACAGTGCATCTCACTGTATAAAGGTAAAGGCGTTTTCTATAAACAAGTGACAGTTGCCTATTTCACTTTAAATATTTATCGTTTTTTCATTAAACGGTTTGATAACAACACAATCGTACGTAGTCACTAGGTATTTAGTTACATGTGGGTCATTATATACAAGCGTGGACAACACACCCGCCATCTTTAGGACTGCTACATCTATTGTCAAGAAACTTTCGAAGGCTCATTTATTACGTTAGATAACATGGGATTCTTATACTTTTTAATTGGCATATACATGATGACGGTGGTGATGTAATCAAACTAATTACCCAGAGAAGCCTCATCCGTATACATTTTTATGAATTATCTGCGATTTTAATTGCCCGTAGATTGCCAGATACAGTCGGTGAAGAGGGAGAAACATGAGTAAAAGACCTTTTCCAAGGATCTAAACACCGAGCCATGATCGAAGTCTGGACCTCTCGTATGACAGTAAGAGTCTTAACCAATATAACACATTGCTCCCTGTAAAAGATTATAACGAGTTTTTAAGAAGAAGAACCAGTAAAATGGGAAAAAATGAAAATAAGACAGAAGAAAGAAGAAGAAATACGAAGAAGAAATACGAAGAAGAAAAAACAATCTGAAGGAGAAAGGAGAAAAGAGGAAGAAGAAAGAGGAAGACAGAAGAAAGAGGAAGACAGAAGAAAGAGGAAGACGCCAAAGAAAAAAATATGAAGAAGAAAGAAGAATGAAGAAATAAGAAGAAGGAGAAAGAAGATAAAGGAAGAAAAGACAGAAAAGTGGAAGTAGAAGAATAACAAATATGAATAATAATAATAAGAAGAATAATAATAAGACGAAAAAGATGAAGAAAAAAACAAAAGAAGAAGATAAATGATTACCTGCGGATACGAAGAGAAATCCTGTCAAATAGACTGATTGAGTAAACGCAGTGGTCAGGATACATACGCCTGACATTAGCCCGCCAGTGGCCGCTACACGGCTTGTACCTAACCGCTTCATCAATGGATTCATCATCATACCTGTAATATATTCAAAAGTCACAATTGACATGGTATCATCTAGGAACGCATTGGAAATAAACTTATCATCATCTTAATGGGTTATCCTTATATCTTCCCTTTCACTATTCATTTAGCATGTTCAGTATGTATCTATACAAAGTCATGACAAATCAAATCTTTCACAGTGTGGACGGTAGCAAAATGGTTGCAAGAAGGTAGATACCGGTTGAAATTACTACTAAATGAAGTATACATAGTTGTGTTGCTTGCTTGTTTGTTTTCCTGCATAGGTATAGTCCAGGCAAGATACGGAAGAAAAAAGAAGAAGATAAAATCAAAACAAATTGCAAAACTTTCCTTTCTGCCTGCATTAAATTTGGAAATGCTTACACAATAATATTCTACAAGTTTAGGAAAATCGAAGTTGTGGAACAATACATAATTTGCATGAAGTTTTTGATTTTTTTTGTTTGGGGGGGGGGTCATTTCATAATATGACTGGACTTGTTGATTGACCCCCTTTGAAGACCATCTTTTAGCTGAAATGGAAGATCCTTCCCATATGTGGAAAATAATTTTGTTTGTGTGTGTTGTTAAATCATGTTCTTGCTCGTGTTTTACTCTGTGTTTCCCATGTGTTTCGTAACAAGTTTACAAGAAACCATACAATGTTGGAGGGGGGACGTGTACTAAAAAAAGATGTGGTATGGCATTCGAACAGCGATGTCTTATAGCGATATGGCCCTCCTAAACATGTCTTCAGGGCCGTATTAACTGAGATATTAATCACCGACACTATCTATTTGAACAAACCGGACTTTTTAGTTTAAAAAGTCGATGATCAAACAGACTATAATAAACCAATCGATTATAGGCTATTCGTTGTATTAAAGGTAATATCTTTATCGGCCTTTTGTTGGTCTGGTGTCGGGCTCGTCGGTATAACTGGGATATTATACCATCATATCTGAGTCACACCGCCAAACCGACTTCAAACCGACCCCTAGCCGACTGATTTTCATTTTTTGCCATTGGCTTTTTAAAAATATTGTTTAATTATCATTATAATTGCTATTAATATTATTTTTAATGTGATATTCGGTTACTCGGTTTTGATGTCGGTCTCTCTGGTTTGAGTGGGGTATTACACGTATAAAGAGGTAGAGCAAGTACTTACATGCAAGTTGTGTAAATGCAGCATTGAGTGAGAGGATAAGCCCAATGGTTGTGTAGTTGGTGTCCAGATAGACAGTCATAGCTGGGACTAGGATACCAAAACTCTTGAGAGTTCCTTTACGGATAAAGGCATCAAAGAACCTTCCTAGTAGAACGATGTGATGACGACCTATCGCCATTTTGATTACGCGTCACGGCAGCTCTAGATGGGAAATAAATTTTAAAGAAAATACATGGAGGTCATTGTTGATTTCGGTTATTTCCTCTTCTTCCTCTTCCTCGTTTTCCTGTACTTTTTAATCCTCCTCTTTTTTTTCTTTACTTTTTTTGTTGTTCTTGTTCTTCTTCATCTTCTTTTCCTCCTCCTTTTCTACACCTTCTTCTTCTTTTGTCCCCTTCTTCTCCCTCTTCTCCTGCTCTTCTACTTCTCTTCCTTCTAAGAGAATAAGATTATATTCAACAAATTCCCTTCCAATCTCTTTTCTTTCGATAGCGTATTTGCAGGGGAAGGTATATAGATTACCTTTGCCTATCCCTCGCTCCTCGTTAAAACGAAAGAGGAAAAAAAATACACTAATTAAAGCTGCGGGTGGAAGCCGCGGGTGGAATGTCGAAGCCGTGGGTGGAATGTCATAAAGAAGTTTTCTCACTGAAATATATGATCACCAGCTTGGTGTAGAATCATTTGACCTATAATGATCGAGGGGACCAAACCCTTGTTCATAAACGGAAGTCCTTTAGTATCGATCCCCCCAAAAACAACAGACTTTATTTTGGTAATCCAGCAGTTCCAGCTTACTATCCAGAAGGGAAAACTAGAATCGATTTCTCAATATCCGTTGAATAAGCTTGTTTAACTTGTTAGTATATCATTGCACTGCTCACTAAGACCGAGAATTGACAGAGCCTCAGCAAGTTTTCTTGGCCTAGATTTTAAACCTAGATTTTAAACAAAGCTTTTGAAACACGTGAGAATGACCCACAGATTTTGAGAATTTTATTATTTTTCATCAGCCATCGGATAAACTTTTTAAAGGAACCCAGACATATAAGGATTTGGAACAAATCACCAAATACTAACCTTGCTGCGTTTAATATTTGCGATATTTTTTGTTATATATAGGCGAAATAAGCAATGAATACCAGGTGGTATACTAGGTCAAATACAGGGCATACTCCTTCCCACCGCACGAGGTATATAGAGTGCGTTCTCAATCGTCAATGACGTTTATATACTAGACTTAGGCCTGCCTCTGACGCACCATTTGAGATCGATATGGTACAAAACGTGTATATAATTAACAATGCAACTTGCAGTAAAATCTCCTTCATAGACTCTATTAGCGCAGTTGATACGTAATTCCAATGACGTTTCACGTGCAATGGGCATTTAGGATCAGACCCTCTGTTACGCGATATGACTAATGCCTGTTGCACAGGAGGCGTTAATTGTCTGACGTTGGACTGCGTCAGTGACTCATGTCTTTTGACGCACCATGAAAATATGAACCCCGTGACCGTGATATCGTACATAAAGTGTTTGAAAGAGCGGGAAAATGCATGGCTTTGAACTACTGGCACATGGGGCCAATTGCCTTTGCACAATTATTGATAAGCGCAGGGAATAACGCAACCGAAATATCCCTTTCGTGTGCAACAGGCGCTATGGCATTAACTACAAAGTAACAGAAACTCGCATCGAATGCGGAAGCCAAGCTCTTCATTATGAGACCTATCGATGATGGGACAACACTCATTTTGCTTACAAAACACCCTCTCTTTCCTTCAAGAGCAGGAATTAAGAATCGGAGGAAATTAGGGCAATTAATGAAATAACAAAAACAATAAATCGAAACTTCCACTTCGAAAGAACATGTATGTAATGCCTGGATAAACAAAATGAAATTGTACTGTGCAAAGTTGTCTTGAAGATTATATCAGATAAGTATTTGTATTCATTGTGTGTAAATATCGAATAAATTGTTTTATATAACAATAATATTGAATGTCGTATAACATATCTACGGGGCCTTCCCTTTCCTCCTTATTTTCCTCCTTAAAATCTTATAAAGATTTCCTGAAAGAATCTAATAAGAAAAGTTTATTCCTTTTCCCAAGTAGTTAGGGAAGAGTTGCTTACTATTGTGAATTTGCTGAAGACTGGGAAAAGTCCTGGTTACGATAGTGTCAATAATGACATAATTAAACAGGTTATCTTAGGGATTATTCAACCCCTTATTCATGTTTTTAATTCATCAATGTTAAATGGAATAGTGCCTGAAAGTATGAAAATTGCAAAAGTCGTACCCGTTTTTAAAAAGGGAGATCCCCAATCTTTCTCAAATTATCGCCCTATTTCCCTTTTGACCTCCTTCTCAAAGATCCTTGAGAAAGTGATGTATGTTAGAACATTAGAATTTTTTAACAAAAGTAAAATATTCTTAAACTTTCAGTTTGGGTTTCGAGAGAAGCATACTACCTCTCATGCCTTGCTGCACTTTATAGATGAGGTTTCACAAGCAATAGACAAAAAGATGCACACAATCGGTATATTTCTTGATTATTCCAAGGCATTTGATACTATAGATCATGACATTTTGCTAGAGAAATTATCACATTATGGTGTCAGGGCACAGCTCTGGACTGGTTTAAGAGCTACTTAGCTGACAGGAAACAATTTGTTTCTTTAAACGGTTTTGAATCAGGGTTACAGGATGTCACATGCGGCGTTCCTCAGGGATCTCTCCTTGGTCCACTCTTGTTTATTGTATATATTAATGACTTTCATTTCTCATCTGATATTTTGTCATTCATTTTATTTGCTGATGATTCCAGCTTGTACTACTCACACAAAAATCCACAAACTCTGTTAGAAACGGTTAATCTCGAACTAAGTAAAATTACTTTGTGGATTCAAGCAAATAAATTGTCTTTAAATCTGCAAAAGACAAATTATATGTTTTTAGTAATACAATTAAAGTGCTTCCAGGAGATGTATCATTTAATAATGTATTGATAGATAGGGTATCATCAACAAAATTCCTTGGTTTGCACATTGATGAGCAAATGAGTTGGAAAATTCATGTAAATCATCTCCGTAAGACATTGTCAAAAACAGTGGCGTAATTCATAAGTTGAAATCAATTTTTCCTAAAGACATTCTTCTAATAATGTATTCAACATTAATCCTTCCCTATCTTAATTATGGTGTTCTTGCTTGGGGTAACTCTCTTAAAACTAATCTTGAAAAATTATACTTGATTCAAAAGAGGATCTTAAGAATTATTTGTAATGTTAGCTTTCGTACACATACTAATCCGCTTTTTATACGCATAGAATTTTAAAGGTGCAAGATATTTATCACCTTCAACTGGGTGCTCTAATGTACAACTTCAATTCTGGTGTCCTACCACAGGCTCTTGTCGGTATGTTTAGGAAAAATAATCAAGTTCATGACCATACTACACGAAATGCCTCTGCGTTTCACTTACCCCAAGTAAGGACAAAGTTTACTTTTAATACTTTGGTTTGTACTGGACCTAGATTCTGGAACTCTCTTGGCTCTAGCCTTAAGCAAACTGTTAGTCTCTCTGCATTTAAGTGTACACTTAAGGTTTATCTTCTCGATAAATAATGTGACTCGTAGAGTAGTTTATTTTCGTAGTTATTTTGATGATAGATCTATTATGTTATTACAGATGTATATAATTCCTTCTTCTTGATATTATGTGTCTAATTGAATATTTTCAGATTGTCAGCCTTTTATCGCCTCCCACTGTTGTCTTGTGCCCGTTGTGTGCTGTGCCTGTTGTCGATGTGCTGTAGTCTTTTATTATTTCTCATATTTTCTCTCTTTTCTCCCGTCTTGTCTCGTCTAGTCTAGTTTCCCGAATTTTGTGTACACTTCTTGTTTCTTATACCACCTTTTTCTTAATGTATTCTTAGGTAGTCACCAATATATACTCCCATCATGGTTATCTTGTTGCTTTTTTATGTACCAACCAATTATTTGGTCCAGAGGGGACCCTAAAACTTACAAGCTCTGCCTTTACCAGGGTCTCCTCGTCTTTCTTTTAGTTCACTTTGTTTTATCATTGTCATAATCTTTTTTGTTTGCATTGTAAATGTGTAATGATTTCATGTTCTGCTCTATGTGACATTTGAAAGAAAGACGAATAAATATCTTATCTTATCTTATCTTCTAAAAATCGGGAAGTGAAATAGGAATCCATATCATTGGAATAATAAGACATTTCTATACCGCAAATTGCAAAAAGCCTCTAAGCGGTTAAATCACTACATGAACTCATGGTAGATTATTGTATATGCCGACATGACAACAGAGAAATTCAAGCAGTCACAATACTATAGACCACTCTTTAAACCTGGAGAGGAAACACCTTTCTTCTCCAGCATTTCCGACAAACACGAAAACAAACAAGTATAAAAGGAAAGCCAAAAACACAAACAAATACAAAACACAAACAAAGGGTAAATAAAACGCATTCTTGGGGTGCGCCCTTTTATTCCTAAATTCTCTGACAAGCCCCTCCCACAAAAATTCTCCCTAAATCATCGCATGCATTTAATTGAAGTTTTCCAAATAGTGATGGAGACGTCACAACCCCCCATGATTTATTTCCGTGCTAGCTACAGACCATTTGAATAGAGTACTTAGAAACACGCCCTATCTAATAATAATAAAGACTTGGAAAAACGTCCTATCGCGTTACAGTCTATACTCGCAAAGTATTTAGTGTGCGTTTCGAGTGTTGCTATTTGACGGGCCATCGACGCTCACGCTCGCAAAGCAAGGAGTTCCTTGGTTTCAGCAGGTAATTGTGAAGAGTTTCACGGTGTAAGAGACCATACTGAGCTATCCTTCTCATGAGCCTGGAATAAACTCACTACAGGCACTTCGATGGTACATTTTTAATGTCAAGGCCGACATCGCCAAGGGAAAATATATCAAAACAAAAACAATACCATTGTCTCAAGTCATAAATCATACTACAGACTATGGGAGGAAATTTCTTTTAAAGCATGGAGTACACCCAATGTTCCAAGCTAGTTTGAAGACGAAAAGGTCAAGGGGCAATACTGAGTATACTCTCACGATGGTAACTGACTACCATCTTCCTTTAAAACCTAGTCTCTATATATAATACGTTTCTGTATACGAGCGTATAAATTTCCTTTACCCTGTAGACAGACTATTAATATTATACGCTACATCACAGGTCACGTACTAGAAGGAGATTAAACATCAGTTATCAATGTTGACATGATCTGAACTTAACTGACCTCTTAAACAATTAAACTCAGGGATGTACGTGTTCACGGAGGTTGGTCAGCGTTCAGCCCCCCACTTCGAGAACGGAAGGATACCATGCGTGTTACCAAAATGTCCGGTAAAGGGGTACTTTTCGTGCGACAAAGTCCGGCCCGAGAATTGTAAAGAAAGGGGTGTATTTGACTTTTCACCCGGAGATTTCTTTAAAAAGGGGGTGTTTTTACTTTTTCTCTCTATGGATTCCTTAGAAATTTAAAAAGGGGGTAGTCATAAAATATCTTGAATATCATAGATAGGGGGGTACAGTGAGCAGTGTTCCAGATTTAAGGGGGTCTCCAAAGCCCGCGAAAGGGGGGTTCGGAAATGTTGGCAGTCCTCAGATAGGGGTGCTTTAAAAAGAAAGAACAAGCATACGCGTACCCTAAATAACACTGAGTGGGGGGCCGGGGCGTTCAGACAGTGACTTGTGAAGAGATGTCATGCATGGTCGGAAATAACTATGCCATATTGTGTTGTCAGTCTCGATCCTCTATTCAAAAGTCTAACTTCGTATTTGAGCAACATTTATAGAGCATCTGAAACGTTAATTTTCTTGCAATAATGTCAATTACTGAAACTATACATGAATGATCATTTAATGCAACAATTTTACTAACCTAAAAAAAAATCACCTAAATGTGCTTGCGACGAGTTTAAAAACCAAAATGATACTTACCTAAACAACTGGTCCTTTTGATGAGCAACTTTTACCAACCTTAAAACGAGTGTGCTTGCAAGGATGTCAAAAACTAAATGTGATACCTAATATAACATAATTAAACGACTTATCCTAATGAGCAACCTTTACAAACCTCTAAATGTCAACACGTTTGCTATTCTGTATACGAGCGTGTACATTTCGCTTAGCCTGTACGTGTGGCGGTGTTAGTATAGGCTAGCTACACCATTAGGTCACGTGTTAGACCAGGGAGGTGGGAGTTAAAATTCCACCTCCCTGGTTAGACCATTGACTTACTAATGGTTAGACGAAGACTGAACATATTGACGTGATCTGAACTGCCCAAACGACTCACCTCAAGGATGTACGAGTTCATGGAGGTTGGTCAGCGTTCAGATGAAATGACTTGTAAAGAGATGTCATGCATGGTTGGAATTATAAGTATGCCATATTGTATTGTCAGTCTTCTCCATCTAAAAGACCTTGCTTCGTCTTTGAGAAACATTTATAGATCAAGAACATTAAAAACGTTAATTTGCTTGCAATGATGTCAAAAACTGAAACTATACATAAATGATCCTTTTGAGCAACAAGTTTACTTACCTAAAACAGTTTACTTACCTAAAACAACAACACCTAAATGTGATTACGATGATGTTAAAACCGAAATGATACCAACCTAAACAACTGTCCAACCTAAAAAATGTCAACACGATTGCGATGATACTGGTCCTTTTGAGAAACCGTTACCAATCTATAAAAATACCGTGAATGTCCTTCACAGTACTAGTGATGATGTAATTAAAAACTAAAAACAAAAACATAGCAAAGTAATACTATTCACATAATATACACAAAAAGAGGGTGAATTTAAGAAAGATGGGACATACAATAAGTCATGATGCCCTGTACTTATAATTATATGCTATCCGTAATACATTTTGAGTAGTGTCGCAAGGGAGAAGGCTCATAGGATAAAACAAAAAATAATGATATTGTTGTACATGACGGGAGATTTGTTCGTGACTACATGTAGTTCAGCATGTTCGCAGGCCACCAACATAGGCTAATTGCCAGTTTGAGATTCGCATAGATTTAGTGATCTCATATTTTAAACATTCGAACATTTTCTTTATATATTTATGATATTGGACCAATTTATATCGAACTTTCGCAATTCTGTTTTCATATAATTGTGGACGCTCATACAATAGTTGCGATTGATCCAAATCAATCGCAAGTCCTCCAATCAATCTCAAGTTTGCAGTCTCCTATCTCTTATGTACATAGTTGCGATTGATATCAACTCTTTGTAAGACAGGGCCCTGGTCTTTAAATCAACGGAGGGCTCAATCAAATTCACCCACACGTATTGGGGGAAAATGTTATACACAATTCAACTACGACCTTCATAGCTGCTAATATTTACATACCAGAAAAACGATACCGAAGAATAGTCTTAACAAGAAAGTTCCCGATGGTATTGACATAATGATCCCCAGAAGAAATACAAATATATTCAAAGCCTACAACGTCCAACCGCATGTTTACACAATCATGAATCTCCTCCTCTTCCCCTACATCTTCTTCTTCCTCCTCTTCTTCTTGTTCTTGTTCTTGTTCTTCTTGTCCAACTTCTTCTTCTCTTCTTCTGCAGGGTGGTATTCAAAAGACGGTGTATCTTTCACGATAGCTAAGACGATGTTAATGTCATAGCAAACTTAGATTGCGCTGAACCTACACTTACCATTCGTGCTTGCGCAGATATCTTTAACTTCACGCAAACGCAACCAGCTTTGCGCAGACATTAACCATTGCCTTGTCCGAATTTCGATTTTGTGACAATTAACATCATTTTACTAAAATAAAAGATTACAGCATTTTCAGATTTACAACCAAGTCGATATTTATGCTCCCGTCCCCTCCCCCAAAGAAGTATTATACCAATTATATCCCACGTCAGGCAAATGATTGACGCCCCATGTGCAACATGCAAACCTGTCTCCACGCCGCACAGTTTGTGCGGCATTTGTGAGGCATTTTGTCTGAAATTATCACCTACATCGCTAAAATCGCTAAAATCGAGATCTTTGCATTTCGGCAAAGGGTATCCTTCTGCCGTTGTTCATGCCTATTCTTTTTAACTCATTTAATAATGCGTGTCCTGGACCCTACAACTTAAACATTTACTTAAAATCTATATTATATCCACTTTGCGCCACTTGCTTAGATGTTACAACCAATATTGGGGATATATCAAAATAATATTGCTATGTCATGACAAAAAAAATTAATGTTAATATTTCTAAAATATAACATGAATAATTGTCGTGAGGATGGTTAGGAATATATCAAAACTTACATTTACATTAAAACATCACACTTCAATCATTAAAAATATATCACTATTTGTTTTTAGTCTGTGTTTTAATGTTTACATTTCATATGTCACCATAATTTGATTACAAGAAAGATAATACCCGTGACCGACAAAAGCAGTGAAAATTGAACTTTACCACTTTGTTCAAATATAATCGTTCAAATCATGGAGCTAGAAAAATTTAGATATGATAAAGTTCTAATAACGAGACGATCATTTGTTTAGTGATCGTAACATATTTTATATTACATACCACACATGTATATTCTAGCCCTCTGATCGGTCAAAACTGCAGGTATGAAATTCGCTGCTGAAAGCTGGGCATTATATATATATATATATATATATATATATATTTTTTTTTTTTAATAGAGGCAAAACAAGGAAAAAGGTAAGGACACCCCTCCCTCTCTCCTTCTTTACCAAGTTTCTTGCTCTAGCCGTTAGACACTTATTAATAGGAAGCTCTTTGTTATTTTCCAGTTTTCTTTTGGTGGTAATAATATGTTGGGTTCATATAGCGCTTGATACATCTATGTTTCTCTATGCGCATAACAGATAGATTATCCAGGCTTGCCTGCACACAATGTATGGATATTCTCCTCTCCCTGGGAAGCATTCCAGCCATCGTATTATATCAGACGCATTTGCAGATTTTCACATCCTGCCGGCCTGGGATTCGAAACATCAACCCTTCGATTGAGAATCAAGTACTGTGGTGGTGATGCGGATTTTTTTGTCTGCCCCCAAACGTTTTTGCTCATTACGCCACTGATGACTGATGTGCATGATGATTAATTTGATCGTCTGAGAGTAGTCCGACCCTGCAGACGTGTCGAGAAAGGGCGTGAATTACAGGACTCGAGTCCCTGGTAGTCAATTGCATACTTTCTCTACATGAAGCCTAAAATGTATTCATAACGAAAGCAATTAACCAAATCATCAACCTACCTTCCTCCACGTTTCTGCAGAATTGTGTAGATTTGATATTCAGAGCTGGAAATATACGAAAAGCCAGTCAGTAGTCAATACGTATCCACTATCCGCCTTGTACGTACATACCCTATTCGGCTATGACATTATAGGGCATACGACAGTTTTTAACATGCAGCTAGACGTATGCGTAATGCTCTTGTCTGTTAGCGGGCGCAAACACAAACGACAACAATTCCCATACAATTAGAAGCTGGCCTACCATTAACTCCGGGTAGCTCCCCGGAGTTAGCCTACCATAAACAATTCATGATTTTACTTAAATAATCAGAATACTTCACGTAAGTGACACACCGATTTTTGTATGGGATCACTGATGCATGGGCAGTATAAAAGAGGAAATACAGAGCACAAAGTATAGCGTTTTCGAAACCGTTCTGAGAACATGTTTGCGGACAACCCATTGCAAAGCGTGTATTTCGTTTATATTAACACGTGCGGCCTTTCGCGCGCGTTGTGTGAGCGATATAAGGTGTTGAAAGGACGTACTTGAGAGTTGACATGTTGAATGGTGGATTGGAAAAACAAAACAAAAGAAGTTGGTGAATGCTATCCTATACAGAATTATAATAATAATTATATGTGCTTATATAGCGCCTAACACTTTCTTTGTTGGAAGTCTCTAAGCGCTCTGCAATAATGCAGCATAAGGCCAAAAAAAAAAAATCATTTGGTTGTCCTCGACCGCCCGCTCCTCATTTTCGGCCCGCGCGTATTTTTTTTTTTTTTTTAAGATTTTTTTTTTTAAAGATTTTTTTTTTTTTAAAGAATATACATTTATTTTGGAGCAATTTTAAACGCCAAACATACCATTTTATGCATGTTGCAAGGATCAAAATGTGTCCGTCGCCAATTTGGTCCTTTTAGTACGGAATTATGTCTTTAATAGAGAAGAGGAGGAGTTTTCGGCCGGGTGGCAGTTTTCGGTGGGTCCGTTGTATGCGTGGTAAAATCACTTTAAAATACATAGCATAATACACATATCACACACATACAAAACATATCAGAGTCACAGGAGAACCACATTTGCAATAGAAAATGTATCCTTAAATATCACATTTTAGCGATGTAATCGGCAGTCCCGCTACCTGAATCTGAAAAATCGAATATCTTACGCGTGTCTGTAAGGAAGATGGGTACCAAAACCTGAGCTGTATTTCAAGTATTTTTCAGATTTAGATCACTATTTTCGTGTATCGCAAGATCAATAGTGTCTCCCCGCACGTATTAAATCATTGCAGTCGGATCACCACATGGATAGTTTTTGGCGCCGCGAGCTCTGGCGTGGGATACCTGCTCCGGCCGCACGAACAAACGACGCGCGGGCGAACGAACGACGCGCGTGCGCGCTCCCTATAGACGTACGTACGTTTTACATACAGACGAAAACTGCCTCGCTATAGCCGAAAACTACCTCCGAAATGAATATTGACATGGCAATTCATGATTTTTGGTCGGGATTCTTTTTGTGTTTAAATAATAATAATATTGGCTTCATGATTTGAACAAAAAATGAAAATAAATAGGAAGAAATGAGTCCATATGAAGAAGAAAACAAATGGAGAAAAAAAAAAAAAAAAAAAAAAAAAAATCCGCCCGCCCGCCCCTACTCCAGAAAAGCAATCGAGGACAACCAAACAACTTTTTTTTTTGGCCTAATTACCCTGCATGGCTTTGCAGAGCAGCCGTCCCCGCAGATGTCACGCGCTCTGGGTTTCAAGGAATACATTCCTACCAGGTCCCCATTTACTTCACCTGGGTGGAGTGCATCACAATGTGGATGAATTTCCTGCTGAAGGAAATCAACGTCCTGGAGTGGGATTCGAACTCACGACCTTATGATTGAAAGACGTGAGTCAGAACCACTACACTATGACGCTTCCAGATCGTGTGCACCTAATACATGTACAATAATAAGCCATTCTTATTTTAAGGTGATTTGATGCGTCTTTACTAGTGAAAGGGGCGTATCCCCCCGGCCATCAAAAAGGAGTAAAATAGACATGAATAGTGAACAAAATATATCAGATATTTGTTTTGTATTTTCATGGTTTTTTTAATTAAAATTTGCCTTAAAAAAAAAAAGATTTAATTGAGCCAATCTGTTTGAAGGTGGTAACAGTACATTTACACATATACATGTAAACAGAACACAAAAAGTAACTTCCCCCTAAAGAATTGCTCATAATTTCGAAACCCTTAAAATGTATTACGATTTCATCTTAACACAATATTTGTAGAGTCGTTAGGTACATTTTGTGTGAAAATCAGAGATATCCATTACTGTATGGCTCAATGAGCACAGATTAAAGACAAAATGGCCCAATTCAAAAGTCACAAGACATTGTGCGTGCCTGTACATTGTTTTGAAACAGCATATGACTGAATGCATTGATTATGAACCAATGCTTTTTGATATTCCATCCATTTTTATTTGTAAATGGCACATGAGGTTAAATTCATTATTTGCAATTGTAAAACAGTGCATTTTGAAATTGTTTAATACTCTGCAATGATATTACTTTTGCGAATCTTTAAATATGAAAATAAAAATACATTAATGTGTGCTTTAATACTCAACTTTAGATCAATGATAACCTCTTTTTGTTACACATTGTTTTCCTAACTACCATAGAAATATTTTTGCAAGACGAAATCTTGAAACGATTCTACATTACAAAATTATGAGCAATTGTTAAGGAGTGTAGTTACTTTTTGTGACAATAAACCATCATTTTTTTTCTTCCAATTTACAAAAAGAGCCCCCTTCAGGTTTGTCATGGGGGTTCTTTTTGGAATGTAATTTGGTTTCTTAATTTTAGTCCGGCCGTATCGTATAGATACATCATGCATAGAATCTTACATTTCAGTTAATGATTCCATCCACTGTCACTCAAATGGAAATTTTCTTATACTATTAGATATTACGTCGTGTCAAGAAATATGTCGTGTAGTCACTATTTTTTAATTTATCATTTTGAGCTGTCAAAAATATGTCTTAATAATAATAATGGCATAACTTTGGAAAATTAACAATTGAATTAAATTGTTTTATGTGCCTTTCATTTTAAACTTTTGTCCTTTTTTTTTAACTGTCTTTCGATCATCATTAATCAGGTAACTTCATTTGTCACGTACATTCAGCACCTACGGAATAAAGAACTACCAAATTTGAATTACAGTACGAGACTCTGCTTAATAAAGAAGTTAAGCGGACACTGATCAACTGATGTGTAGAACTCCAAGGGCGGGGGTTGTACTATTTAACTTGACGATCTCACGAGGAACAAACCACACTATCAAACAATAAGATTGTATGATTAATATCAACGATTTAATATAGATGATCAACACAAATATCAAGGGTCGTATATATAATCGTTCGTGGTGTACACAAAAAATACACACAATAATCAAATGTGGCGGGAGTGAACTCCCTCAAACGGCATATAATTTACATAAACATAACAGTGATCATAGTAAACGGAATCGTCTCGAGGGCGTACCCGGAGGTTAATCTCCGTCACATTCAAAAATGAAGTACAACAATAAATCAATCACCAAAAACAACGAACGTCATTCATCAGAAATCAAGTACAAGAAGGATCCTTAATTACTAAATAGTTCAGCAAACCAAATCGGCATTGACGAGGTCAGGCAATGACGATGCTGACGTGGTGACGAAACGATGATGACGAAGACAGCGGCGATGACGGATACGAAGATGAAGACGACGATGACAGAGACGATGAGGAAGACGAAGACGATGGTCTTGTCGATGGTGATGAGACAATCAATTGATGAATGCGATGATGGTCATGCAGATAATGTCAATGGTGTGGTGTTGATGATGACGATAATCAGCGAGTCAGCACAGCACAACGGATGATGGTGAGGTGATGACGATGATCAACGTGTCAGGCGCGTAGCCAGGGAGCGGTGGGGCGGTCGCCCCCAAAAAAAACGCCGGCCAAAAAAAAAAAAAAGAAGAGAAAAAGGAAGAGGACGTAGGAAGAAAAAGGAGCACGGTACAACGAATCGTCATCTTCTCTATTAATTTTATGAAACGTCAAAACTTCCGCGCTTCGCGCGGGAGAAAGATTAAGAGTCGAGAACGGTCACACCGAATCGTCTTCTTTCTCTAATAATTTGATGAAACGTCATAGCTTCCGCCTTCCGCGCTTCGCGCAGGAGGGGGGGGGAGCTGAATTCAGACAAGGATTAAAAGCCGAGAACGGTACAACGAATCGTCTTCTTTCTCTAACAATTTAATGAGACTCAAAGCTTCCGCGCTTCGCTCGGGAGGGGGAAACTGAATTCAGACTAGGAATAAAAGCCGAGAACGGTACAACAAATCGTCTTCTTTCTCTTACAATTTAATGAAACTCAAAGCTTCCGCGCTTCGTGCGAGAGAAGGATTAAGAGTTGAGAACGGTATACAACGAATACATCTTCTTTCTCTAATAATTTGATTAAACGTCATAGCTTCCGCCTTCCGCGCTTCGCGCAGGAGGGGGGGGGGACTGAATTCAGACAAGGATTAAGGGTCGAGAACGGTAGGAATCGTCTTCTTCCTCTAACAATTTAATGAAACGTCAAAGCTTCCGCGCTTCGCGCGGGAGGGGGAAACTGAATTCAGACAAGGATTAAGAGCCGAGAACGGTACAACGAATCGTCTTCTTTCTCTAACAATTTAATTAAACGTCGAAGCTTCCGCGTTTCGCGCGGGAGGGGGAAACTGAATTCAGACAAGGATTAAGAGCCGAGAACGGTACAACGAATCGTCTTCTTTCTCTAACAATTTAATGAAACGTCAAAGCTTCCGCGCTTCGCGCGGGAGAGGGGAAACTCCCCTCCCTGCACCCGCCCCCCTATGAAAATAATCCCTTTGATTTCCACATGGAATTACCGGAAAAATCAAAGCGAAGCCCCAATCACTGGTGTAGCGTGATTGGTTGAAACACGCGCACAAAATTAATATGCATGTATACGCGCTGTATGTAACAATGAACAATCTACATAACAACAGAATAAATTAACGAATCAGACAGAACCGGTTTGGACATGTCTGCAAAGCCAGACAGCGGACCACGCAAGGGAAATTAACTCTCCCTAACTGCCATTTTGAAAATAGGAAAGCAATACGTATTACACGTAGCCTACAAATCAATGCAACAAAAGTTTAAAATCGTGACATTTGGTCACTACAGAGGTAACAACATCTTATCCTGTCCCAGAAAATTAAAATATATTTGTAATTTCCCTAATGTTCACAACTGGGAATTTTCACAATAATTGTGAAAATTCCCAGTTGTGAACATTAGTAATTATTGTATAATTTTCACATGATCAGATCAACGCGAACGAAAAAGTAGATTAACCAAATACATAGATTGAGCGCGCGCAAACAATCACAGCTTTCGTGTTCGCTTTCCACGTAGATGAAGGCAACAGCGAACGCAACTGTACTATGAAATTGTTGCTTATTTCAGTTATTGGTGAAAACGTTGCGAGAAGAAATCCTATAGACCAGTACAGACATTTTCTCTCGCGGAACCATACTTTTATACATGCTGAAGGTATCGCTAATTTTATTATTCTCAACTTGAAGAGTGTACATTTGCTCAACAGTGCAAGTACCGATATCCGTTGCCATCCTCTTTCAGGAACTATTTTGAGTTTTTATATTCATTTCGAGATTTCAAACAACTTATTAAAAAATCCCAAGCTTTACAGCAATCTACAGGCAAAACGATTGACACGTGGAGTTTTTGAGAACGAAGCGTGCTAAACCCCAAGAGTTTTTTAAATTTCAAAAGATTTCCTTACTCAAATTATAATATAAATTATAATATAAATAAATAAATAAATAAATAAATAAATGACGGTTTTGAAACGATGCCCAGATATCGCAAGTCACACGGCTAAAATCGACTCAAACTTTGGGTCGTTGAATGTAATATCTTGATCGGACAGTTTTTCGGTTTGCACGGTGTCATGGGTGTGACTTGGGTATTGTGTAGTTAATTTGATCAAACGTACTCAGGTAAGATATACCTCAGTCACACCCTAGTCTGCAAGCACAGACCCTAATTTGACACTTTATCAAAATATCATTGTGCCTTGAGACAAGCCTAGCCCAGCCACCTACTGGTTGTATCAATATAGGAGCAGCTTTACTACATGGCCTATGGTAGTCTTATAGTGCAGACTCTCTTTTACGACTGACCAGGGTTTGTGCCTGCAAACTAGTCACACCCAGAGGCGTCGCTAGATCTTTTCAGGAGGGGGAGGGGTGTAGTGTGAATTGTGGGGGCAAAACGCCCCGAAAAAAATCAACAGTAAAGGAGTAAAAAAAAAAATTTGTATTTTTTAACCAAAAAGAAAATAACAAATAATAAAACCTGAATTGAAAAAACAAAAAAAATTATATTCCATTCAAAAAAAGGAGAATTAACAGGAATTAAATTTCCTAAACATTCCGCATGTCGTGAAATATTGTGAGAGGATGGGAAAGCGTGTGTGTGTTTTTATTATAGGGTTGAGAAGACATGAGCCCCTGAACACTGGCGTACTGATGGGGGGGCTTGAGGGCAGTTGCCCCCCTCAAAAAAAAATCAAATCAAATTTCTAATTCGATACCTCCAGTGGTTTACAAATCTTGCTGAAATGACATGATTTTCCGGGATTTTTTCTCAATTGTTTTTGTTAGTTATACTTTTTTATGCATTTGTTTCAAAATTACAAATTTACAAATTTACAGTCAGGCAAAAATATGCTTATTTAGAAGCCTTCATGTCAGGCCCTGCAGATCGGCGGGGCTCGGGGGACTCGAGCCCCTCACTATTTTGAAAAAGTATGTTAAAGAGAAAAGAAAGAAAGAAAGAATAGTGACCTGCCAGTGTCACTATGCCCTACGGCGGGCCCCTGGATGCTCATCTGACCGCAATTAAATACCTAAAACCCCTGAGCTTCATGGGGCTCAGCCCCTGGACCCCTCGCCAATTAGTGACCTACCAGTGTCACAAATAAGGTATCAAAATATACTCATCTGACCGTAGTTAAATGTCTAAAACACGTGAGCTTCCGGGGGTTCCGCCCTCTGGACCCCATTAGGGCCCTAAGACGGCCCCTGAATTGGTCCCCTGACCATAATTAAATGCCTCAACCCTGAGCTTCATGGGGCTCAGCTCCCTGCACCCAATGCCAGTTAGTGACCTGCCAATGTCACAAATAAGGTATTGAAATACGCTTATCTGACCATAACTAAATGCCTAAAACTACTGAGCTCCAGTCACTTCGCTCGCTACGCTCTACCTGATCGTTAATACTCCACTTAGAAAAAACGTTCCGCGGGGCCTGCATGTAACATATAAGAGTGGTGGTGATGCAGATTTTTCTTCTGCCCCCAAACGTTTTTGCTCATTACACCACTGCCCCTGAAAGGTGAGCCCCTGGAATGTTTGCCCTCCCCCGCCCCCATCCCAAACTGCTTCAGGTGTGCCTGGGTGTAGAGGCCACCGATTACCGACAAATATATTAATGCCAATGTGCCAATGTCTACAAATATAACCTTATAAACCTGGGGCTCGGGGGCACCCCGAGCACATACAATGATGTGCTCAAATCACTTTTTCTTCGCCCTTCCTCTACACATTTTAATCAAATTCTACCAAGAAAAAATAAATCCATAATTTCTGGTTGCCATGCCAACCATAAATAGACGACCAATCCATGTATCTATTAACCTGGGGCTCGGGGGCGCCCCGGGCACATACAATAATGTGCTCAAATCACTTTTTCTTCGCCCCTCCTCTACACATTTTAATCAAATTCTACCAAGAAAAAAAAAATCCATAATTTCTGGTTGCCATGCCAACCATAAATGGACGACCAATCCATGTCAGTCAAATTTCTATTACATGTGCCATTTCAGTTAACAATAAATTGCTGGTAATTTACGGTGTAAAAAGGGATTTTGACTCACTTTTTTTTATTGTCTTCATAACCTTTTGTGACTTTAACCTTTTAGAACCTAAAGATATCTCATTTTCCCCCTCCTTTTCTTTCTTTTCTTTCTTTTCCTTCCTTTTCTTTTCTTTTCTTTCCTTTTTCTTCTTTTCCTCTCCTTCCTCTTTTTCTTTTTTCTCTTTCTTTCTTCTTTTCTTTTTCCTCTCTTTTTCTTTCTTTTCTTTCTTTCTTTCCTTTTTTCTTCTTCTTTTCTTTCCCTTTCCCTCTCATTTTTTCTCTCCCCCTTTTCTCATTTCCCCGACGGCAGTGCAATTTTACCGACAATATCCTAATAGATGGGGGGTGGGTGTCGCACCCCACACCCCCTCCCGTTAGCGACGCCCCTGGTCACACCATTAAACCGACTAAAAAACGAAAAATTCTGAGCCATGTTTGTTAGGACTGGGGTCGGTCTGGTGTCTGTCCCATAGCTGTTACTGTAAGGGAATGTAAAGATCGGTCTCATGTCGGTCCCATAGCTGTGACTGTAAGAGAATGTAAAGATCGGTCTGGTGTCGGGCCAAAGCTGTGACTGTATGAGAATGTAAAAATCGGTCTGGTGTCGGGCCAAAGCTGTGACTGTAAAGGAATGTAAAGATCGGTCTGGTGTCGGTGCCATAGGTGTGACTGTAAGGGAATGTAAAGATCGGTCTGGTGTCGGGCCAAAGCTGTGACTGTAAAGGAATGTAAAGATCGGTCTAGTGTCGGTCCCATAGGTGTGACTGTAAGGTAATGTAAATATCGGTCTGGTGGCGATGCCATAGGTGTGACTGTAAGGGAATGTAAAGATCGGTCTGGTGTCTGTCTGGTGTCGGTCCCCTAGCTGTGACTGTAAGAGAATAAAAATATTAATCCTGTGAGAAACGCAGCTAAACACAACTTTCGTCGAATTGCAGACTGAAAGCAGTGGAAATACATGGATATATACCCTGTCAAAGTACACAAAGACAAGCGTACTTTAGCCTTGTGGTAACATCGAGGAGCTTATGACTATTTGATTTACGTTTTTAAAATTTACATAGGACAATTACTCGATTGTATGAATTTCTTTAATTAATTAGTATCATATCAAATTTCCGCCTGACGAGCCATGCTAGCATGCATTGCGAGCGGATGAGTTGGTTGTGAGCACTCTATTACTAAAACGGCTACAGACCTCAAGACCAATAGCCCACAAGACCAACAAATCATTTTTACCTGATACAAGAAGAACATTAATCCGGCATTAATCTATGTTGAATCTGAATCTGAGTTAGATTCGCCAGCCTGTTTTTCGACGGTCGTGTGACCGGTGTGATGTTTATTATACGACAAATCATTAATTTTCATAGACAAATGAGGAGTTCTAATTCATAAATGTGCAAAAAACCTTCATACTATGAAATACATAACTTATAATCAAAGATTATTTTCACTTAAGGTTGAACTACATATCAACGTTGAATTCATGTATACATGGTACAACTGCCCATTCTAAACGAGGTTCATTTTCTTTTCCAAAGATATAAGGGGAGAGAGAGAGAGAGAGAGAGAGAGAGAGAGAGAGAGAGAGAGAGAAAGAGATAGAGAGAGAGAGAGAGAGAAAAAAAAAAACAGACGGAGACAGATAAATCAGAGGCGAGTCCTGAGTCGCACGATCAACAAAACACTTTGCCATTATTTGAAGAGTGCCCTCTTGTGATGAAATATGCCACAGTGCCCTCGATGGCAATTATGTGTAAAAATACTTGGTAGTCCATAAGGTTCTAACGTTTGTATTCTAAATATAACTCAACACTTTTCTGTTGCAATGTAGTGTAGATGATTTTAAAAAACTGTTCGTGCAGGGAATATATATATTAACTGTTAGTGCGTGCTCGCGCTCACCCCACGAATTTGGTTCTAGGACAATTACCCCCTGGGTAATCACCTCCGGCCAATTACCAGCGGGAAAATGACCCCGGGGACAACCACCCCGAAGTCAATTACCACCCGGAAAATTTTCCCCTAGGATAATTACCCCTCTGAAAATTACCCCGAGGACAATTATCCCCCAAAAAAAAAAAAAAAAATCTGCTTTTATTAAAACCAACTTATTATCTGTAGACTGCCCCTTTAATGAACGGGGGTAATTGTCCTCGGGGTGGTTGTCCTTGGTTTTCCTTGGGGGTAGGGTAATTGTCGTAGGGGGTAGTTTTCTGGGGGGGGGGTAATTGTTCCCAGGGGTAATTGTCCAGGGGTAATTGTCCTGGTACGCACGAATTTAGTTTGCATGCACAAATCCTTGTCAGTCAATGTGTATAATAGTGTCTGCACAATGAGACTACCTTAGGCTCCGTGCGTAAGCTGCTCTAGTTCACTGCCTGGACTGTTCTCTAAGGCCTAAAATAAAAACTTGTTGTATTGCCCTTTGCGACCGACCCAAAAATCTGAAAATCTACGGTCGGCATTTTTAACCGTTTTTTATAATTTTATTTTATTAATGAATAAAAAAATATGTATTTTGTTTGTTTAAATGGGATATAAATGCATAAAATCAAATTATTCCCAAATTCTTACTCGTCTTCTACCCTAGTTTCAAAATCCTACTAGCGTAAACATGCAAGTAGACCCCGGCCTCGTGTACGTGTTTATACCATGCACTGCACCAGCTAGAAACCAGGGAGATTTGGGCGACGGTCGCTGTTTAGAGTTTTCTATGGAAAGGCTCACAACACTTTTATATTCGTGACACATTTTGAAGGTACTAAAAAACATTGGAAGTTTACGTCAAGACGAGATGAAAGGACATATACATCGAGACAAATTTTGAATTTTTCATCAATTTGGAATCCGTTGATAGCCTGACAGTCTCAAATCGAGCTCTGGGGGTGGGGGATATTACCATGCTTTTCAATTGGTGGTCATTCAGTGCTGTCCGCCCGTGAATTAAATGCCGCGCATGCGCAGTGTTGAAAACCAACTTCGTCAGCTGGGAAGCACAGAGTGTTGTCTCAACACAACATTGCAAACCATGGATTATTATGAGGTGAAAAATATCTGTAAGGGCATGTAAAGATCGGTCTGGTGTTGGTCCCTTATCTTTGACTGTATGGGAATATAAAGATCGGTCTGGTGTCGGTGCGATAGGTGTGAATGTAAGGGAATGAAAAGATCGGTCTGGTGTCGGTGCCCTAGGTGTGACTGTAAGGAAATGTAAAGATCGGTCTGGTGTCGGTCCCATAGGTGTGACTGTAAGGGAATGTAAAGATCGTTCTGGTGTCGTGCCATAGGTGTGACTGTAAAGGAATGTAAAGATCGGTCTGGTATCGGTCCCATAGGTGTGACTGTAAAGGAATGTAAAGATCGGTCTGGTGTCGGTGCCATAGGTGTGACTGTAAGAGAATGTAAAGATCGGTCTGGTGTCGGGCCAAAGCTGTGACTGTAAAGGAATGTAAAGATCGGTCCGGTGTCGGTCTGGAGTCGGTCCCTAGCTGTGATTGTTAGGAATGTAAAGATCGGTCCGGTGTCGGTCTGGTGTCGGTCCCCTAGCTGTGACTGTAAGGGAATGTAAAGATCGGTCTGGTGTCGGTCTGGTGTCGGTCCCCTAGCTGTGACTGTAAGAGAATGTAAAGATCGGTCTGGTGTCGGTCCCATATCTGAGACTGTAAGGGAATGTAAAGATCGGTCTGGTGTCGGCCCACTAGCTGTGACTGTAAGAGAATGTAAAGATCGGTCAGTTGTCGGTCACATATATGTGACTGTAAGGGAATGTAAAGATCGGTCTGGTGTCGGTCTGGTGTCGGTCCCCTAGCTGTGACTGTAAGGGAATGTAAACATCGGTCCGGTGTCGGTCTGGTATCAGTCTTCTAGCTGTGACTGTAAGGGAATGTAAAGATTGGTCTGGTGTCGGTCCCCTAGCTGTGACTGTAAGGGAATGTAAAGATCGGTCTGGTGTTGGTTCCATATCTTTGACTGTATGGGAATGTAAAGATCGGTCTGGTGTCGGTGCGATAGGTGTGACTGTAAGGGAATGTAAAGATCCGTCTGGTGTCGGTGCCATAGGTGTGACTGTAAATGAATGTAAAGATCGGTCTGGTGTCGATCGGTGCCATAGGTGTGACTGTAAGGGAATGTAAAGATCCGTCTAGTGTCGGTGCCATAGGTGTGACTGTAAGGGAATGTAAAGATCGGTCTGGTGTCGGGCCAAAGCTGTGACTGTAAAGGAATGTAAAAATCGGTCTGGTGTCGGTGCCCTAGGTGTGACTGTAAGGGAATGTAAAGATCGGTCTGGTATCGGTCCCATAGGTGTGACTGTAAGGGAATGTAAAGATCGGTCTGGTGTCGGTGCCATAGGTGTGACTGTAAGAGAATATAACGATCGTTCTGGTGTCGGTGCCATAGCTGTGACTGTAAGGGAATGTAAAGATCGGTCTGGTGTCGGGCCAAAGCTGTGACTGTAAAGGAATGTAAAGATCGGTCCGGTGTCGGTCTGGAGTCGGTCCCCTAGCTGTGATTGTTAGGGAATGTAAAGATCGGTCCGGTGTTGGTCTGGTGTCGGTCCCCTAGCTGTGACTGTAAGGGAATGTAAAGATCGGTCTGGTGTCGGTCTGGTGTCGGTTCCCTAGCTGTGACTGTAAGGGAATGTAAAGATCGGTCTGGTGTCGGCCCACTAGCTGTGACTGTAAGAGAATGTAAAGATCGGTCTGGTGTCGGTCCCATATATGTGACTGTAAGGGAATGTAAAGATCGGTCTGGTGTCGGTCTAGTGTCGGTCCCCTAGCTGTGATTGTTAGGGAATGTAAAGATCGGTCCGGTGTTGGTCTGGTGTCGGTCCCCTAGCTGTGACAATAAGGGAATGTAAAGATCGGTCTGGTGTCGGTCTGGTGTCGGTCCCCTAGCTGTGACTGTAAGGGAATGTAAATATCGGTCTGGTGTCGGCCCACTAGCTGTGACTGTAAGAGAATGTAAAGATCGGTCTGGTGTCGGTCCCATATCTGAGACTGTAAGGGAATGTAAAGATCGGTCTGGTGTCGGCCCACTAGCTGTGACTGTAAGAGAATGTAAAGATCGGTCTGGTGTCGGTCCCATATATGTGACTGTAAGGGAATGTAAAGATCGGTCTGGTGTCGGTCTAGTGTCGGTCCCCTAGCTGTGACTGTAAGGGAATGTAAAAATCGGTCCGGTGTCGGTCTGGTGTCGGTCTCCTAGCTGTGACTGTAAGGGAATGTAAAGATTGGTCTGGTGTCGGTCCCTAGCTGTGACTGTAAGGGAATGTAAAGATCGGTCTGGTGTCGGTGCGATAGGTGTGAGTGTAAGGGAATGTTTTGGTGTCGGCCCACTAGCTGTGAATAGGGACTTTTAGATTTACACGACGAGAGCGTGGACTACCGCGTGTGAATTGTCTTAAGGCACTGGGCCGTGCCCGGCAGTGCAATAAAAGGACATCACAGTGCCTTATAAGGACGTCACACGTTGCAGTCCACTATGTCGACGTGCAAATCTAAAAGTCCCTAATTACATGTGCAAGCCCAAGTAGGTGTGTGGTGATCTACATTCATCAGGCTCATCGTAAAGTTTGGACTCCTCCCGAACCCAGTGTGTCCGTTACCAGGGAGTCGTGTCCTGTAACGCCGGTGTTCCACAAGGTACACGTCTGGGCCCGGTGCTCTTCATTGTACTAGTCAACGATGCCCTAGCATCGTCTAAATTGGAGCATTGGCAATATGTCGATGACATGACACTAGCTGAAGCGGCAACACGGGTTGAGGTCACGGGGGTGAGGTCCCGGGGTGAGGTCAGTGAAGGGCAAAATAGCCTTCATGAACTGAGCACATTGTGCCACAAAAACAACATGAAATTGATTGCTAGTAAGTATCAAGTGATGGGAGTTTGTTTGTTTGTTTTTATTTCCGAAATCCATATATACATAGAAGTTTTTAAAACATACATATAAACACATTTCAAATGATAACAAAGTAAGTAAATGTGTTACGTATAGACAAACGGTTGGAAAGAACGTTAAATGGAGACCCCGTTTAGAGGAGATTCACCACCTTTGCACGTTAAGAACCCACTGCACTTTTCATATAAGATTAGGGGGAAACCCCGGTGTAGTGGTCCACCTGCACACCCCAGTATACCAGTATACCCAGATGGACCTTGTGGAAGATTAGCCCTGTGCTAAACAAGTTATCCAATAAAGTCTACTATTACTACTACTAGCTACTACTAATCAAGTCCATTCGTTTACGTGCAGTTGTCCAAAAGAAGACGTAGATGGCGTTAACCAGTATTTGCCGGGCTACACGGTCATTTAAAAAAAAGGCCTTTAAATAACACTTTGTATCGATATCAGAATTTGATGTAAAGTAATTGTGTATTTTGACCCTTTGACTGCAATGTACTAAACTATTCGTGCGTTTTATCAACAATCTATGATCCTGAAGCTCCGAATTATTTTCTTCACAATTTTATCATAAACAAAGTAAACCGATTCGATCATTCTTAGTAAACGATGCAAGACCAACTCAGAAAAGAAGTACCAGTACTATATTGTACAGGTTATTAACGTTAATGAAATAAGAGGAGAAACTCTTTGCCAGGAACGTGATGTCGTGCAAACCTAAGTAATGACAGCAATACATTGTATTCCTCACCAATCAAAAATATTAGCCGAAGTAATTCACCAAAGATGCACGACGTGTAAAAAAAAATCTTAAATGTAGGATCAAAAAGTTTATACCAATACAGTTACGCCCCTAAGGTGAACATCTATATTTATTTAGGCAAGCTGAAGTCGATTTTTATAGCAGATCGCAATTAAGCCGTTCGAAGTTCACTTGAAGTCCTGCACGTTTGATGAATTCATCGGTTTACTTTCCGAATCTATGGATGAATTCGAGATCCCAAGTTTTAGTTGGTAATCCAGTTGAGGAAAAGACTTTATGGCTGTCATTACTTACAGGAACAGAATACATACTAAATAATTGTGAGATTTGCTCGACTGCATGTTCCTGGCAAAGTGTTTCATTTAGAGATATTAAATCAGCAAAATGACATCACAGGAAGATGCTGACAATAGAGGTGAGTCAAAAAAGACTTGATTTGGAAATATATATACACAGTTAGAATAATGTTTTCATACCTATTTTCTTGACTGTTTGATTTATTCTTGATAGATAAAGATTATATATTCTCAGAACTGCATTGATCATAGAGATTGATCAATAAGGAGATAATCATAAACTTTATCTTTCAAAAATAAATTATATTATCTCAATCATTTCATGATTCCGACTTTATGGGCAACAGTGTATATATATATATTTTTTCTTCTGCACTGGTTTCTAAGAAGTGCTTGTACCGCATGAATGTTATGTTGTTTGCTTTCATATTGTGAACGCAATTTCACAAAACCCACCATAACCTCCAGTATTATGAATATGGATTGTTTCAGTTACGAAGTGATCATATTTTTTACGGGATGAAAAGTTCGACTCATTTGACGCTCCCTACGTCGCTCGAAAAAACCTTATCCTTTTCCCTCTCGAACGAGAATCAAAATATTCACCTTTAAATTTGCTCGTACATGTATGCTACTTCAGAGAAATGTAGACTTTGACTCTGACAGACTAATAAAATGCTGATAATTATAGTTTTAAACAAAGACGCCTATTTGTAACAATATGGTTTAAAGGTCGTTAAATGTACATAATGAGGTAGAATTTCGTTCCTATGTGTCAACAAACAAGGGTCGATTGCCAAAGGAAATCAAATGCATCAATCAATTGCGAAGATTCATTTAATTAGTATGCATTTATCTATTCGTCTTGAACTGTTTATATATTCAATAATATTTATATCATATTTTTTGTTAAATCTATTTCTATGTATTTATCTAATTATTTATTTATTTAATGATTCGTTCATTCATTTCTTTTGCTAGCACTGACTGTATTTTTTAATGTTACAAGACCTCGATGGAAAATAGCCTTTAGCTAAGGTTTTTTTTTCCCCTGTAAGATCAGGTTTCAAAAATGAATAGACGGATAGATAAATAAGCCCTAAGTAAGTGAATAAATATAGAAAGAAAGAAAGGAAGAAAGAAGTAAATAAATAATTGAACAAATGAATCAATTAGTCAATAAAATAATACAGAAATGAATATGTATTTACTCAGTTTATCTACACTGACGCAGAGTGGAACACGCCGTGGAGTGGCACTGGTAGGGGGGGGGGGTCCTGGATTTAATTCAGATTGACGAACTTTCTCGTTCTTTCCTTTCTTCTTTTATTCAGCAGTCAGTAGTTGAACAGGTACCCCTTGTAAACGTTTCTCTAATCAAATATCAAGAACTATCTTCTTCTTTTTTTCCTTGTAATATTGAATCATATCAATTATGCGGTTATGCGTTGACCCAATATTTTATTTTTTGTTCCCCCTAATTTATATTTTGTTGGATGTGTATTGTTTTTGTTCCTTATTATGCTCCCCAAGGAGGAAAAAAGGCCAGGTAGTCATTGTGATGAAATTTGGTGTAATCTCAGTTCAGCACATGCAGATTAATCAGAGGCATATAACATATTTAGAATACCCGGAAGATCAATACAGCTAATTAGTAAACCCTAGCTAGATTGTAATGGGGGTGAGCGTTTCAAAGAAGAGGGGGATAGTGTAAAAGTTCTGAACCACACCATGTACTATGTACATGTATCAGACTGCAAATCATGTCACTTGGAATCAAGTCTTATTTTATGTATTATTTGACCGATAGCCTTATTGGGTTTCTGAGAATACATTATTTATTGGTTGCTAGGCATTTTATTAGCAACGGGAACTAAGGGAGATATATCATTAAATATGAGGAAACTGCATCATATGATATCACACGTCCTATCAAAATAGTCGTCTGCTTGATGATAGCATCTACTCGCGGTATATTCTATTCTTCATCTCACTATGTTACCCTTGCTAAGGAGAAGTCAAACCTTAGAAACAAAATTGTCATTTTAGCGCATATCAACGTGTCAACTTTAGACTGCTACAGCTTTTTTGTTGTTAGAAAAGCAATTAACTTTGGATTTGGATATAATGTTAACCATATGTATGGACAGTTTTCCACAATGTTCCTAGTCAGTAGTCGTCATGATTACAAATATGGAGAAAAGGATAATTGTGGCAATTCATATTTTTTGCAAAATGGTAAAATTGCATTTCTTATGAAAATTATGCCCAAACCTTTTGAATGTGGTAGTATCTTGTTGGAAATTTAAGTACGTTTCATATGACACCTCACACATATAAAAATAAGGTTCTGCTAAAAAGAAATCTCCAAAATAGCCGAACAGTTAGTATACATGGCTGCCATTTTCAGCACCATATCTCAGGTAGTCCACCTCGAAATAATGCAGGGAGGTCCCATGAACCGAACACTCTTTCACAATATCCCAGTATTTTGTGTGAGTACATTGTAATTCTTTTATAATGCTCTCAACCGTGGTACTGACCTACTCGAAAGCAAATGGTATTGAATTTACAGGGCAAAGGATATACACATCTTTGGTATAAATCTACCCGCATAACGAACAACGTACCAAATTACGATATTAAATGCGAATGGAGGAACTATGCTGTACAACAGTCAGTAATAGCTTGAATGCTCGAACATATGGCTGCTACAAGGAACAGCAAGAGACTGAAATAGCATCAAAATAGACCAGGTGATGATATTGGTGATGATGGTGGTGATTTTTGTGGTAAGGGGTAGGTGTTGATGGTAGTGATGGTGGTAGTTGTGGGGTTTGTGTGCTACTAATGGTTGTGATGGTTTTGCTGCTTTCGTGGCGTTAATCAACTTGTTGGTTATGTTCCTGTTCGGAGTAACTTTTACACGACAAGTAAGAAAGCTACCTCTTCCAAGTTTTCAATTTCACCAACATTTTTCAACTGGATTTATCAATTAAAAGTAGACATTGTTAGCTCCCTACTTGTATGCAAAGAATATTATTTGTTATGCACAACTTTATCATTATTCATTATTATTTCGTTTTCCAGAAGACCCACAACTAAGAAACGGATGCGAAAAGAAAGAGATGGCGGCGGCAGAGTTTTCCGTTATCGGGGACGACCAACAGGAGGATGATGAAAACCTTGCGTCATCGTGGACCACAAGGAGAATCTACAAAAATCTTCTCCTGATCAGCAGTGCCTTCCTCTTCGTTTTCACAGCCTTCCAAGCATTGTCTAACCTTCAGAGCAGCATTAACTGTGTTGATGGTTTGGGCCTTGCCTCGCTTAGTACCATCTATGCTTCTCTGATTGTCTCAGGTGGGCTGACTCACATGCAACATTTTGGTTGTTGTTTATTGTTATGTGTTTTGTCTGTTTTGTTTGTTTGTTGTTTAAAAAAAGTATAATCACTATAAAAGCGAGTTTAATACAAACGTTCAACTACTAGGTTAATATATTTAGGTAAAACTGTGTATGGGATATAAATGTTACAGTAAATCTATATTTCTAATTTGAGCAGATCTGTTTTATGTCATGTTATATTATGCAATTTATGTAAAGCGCAATGATATGTCTTAGGATAAGAATTGCGCTATATAAGTGGTACGTATTAATATTATTATTGTTATATACTAGTGATGACAATATTAAGGAAGTATAAAATGGATACCAAGGGCCTACATGAAGTTCTTGAATCGCTTTATCGTGTTTCAGGCTAAATAGTGATTATACTATGGACGTCTTGTTAATATATATATATAAAGCCCTGTGGGATATCTAGGGATGATGGCGCCCGGAGCAAATACGTGCCTTCACGGTTGTTTCAACGCAAAGCATGCCGGGACAGATTTTGAGTACGGCAGTAGATTTTCATCTTCGCCGCGATCAGCTGTTCCATTGCCAACAACGGGATTGTTATCCTGTCGAATCAACATGACATCATAATCTTGTACAGGATCCGTTATTCTGCAGTGATTTTCTTTCATTCCAGTATAATTTGTACGGTAATAAACCAAAGTCTGTGATTATGTATTTTTATGACGATCATTCAACCTAAAACACGAATGTTTAGCAGCTTAAAAAAGGCAAACCACCGACCCAAACTTCACACACACACATTTGAACATATGGGACTACGTATTCATACCAAGGAACCCACTCTCATTAGCCCACTTTACTTCTTATTTTCAGCTTTATTTTTTGAAGGATCGTCATAACAATACACAATCACAAACTTTGGTTTCTTACTGTACAAATGATACTGGAATGAAAGAAAATCACTGCAGAATAACGCATCCTGTACAAGATTATGATGTTGATTCGACGGGATAAAAATCCCGTTGTTGGCAATGGAAAAGCTGATCGCGGCGAAGGTGAAAATCTACTGCGTACTCAAAATCTGTCCCAGCATGCTTTGCGTTGAAACAACCGTGAAGGCACGTATTGCCCAGCCTTCCCCTGTCCAAACTTATGTACGTAACTGTACAAGCGAGAGGGAAAAGCCTTCGAGCGGTAAATTGTTCTTTCATTCTTAAAGTGCGGGTTCAAAGAAAATCACAAATATGGCAAATAACATATTACTAGAAACTGGTAAGCTAACAGATGGCCATCGTACAAGTTCTAGGTCAACTACATATCGGGTGATTTATAAAAATACAAATAAAACGAACTCCATAGCATCTGGGATATGCGAGAGATTCGCCAGAAAAATAACGATGTTTTAATGCCGTCACAATATGAACCAATCCTGCCCAAGCAGACGACATCCCATAAAGAATGAACATAATTGCAATGCTATTATTTCTCAAATTATAATGAGTTTAGTGTATATAAATGTGATGGAAATTTACACCATTCAAAAGGGATATAAAACCGATTCTGATAACTAAATTCTTTTGTTTGTAAATACACAGGATAGGGGTTAATAACAATCAAAGAAACCACACTTTCAAATTTAACCCCCTGGAATGGTAGCATGGACGCGTCTTATTTTGTTTACAAGCGACGGATTCCTTAATTTTTTTATCGCTGCATTTTTCATCATAATAATACCATGCGCGGGGTTTAGAGTGAGGCAATAGATTAAACATTTAGCCTGACGGTAGTGAAGTAAGAGAAATAACTGAAGAGAAGATGACGAAACAGGCACTGAAAATGTGTGAGATGTCATGGGACATCGTCTGCTTGTGCAAATCATGTTCAACATGTGACGTCACACATCTCAGTAGCGATCGGAGAGCATTTCAGGTGCTATGCCGGGGCTATAGTTAAGCGTTTTGTAATTCATAATAATCATTACTTCGAATGATTCCGAGCATTGAATTTTGATAACCTTGTCAAATCAAAGTGTCACTTTTGCAATAATGACAATAAAGTTAGTTTTTTAAATCAATGAACCTTCTCTTTAACCCTCAAATGCCCATTTCTAACGTTCTATGCCCTGCGTATCGGGGGCGCATAATCATTAAGGGTCGTAGTTTTAGAAATTCTTTTCTCCCTTTTCCTTTCGCTCTTGTCCAAGTCAATTGCTTTCATACCATTTTTTTCACAATGCAATTGCTTGAAAAGAAGTGCCGATCCGTGTTGACACCACTGATCGAGGAACACCTTATTTGTGTTCTATACGGATAAAATGCTTCTCCATATTTAAAATAAAAATCAATTAATATATATATATATATTTAATATTTGAATATCCTAAACATGCTCAATTAATTCTGAAGACTCAATGGCAAAAGTGTATGCCTGATAATTTGCCACCGTGCCATTCTTATAATGTTGTTTTGATTTGTGTTGTACTGTGCTAGTTTTGTTAGATGTTATTAACATATTTTTTTTTAATGTTATTTAAATGTCAGCCGTGTTAATCCCCTCGGTGATGATCAGCTATCTTGGATTAAAATGGACGTTGGTGGTGAGCGAGGTGTGCTACGCAATTTACACAGCAGCTAACTTTTACCCCTCCTGGGCTACTCTTATACCAGCTTCAGTCCTCCTGGGGTTCGGTGCCGCACCCCTGTGGACAGCTAAGAGCACCTACCTCACTACCATTGCAGGGGCGTATTCCAAGCTGACAGGTAACTATCATGTGATAATATTAATAATTTTGTTTACCCAATGAAGGCTCATCAGCTTCAATGCTGTTCTTCCTGAGGTACCCGTTTACACTTGGCAAATGTGGATTAATGTCGTGCCGAAGGTTTGCTTCAAACTGAATCATAATATGCATGGGCTTTACATCGCAAATGTACCCGGCTCCCTTTAGACAAATGCTATTCTATTCTCCCTTTTTGGTTTTGTTGTTGTTGTTGTAACACACATGACTCTACTATCCTTATCTGCATTTCGCCATTAAATTGGTATTGTTATGTTCTGAAATTATAGGCGTTACTATGGCAATCGCCATATTAAAGCCTAACTGTATATGATATGGACAGACTGAGATTTGTATTACAATTAAATGGGTAGTTGCAAATAGATTTAATTAGCCACCTACGTTTATATGGTTTGGTTGTTTGATGACATATATTTGTCATTTGAAAGAAAATAATTCGTTACCATGGCAACGGCCAAAGACGTCATTTAGAAAAAAAACAGCAGCAGGTAGATTTGTGTTCATCAACCCTAAAATAGGAGAAATAGCACATAATTTTTGTTTTAAAGAACACTTTCAACTTGCCATGTACTAGTAGTAGTAAGTTACCATTTTATAATTGAGTTACCAAGTCGTAACTTCACAATTTCCACTCACACTCACATCTTTACACCCTTATGACAAAACCAAAAAAAATGTTATGTTTCGTCCTAATTTTCACAAACATTGCATTTGTTTTTCTTCTTCTTCTGCTTTTAATTAAACCAGTAAATTTTGACCGTCGTATGATGCAACTCTGTTTTCAATGTCTTACACCGATCTATTTTTCTGTTTTGTTAGGAGAGACTGTTCCGTCCATTGTGTCTCGATTTTGGGGTATCTTTTTCTTCTTCTTCCAGTCATCTCAGATTTTAGGAAACCTCATCTCATCGCTTGTTTTCAGACAAGAAACCTCCTTTGTAAACAGCACCCAATACAAATGTGGTTCGCAAGACTGCTACGTGGGTAAATATAAGCATTACTAGACCAATAAGCCAGTAGTTACTTAAACCAGATTTAGCTGAGCACACTGCCTGGTGTATGAAGCGCGACGTGTCAAGCTCTTTATCCTGTAAACAAAAATGGTTACATTAATTCTGTAATAATATGACGAAACGAAATTCATAAAATGAAAAGGAGAAGATTGTTTTATTTTGACTGGATTTATAAAATACATTGTTGAACTGCAGAATTTTGGCAGTGCCATGAATGTATTAGTTACGTAGTTGTTATTACAGTTTGGACCCTTGCTAGAACAGTAGTGCTGTAATGACACAACTGAGCAGAAACCATCCATATTGAATACTCGGACGACATTTAAGTCAAGGAGTTGCCAATTTGTGTTTGATCAATTGATATGTTTAACAATAAAAGCTTTCTTATTTATTTTGTATCGATTTTTCGTCCAAACCGTCGAAATATCAATGATTTGTTAATTGCTCTTTTTTTTAAAACAGGAATACCAACGTAATATCATGGAAGAGTGCCCTTTTAATGAATCATGTCTTCATTTTATTTATATGCAATTATAAGTATTAACTTCAATTCAAATCAATCTAGCGTTGGTGACTACAACTTAAATTTATATTCATTTCCAACTTCAGAGACCGGGGATGTAAATGGAACATATTGTGATCCTCCCGAAGAGAGTCTAACCTATACTTTACTCAGTATCTATCTCGTCTCCGGTGTCATCGCCGTCGCCATCGTCGTCGTCTTCGTTGACAACCTTGGCGCAAGTCGAAAGATCAAAGACCAAAGAACATTGGATTTATTTTTCGCGACGGCACGCTTGATGAAGGATAAGAAGTTGATACTCATCATACCTCTCACAATTTTCAGCGGATTAGAGCAAGCCTTCATTACAGGCGATTTTACAAAGGTTTGATTCTTATCATAAATGCGCAATATCCAATAATCATAAGTAATAATTTTGGCTTGACGACAGCTTGGAGTTAAATGAGCGAGCTTGCTCTATATTGTTACGTTCATGTGAAAGAATATCATTGTAGAAATGTCTCCTGAAAATGACCAGAAATAGCGAGGGAAAGGTGGAAGAAGCCTTATACCACAATGTGGCATAAGAAGGTCAATAAAATTTCTCAGTGCACAGAATCATACCTTCCAACATTGTCCAAGTTAGTTGCTTTCATCCATTTTTTTCACAATGCAGTTGCTTGAAAAGATGTCAAATATATTTTTAAATAGTTACAAGTGTTACGATGATAAAAAACCCAATAAAAGACAATGTGAACATTTTCTTCTTTGACTATGACAACATTTTTAACCTGCTCCTTTTTTAACCTGCTTTCCTTCCCCCACTCCAGATCTAACCACTTTTTATTTTTTTCCTGCCTTCTTTTCCATCTTTCTCCATCATTTGTCCTCTTCTTCCTCCCTTTCTTTAACCTCCCATTTTCATCTTCACCCTCATCTCTCTCTCCCCTCCTTCCTTCTCCCCATCATTTCCCGTCCAGTCATACGTAACCTGCAGCTTAGGCGTTGGCTGGGTGGGATACATCATGATATGTTACGGGGTGGCCGACGCTGTCTGCTCCGTGCTGTTCGGTCGCCTCGTCAAGTACACTGGCCAGGTTCCATTCTTCTGCCTCGGTGCCCTAATCAACGTCTCACTCATCATCGCTCTCTTCATCTGGGAGCCACACTATGAAGAACTCCCCGTTTTCTTCGTGATCGCTGCCGCCTGGGGTGTTGCTGACGCCATCTGGCAAACACAGCTAAATGGTAATTACTGATAGACCTGGTTATTGCAGAACCATTCATAGAAAGAGTTTCACCGATTTGGTTTCACCTGGTCACAACATGGTATATATTCGTTTGTTTTGTGCTTCCCCAACAAAGCAGTATTCGCCATATTATGCCCAACTCTCGTAAGTTTGCAAGCACAAGCCCTTGTCAGTCAGTCGCGGTGCGCTACAGTGTCTGTATTGTGAGACTAAGGTGTTGTTGTTTTAGTTTTAAGGCGTGTGTCATTAAGTTGAGAATATTTACGCTGTTGTTATGTTATTTTTAAAAAGTTTTTTAGGCGTGTATCATTCAATTATGAAAATTTACGCCAAAACGCATTTACCAAAATTCAAAGGAAGCAGAAAAAAAGAAAGAAAAACCAAATACGCTGTACAATTTTCCGCAATTTGCATAGCCTAGACTTTAGGAATTGTGGTAAAGTGTCAAATTAGAGTACGTACCAGCAGACTAAACGTTCCTAAGCAATGGCTTTGGATTATTGATAGGAGTCACCCCCTCAACGTCCTACCAGCCTTTCAATTCAGTGGAATATTGCGTAAGACTCTCTGCTGTCATATGAAAGGTACTAGGTTCGTTCCTAATTCCAAGGTGCTTACATCCTTGGACAAGGTGTCCACATTTTGTCCCTCTCGACCCATATATGTTTATCAAATCTGTACCTGGTAATGCTTTGTTAATAATAATTTTAAGACTCATAGTAAGAAGCAGTATTTATGTCCATGTAGCTACCAAGAACAATTAAGACCGATTTGTTATTGTTTTGATTTTATACCGATGATCATTATTTTATTAGCTATTTAAACTATCAGGTCGAATGGGGCTTTTTTTAAAGCGTATTTAATCGTTGATGACTGCATTTTCACAAACGCACAGATAATCGGTTAGCGCAGGACCGAGGCTGACCCAGGTCCTTTTTTTTCAACCTCACTTGTCGTTCATTTAATACTACGGTTTACCGCGGCATTTGTGAACGAGCCTTAAAGATATTTTTTTAAATGTAACTCTTGACTTTTCTTTTTTACCCTTCCTCGGCCAGCCCTCTACGGAATCCTCTTCCCTGACGAGCAGGAGCAGGCCTATTCCAATTATCGTCTCTGGGAATCTGTAGGCTTTACAGTGGCGTTTGCCTACAGTAATTTCCTCTGTGTTTGGATTAAACTAACCATCTTGGTGTGTGTCCTTGGAGCAGGAATGCTGGGTTATGCAGGTGCAGAGCTCGTAGCGAGGAGAGATCATCGTGATAAATGATATAAAACGCATCACAAAACAATAACGAAATATCGAGAATTTAGTTTTCGAGAAAAAAAATATCCATAATATTCTTGTACAGTTCGTTTCTGTCCAGGTTTCTGTGAATATTTAAAATTTATTCTTGTGTTGATGGCATGACGAAGACAAAGGAAAGAATAGGAAAAAAAGAAAAATCGGACAAAGTGACACATTACAAATCAAAAGACATTAGGAGATTAGTTTTCGAGAAGAAAGACATCCGGAATATTCCTGTTTGGTTGTTTCACATCAAGATTTATATACATAATATGTGTAGTACGAACAAAAAAAGTCGGAAGAAACTCATTACGCTGCAAGAAAACAGGAAAATTCCCCATGGATTGTGACGAAAAATAGAACTCATCATCATTTCATCACCAATTAAATGGAGCTGTTCAGCATAATTATAATCATTATCATAACGATATACTACATTTTACGGGGGTGGGGGCAGAACCGTTGCACTCGGAAAACAGCTGCGGAGAGATTACAGACTGGAGTGCCTTTTGTCTTTTAAATTGTGTCATAGACTGTCGGTGTCACTTTTTTCATGGTTTTATTTTGGAAGCCAAAACAAGGATATGGTATACTACAGGGCTTTTCCAAGTCCGGACCGCCCGGGACAGAGTCTCAAATTTCCTTATTTATAGGAGAATATACGGAAAATTAAGAGTAGCGGCAAGGAATTAAAAGAAATTAAAGAAAAATCAAGAAAAATCAAAAGGAATGTAACAAATACTGAAAAACGAACATTTTCTATCTTTTATCATTAATTTAGTGTTAGAAACAGTGGTGGATCCAGGTGAGGGCCGAATCGGTGCCCCCCTGGCGGACTTAACAAATAAAGGGGGAGAGTGACGGAAGAAAAAGGATGAAAGAAAAAGAAAAGGATGTGAAAGAGAAAAAGATAGAGGAAGGGAGGAAAATGGAGAGACAGGGAGAGAGAGAGAGAGAGAAAGGAAGAACATGAAACTGAAATCTACAAACACTGATTACACTGATTACAACTCATCGCATCTCCGATGAGTTGGCTCGACATGCGTCTACGAAGAATGCGAAAGAAATTACAACAGAACAAAGAAAAAAAGAGAGGTTCTATAAAATTGTATTCAAGAGATAAAGAGACATGGAGTAAATTACAATTTCTATCGCTCGTGACGGCCATTTTGAATTGTCTAATTTGTTAAAAATGTAAGAATTTCGCGGACACCCGACAAAGCCTTTGCACCAAGACTCCATCCATAAAGATTGAAGTTGTTCCCAAGACAACCTTTTGTTGGATAAAATTGTCCTCAGGAGAGAGAGTGTGTGTTTTATGTAGTTTAAGCTTCTAACAACCTTATAATTTAGAAGGCAAGCTTTGTCCACTCATGTAGACATTTGATTGTTCACATAATTTAAAGCTGTCTGCTGCGGCTTGCTGCCTCACTGGAGCGAAGATAGGTAACAATGAATAGCAAGGGTCCTATTTAGATGAATCTTTCACCTTTCTTGACAAGTAGTGCTTTTCAAAGTCAATAATATGGGCATCATCCAATCGAATGCTCTGTCAAGAATCAAGGGTTTGCTCTGCTACTGCTGAATGAGATTGAATGCTCAATCTGAGGGCTCTTTTGTGCTCTATTAAAAGGATTAATCCTACGCTAATTAGGAACTCTGGCTATTCATTCATTGTGTATGTTATTGTGGGGTGTGCAAGTGTGCATGTGTACGTGTGAGGGAGGGGGGGGGGGTAGTAGTGTGTTTGGTTGGATTGGGTTATTTGTTTTATGTTACAACTGATTCCATTTTTGTTTTCATCAATCGTACAATCTATGTAATGAAAATGTTTTGAATTCATGTCAAGGAAAACGTCTGTATTTTATTTCTAAGATTAATTTGTATTGTTTGGAATCAATAAAAAAAACTATTAAAACAAAAAAGTGAGGTTGAGTGTGTTGCAGATGGTAGGGTGGGACAAGGAGGGGTGGGGTCTCATTTGTTTAATAATATAACTGATTTTTTTCATTCTTTTTGTTTAAGTCATAATTTATTCATTCAACATGCATTAAGTTAAAGGGATAGTTGAGTTCTTGTTTAAGACCGCAAATGCTTTTAAAGTGCATGGTGTTTGCTCTTATTCTTATTTATGACATTTCTTGTGCCCTTTTAGGACCTAAAATTGCTATGAAGGTAATTTTAGACCCCAGAATGTGTGAAATTTAGATAAAATACGATCATACCAATTCAGTTCCACTTAAAAAAAAAATGAGGTGACCGTTAATTAAATAATTGATTAATAATAACAATACACGGGCAGGCCGGTTGTGCGTATTATAACCGACACGAAAAAGCCAACAGAAAGCCAACATTGGCATTGGCTGGAATAAAACGTATAAGGCGCTATCTTGTTTTTTCAACGGCTGGTTCAAAATTTTTCGAATGTTTGTGGTGCCCCGCAAATATTAGAAATGGCAATATTTATGGATATTTCAGCCGTCTCTGAACCGATTTTGATAAAACAAAAATGATTTTGTCATTCAAATTGTATGTTCTTTCGAACTTGACACTCAGTTTTTCATTATCTCACAATTTTGTTCTCCATTTTTTTGTAGCGCCCTCCACAACAAAACTCAACTATCCCTTTAATTGAACTATGTTGTTATGATGAAAATGGGTTGCGGTATTTTGAATAATTATTTGTATTGTTTTGATATTGAATGAAATTCACAATAAAATAATACGGAACAACAAAAAAAAGAGGGAGAGAGAGAAAAATTCAGATAAAGACATTAAACAAGCCGCTGATGTTCATCAGTATACAAGTGTCTTTACTGTAAATTTAAAGAGCTGAGTTATTCGTATTTTGATGTGTTCAAAAATCAAAATTAATGTTGTGTATACAATAATTGATATATAGTGAACAAATAAATCGATGTCATTGTATTCTTTGATTTACCGTTTTTGTGTAATTAAGTGTTATAACTGGCAATTCAGCCACCGCAAGCGCTCAATTCTGAAAAGCTTACTAACAGTCACGTGACAGCAGGTCGGGGATGTGACGTCATCATGCGGAGTGTTGACCGCTGATCGCTGGCAGGTCGAAATGACCCGCGAATTACAATATAAACAACACGATAACATTGAAAACTACCTTTAAAAAAACTCGTTTCTGTCGAAATTCGGCAAAATGCCGACAAACTGAATCGTTTACGGATAAACTTGAACATCTGGAGACAAGACAGCATGTTTGTAAGGCTTTCCGAGTTTAAACAAGGATCCCAGCCGACGAAACAAATGGGTGAAGTTTGTGAGAAGTTATCGCAAGGATTTTACAAGTCCCGGTGTCTCTTACAACAACAGTGTAAAAATATACGCGCGCGCGTGTGTGAAGATAGCGACCGTAATGATGATCATCACCATCATAATGTGAATTACTTACATGAATTTAATGACGATCTGAGATTACAGTCTCTAACTTCACGCACGCGCACGGCCGCACCTATGCAATTGTATTGTCCAGCGGTTTGCCGTGAAACCTGTGAGAATGTGTACCGTTTATTATAATGTTTTCGGTTTTAGGAAAAATATTCCAAAAAAGATCAGAAACTTGAAACGAAACAGGTAAGAAAGATAACGTCTTTTAAATCATGACCATTATTTTGAACAATAAATATTGATGAAGATTTAGTTGATTTTTTTGTATGTTATATAAAAGGGTATCTCCACGCCAGAGTCACTGGTCAACGCCTGGATACGATTCCGAACAAAGATACAAGCTAGCAAGCCAGCGGCCATTCAATTTGCTTCCGCTTGCCACCGAGAATGCCCACACAACGACCGCCAGGGCCATCCGTGTAGCGACCAGCAACAGCAGCGCTTGAGCAATTTCGTTCACTCGCTCTGCTGTATACGGCTGGCAAAATGGCAGCCAATAATTATAAAGCCAGATCTAACGGGCATGTACTCACTAAAAACTATTCGACCCCAAGCTTTTAATAAAACTTCAATCAAAACATTAAATTACCGACAGGATATGATTGTTCAGTGGAAAGATGAATTTTGTGAAGTCGTCAAAATAGGAAAATGTTTATGTGAATTGTTTTCCAGCATGTGTGACCCATGCAACTTCCATCATCATCATCGTAACAATTTGCATGCATCGGCAGTAGACAACTAAATTCTCTGAATCTCATAGAGGAAATTGGGATTTATGCGATACATCTTTCACTCATCAAGGCTATAAGCATCTCTTTTTTCTTGAATTTTAGGAGGAATCTTATAATAGTAGTATCACCAGTCCAGATTTTGTAAGTTTTCGTGTACATATTGCGAACACATTGACCTGCAAACCATGCTAAGCATAACACACAAGTACTCTAAGAAGTGGAGATACACGATCGATCAACCCCCTGAAGAGCGCCATTATCTCTAGCACCCATACTGCAGTCTCTTGGCGTTTTGGCTCAGACATCATCCAGCCAGAAGACACCCACCCACACGGCATCACTCGTACCTTTTCACAGTACGACCCCACTCCAGCAATGGCCTCACGAGGAAGGAAAACTCTCTATGCCCATACAGGAGTTGGTGCCCATCGCTATGGGCTTGCTCCAAGCACAGTATCTGCACTCTGGAAGCGCTACTGCTTACCCAGAATGCTTTATGGTGCAGAAATACTACACTTGACCAAGAAGATGCTTTCTGATCTTGACAGAATCCAATGTCGTCTCTTCAAATATCTTCTTGGTCTTCCACCCCACACAGCCAACGAGGCGGTCTCCTTACTCGCCAATGTCCCCCCAGTGTCAAACGAGGTAGACAAGCTCTTCCCGTTCGGCTCCTCGGTAAAGTCCTACTGCTGCCTCATGACATATTCGAAAGACGACTTCTTGTGAATGTTTTGTGCCAGATGCCATCCTGCCCTACCATCAAGAGTTTCGATGAAAAGCTCACACAATACCAACCCCCTCCTCTTGAAGAGCGTATCAGCTCTCCACCTCCTCCCCACACCTGGAAGCTGATGGTGAGGAGAGGTGAGAGCTGACTTCACAGTAAAAGCTGTAAACTCAAAGTCTACTCTCCAGCTCCTATCCAACAACCTTGACCAAGCGCATAAATACTTCTTCCATCAACCATTCATCCACCTAGACTGAGACAGGCAGTTCCCATCAAGGCGCAGCTACTGAGTGGCGTATATCCCGCCCACTCACGAATACACATTATCAACCCAGAGAAATCCTCCTGCTGCGCCTGTGGAGAAACTGCTGAGACAACCATCCACGTGGTGGGTGAGTGCCCTGTCTACACTATGCTCAGAGACAACTTTATAGCTTCTCAAGCGGCAGCTCAGCAGCCTGTGTTGCAAAGTATCTTCTAGGGAGACGCTGTCCTTCAAAGGCAGAGGGGGCAGGAGCAAGGCATTTATCTCTGTCATGCTTTTGGGCAAGCTTAGTGTACTGCGCATCTCGTCTGAGCTGAGCTGGTGGTATGCCAGACAGTATTGGCAGGTTGCTGACAGATGTTGCAGTGAGTGTTCCGCTGATTAGTCTCATAGCATCATTGAGGACAACATCACCCTGTGTACATGGGTGCTGTGGCTCCAAGTAGGTGCGGCATACTCGGCAGTGGAGAAGGCAAGAGCTAGGGTGGAGGTGCGAAGGGTGGTGAAATCAGCTCCCCATCCGGTCCCTGCAAGCTTCTTTAGGAGAGACACTCTGGCTTAGGTCTTTTGAGCTGTGGCTTTGGCATGCTCGTGGAAGGTGAGGCTTCGATCAAGAATAACACCTAGGTACTTTGGTGTGGGGTTGAAATTCAGCCTAGACCCGTTCAGTGAGATATTCAGCTCTCGGTTGGCGCATCGGTTTGCCAGATGGAAGACAGAGGATACAGTCTTCGGTATGCTCATCTTGAGATGCCATCTGTTGAAGAACTAAGCAAGCATGCTCAGGTCCTTCTCCAGTGATGTTTCGATTGCCTCGAAGGAGTGGTTTGCGAACCCCGGTGCGGTGGCATCTGCATACGAATACTGCATGCATTCCCCCTTGGGCATATCAGATACATAGATGTTGAAGAGTATCGGAGCGAGGACAGAGTCTTGCGGCACACCATTGCGGATTCCCCCCCCCCCAATAATTCACCATAACATTTTTGTTTTTTAATGAAGAGAAAATTTAATGATGAAAGCCGGACGAGAGTAGTTAATGGTTATTTTTGCTATCTCATTTTCATAATACATACATATATAAATAGAAAACGAAGTAAATGAGACAACCGTATATGGGACAACCGTATATGAGACAAGAATAAATTGAATTCTCGGTCATACGGCTTCATCAGGAATTGATGAATTTATTCAATTTATTCAATCAACAGCATCATAGAAATGCAGTGCGCCAAATGCAAAGCCGCAGCGTTAAAAAGCAACGAGCTAAATGTTAAGCGCAAGCGCAAAAGGCAAAAAGAAGTAGAGAGTGGAGAGAGAGATAATGAGAGACAGAGAGGATAATAACCCAGGTAGCAAGCCCATGTGGGACCCACATGGGTCCCATATTCTCTGAAACATGGGCCCCATATGGAAAACCATCTGGGGCCCTAAGGCATCTGCACCCAAGAAGCATATGGGACCCATATAGGTAAACCCATATAAGACAGATGGGACCCAGATGGGACCCATACCAAACTGGGCCCAAATGGGTATGCCCAGCTTAATCCCATCTGGTACCCATATTGGTTAACCCAGATATATCCCATGTGGGTTAACCCAGATTTTCCCCATGTGTTTAAATCACATTTGAAATAAATCTATTCTGATAAAAAGCTGCATACAGAGGCGTAGTGCAGGAGGGAACAGGAGCATGTGTCCTCCTCCAATCTAATGGTTACAAAATAGAGGGTGAGGAAGAATGGTAAAAGGGCGAAAAAGAAGGCGTCTGGACCCCCTCCCGCATTGTCCTTGCACTAATACCCATATGGGCATATTCATATTCTACCCATATGTGTACGCCCAGCTCATTCCCATCTGGGACCCATAAGGGCTGGCCCAGATAGATCCCATATGGGTTACTAAATATTGGCCCCATATGGGATACATATATGGGTTCCATTTAATAGCCCAGATAGCACAAGTGACCCAGATCATCCCCATATGGGGCCCATATGGGCTTGCTACCTGGGGAAAAGGGAAAAGGGAAGAAACGGGCAGAACAAAAAAGTTACAGTCGTTAATTTGTTTAACTCTTTAATTTGGGCATTATTGCCAAGAAAAAATTATCAACCAATTCCTCAATATAAAGAACTCTTAAAGGTAAAGGAAAGCATCTGAGCAAGAATATCACATGACTCTTGGCCAGTTCAATCTGAAGTGATTTTTAAAGCTATGACTATGTGGGGTTGATGATGCGTTTTCTCATAATGCAAGTAAAGTAATAAAATATTGTATCATTGAAGAGAAAGACGGTTTTATCCAAATGTCAGCATGTAGGAGATGAAACTTTCAGTTTGTTCCCTGATTCATACTCAGTATCTATTTTGTTTTATTAATTTCATCCATTTCTTTGTTTATTTATATCTCTACATGTAAAACATTTGAAGAGCTATTTTCCGAAAGGAGCAAAATCTTTTGATAGCAAATGGAGATAATGATATACATTTTCCTCTATTTACCTAAAACAAAATTATTAACCTAAATTACGAGAGAAATTATGAACACATGCATTTTTAATAACAATTTTCCATAGACACCTGAACAAAATCGGGTAAACAAAGAGTTCTTTCTTAAGTTACACACATGGATCTAGTGCCTCTTGAAAATAAGCTATTTTTATGTACATAAACAAGCAATACATCAGAATACTCCAGTTCGATATTTTGGAGAAAGATTATTATGTCACAACTTATTTTTGTTTTATTGAAAAGCTGATGTAGGCCTATGTATTGTATTCAAACGTAACAGGCATAAGATAGTTAAGGTGTTTTTGAAGGTTAGAATGTTATTAAGTTTGAAGTTTTGTTTATAACACCCTTCCAATAATAATGCACCTTCTAAGACTGGTTATAGTTTTTGTTTTAAATAGTGCTCTGGTCAGGGCCTTAGGGAATATTATGCTTATATTTTAGAGCGTATCTGGTATGATAAGTATATCTGGGTGAAGAAGGAGATAATGGAAGTTTGTTGTTTGGTAGTTGGAACGTAAGTTTTATATTATGTTTTTAAGAAACAGACAGTTTGTATGAGATCAGGAGTGGAAATTTTCTGTCATTTTGAGAACCAAATTTTGCATCAGTGATATTCTGTTTCATTGAATTGAGTTTCCCGCAGAGAGGATTCAGTTGGTTTAATTAAAGAAGGAAGAGAGTCAATTCGTTTACTAATGAGAACTATGTTTTTTTAGATCTCCTCACACAGAATATTGGAATGGGTTTTTCACGATGAATGTTATTTGGAGACATCAATATTCATAAAATGTATGTTTCTATCACCAGGAAATAAAGAATTTTCTGTCTACATGAACCTTTCCTGGTTGCTTATTAATGCATTTGCCCACTGGTAACATAATACTTTCACAAGTTGATATCCCTCACCATTGGATTTTTTTTTGGTAATGTCTAAATTTCGTTTAAAAATAGATGATATCAGTCTGGTAGGCCTACACTGCAGGCAAGAGTCAGGACTAACATTTAGCATGTTATTAATTTTATTACCACTCTTATATTCTCTGAAATGTTATCTTTATTGAGGGTGACTTGAAAAAGTTAATAACTCGGAAGGGAGGGGGTGCAACCTGCCACACGCTTCTACCTCTTGGTTGCTTTGATCCATTGCCGAAAATATTTTGGCACCTATCATCCCCATCAACCACGGATACAAATCGACACCCTTGCGTATGTGTATGTAATTATGTGTCTGCATGTTTCTCTGAGTGGATATGCCTTTCTGTAAATGAACATGTTTTTGTTTATAATAATATGGGGGTGTGCCATTTAAGCAAAAGATGGAGAGTTACGTACCTTTAAGACCCTTTTCATGTACATTTACGCGATAACTAATAGGCCTGCATGAAAGCTCACAAGAATGTGCACGTCGATTGTGATTTGGTGAAATCTGTGTAATTACCGTTGTAAAACCATGGTATTTACCATGGTTTTCAGCACCATGGTTTCCATTGTTCTAATGGTGGATGGTAATTTGGACAAAGAGCCTTGGTAACCATGGTGCTGAAAACCATGGTTCTCACATGCATATTCAACGATCGATGCGCAACAAGCTACACAATCGGTATAGTTTCATCAGGGAGGTGGGAGTTACAAGGAGTGGAAACTCGAATTGACGATACCCTAGGGTATTTTTCGTTGGATTAAAACTAATCCAATGGCTGGAAATAGCAATGATCAATCTGTCACACACAGCGATTTCAAAGCCACCGAGCTAATGGTTATGCAAGGTTACGTAAGAGTAAGCCCTTTTCCAGCGCTGACTTGTAAACAAATGCGAGAGCGAGGTCATTCTGCTCACTTTGAGGTTCCATGCGCCGTGCCGACTTTTAAGCGTTCTCCCACCTCCCCAGCTCATCGCCCTTTTAGGCAAAGACGTACGAGAAAAGCTATATCAACGCTTTATGGCTGCGCAGTGGTCGCTGGTTAACTCTACACGTGCGCATTACGGTTCTAAACAAAAAGTATTCTTCCAGCAGTATTCGAGTCTTTGTTTCAGCGAAATCGGTCAAGAAATAACGATAATACGATGGGAGTACGATTATTTTATGAAATTTATACATAAATATGAGATATGGAATGCCTATAACTTCCGACAAAAAGTGCACATTGATTCATTTTCGATCGAAAAGAACAGACTTCAATCTTGCAACTGGTTTTAGTCCCATGCATGTGTTCCTGCGTTTTTTTTCGTGATTTTTTTTAATTCACACAAATTTCGAAAAATCCAAAGATTCTCGGGTTTCTACCCGGAAGTAAAGATATTCTCGTGCATATCGATCGATAAAGTGTTATTTACAGGAACACAGAGAGTGCCTATTGATTCGGGAGGTATAATGAGTAAATAACTTGTCTTGACCTAGACCGAAGATTTCTGTCTCTTTCGTTCGTTAGCCTCTGATTTGGGTAGGGTCGGCTCTCTTTAGAGACAGAAGCCGACCATAGCGACTGCACAAACTACTGCTCGCGTCCGAGCAGTAAACTTATTCCCAAAATACTACATTTTACCCAATGCATATCCGATGCATTTATTATTGTAAATTAGGCCTAGGCTAAACTACATCGGTTCCACTTACCAGATTGACTGTATGATGCGTTTAAGGGTCTTTTTCCGGATTTTCATCGCCGAAAATGAGCTCCGTGTTGAAATTCTTGCTTACTGCGATGGAAGGAAGATGACGTCATCCATTGACAGTAACAGTTTAAAATACGGCTGCAAGAATTTCAGCACGGAGCTCATTTTCGGCGATGAAAATCCGGAAAAAAAGACTCTTAAACGCATCATACAGTCAATCTGGTAAGGTAAAATGTAGTATTTTGGGCATAAGTTTACTGCTCGGACGCGAGCAGTAGTTAATTACAATGCAGTCGCTATGGTCGGCTTCTGTCTCTAAGAGAGGAGCCGACCCTACCCGAATCAGAGGCTAACGAACGAAAGAGACATAAATCTTCGGTCTAGTCTTGACCTAGAGTTTACTTGACAAGAAAACTAATACAAAAATCAAATAATATATATTATACAGTCGGTCAATTAGTCTCTAGAAAACAACAACAGTAATGAAAATGCTGTAATGATGATGGTAGTAATAACAACAAGGTGGAACTTGGAGTCGGAGTTGGACTCTTCAAAGTTCCAGCTTGCTGGTTATTTGTAACTCCCACCTCCTAGGCCCTGGCCCTGCATGTTTGCACTACGCGCGCTACACTCGACCTGACTTCCGGGTTAGCGCTGTCACTCATCAGCGATGCTCGATTTACGAGTGCTGCTGGTGCGCTCGCGCGGCAGTAATTTGATAATCTAAAAAAACACTGCGTTGTGTCGGCTTGACGCATGGGATCAAAGGGACAGCTTCGACTTTCCACTCCTTGTAACTCCCACCTCCCTGGTTTCATGCATCACGAAGAGATACACGGCAAATGACGATCGACTCACGTAATGTGGTGTAGCAAATGCACGATGCAACGGGTACGGCTTACCCCGTGTTAGGCATCTTGCTTATGATATGATTTGTAGCAACTACACAGGCAGGCCAGAGAGATACACAGCAGATGACGATCAACTAACGTAATGTGGTGTAGCAAATGCATGATGCAACGGGTCGGGCCTACCCCGTGTTAAGCATCTTGCTATATGATATGCTTTGAAGGCCACTGCGTGTACGTATGTGTATGCGATATGCCATTGATTGTATATGCAGCTGTCTGGGATTCTGGGCTTCCCGTCCACGTCCTAACTTAGAGATTAGACGTAGACCTAAGCATAATTAAATATAAAGTAGATTCTACATCGGCTTAACTTTAAATACCCCACCAAAACATAGAGTGTCCGTTGGTGGCCATCGTAGGAGAAAGTGAGGTAAGATGAGCCAGTGGGTAAGTTGAGCCACCCCTTGTTACTAGGAAACTGTTTGAAGTGAAAACTGGTTTGCACCCTCAGGACATTAAGGACATTAATTTACATCGCTGGAACTACCTTTGTCACATGGGGGCAGAATGATAAGAAAGTTGTCGTTATTTTGGGGGTTTACACAGTTTGTTGATATTTTCTTATTACTATAGATATAGAGTGACTATACCTTCCCAATTGGGATCTATCAAAATTGCTTGTTGTGAATGGATGCTACAGACTAAAGCGGATTTTTGTGTAAAAACCTTTGAGCCTCTTTGAACTGTAAAATAAAATGCTGTGTCAAGTTGTCAAAATGCCGTGTGTGGGTTAAGATGGGACTTTCCGTTGGGGCAAGTTGAGCCCTGGCTTAACCATTGTGTGGCTCATCTTACCCTTGTGTGAATCATTGTGTAATTTTAAAACATATAGTTAAAAGGAAGAAATGATGATTGACAGCAATACATGCCTTGATGTACATGTAATAAGTATAGGTATAAGTATAAGTATAATCATTTATTATCCATATCAGGAAATTTGGTGTTATTCTAATAATTTCATTTCAGATGCCAGAATGCCACGAAATGCCATGGATCAATATACCCCATGACTGGGGTAAATTGATCCAAATTACTTTTTTTTGGCGGTCCACCAGACACATATAAAATGAGTTGCTTCACAGGTGAATAGATGAAAAGAGAGAATGGTAGTTGTACTACATTACTGTATTTAACCCATAACTGTAGTACCTATCTATTGGTAGTATGGAGCCAAAATGTAAAACTGGCTCATCTTACCTCACTTGCTACCATTTATTTAGCGTAGTCCCGTCCGTTATTAATCGCGACCCGTTTCCAAATTTTCCAACTCGAGAACGTTAATGTGGTTACTTTAAGATTTAACTACTTGCTCTATATTATCTCTCACATATCTAATTACCTTATTTTCAGTGTGTTATACGTACATGTTCGTTCTAATGATTTACCCTTGAAATCGTGAGAAATCAGTGTGATTACTGTCGGTATCTAAAGAATATCCACTCCAGCAAAGAAAAGCAGAGTAAATGCTAATGCGGATTGATCTTTGGCGCTGTATACTTGCAGAGAGGCAGCAATTGCACACAATACACACATTGAACACAATGGCACACTAATGCACACAATAAATACGAAGTGGCTGATCGGCAAGTTTGACAGTAGACTCACGGTTTGAATTTTCAAAGTATTCTTTCTAACATTGGTAAGTTGAAAAGATTGTATTTTACTGCTATCTAGGTGTCTTCAATTGTCACTTAAGTGCCAATTTTGAGTGAACTCAGTTGAGTTTTGTACAGTGGTGTTTGAAATGTTGAGAATAAATAGAGGTTGTCTAAACAGTTTTTAATAAACAGCCAGGATAGAAATGCAGCTATGTGTGAGAATAACTAGAGTTGGATCGGGAACTTATGCGGGAACTTATGGTGTCCTCTAAATGGCAACTAAAGTTGAGTGGGGAACATATGGTTTCCTCTAATTTGCAAATACAGTTCTTGGTGGTTTTCATTTATATATCTATTTACAACCCCCAGAGTCCCACGGATTTTCCGCGGGTCCTGCTCGTTGGTTATAATTGTCTTGTCAGTGTTGGCTGCTCTACTTATCCTCCCCCCTCTCTATCTTTTTCTCTCCCTCTCCCTCTTTCTCTCTCTCTCTCTCTCTCTCTCTCTCTCTCTCTCACACACTCTCTCTCTATCTCTTGCGCTCTCTCTCTCTATCTCCCTCTCTCACACGCTCTCTCTCTTCTCTCACTCTCTCTCTCTCTCTCACACGCTCGCTCTCTCTCTCTCTATCTCCCTCTATCTCACGCTCTCTCTCTTCTCTCCCTCTCTCTCTCTCTCCCTATCTTTCTCCTTCTCTCCCTCTCACTCTCTCTTTCTTGATCACTCTTTCTATATCTCTCTTTCTCTCTCACTCTTTCTGTTTCTCTCTCTCGCTATATCTTCTATCCTTTTCAATCTTTCCATTTTCCAGTGGGATGCATGTGAACACGATTGCAAAGATTTTCGAGAAAAAAGTATGTTTAAAGAATTTAGTATTAAGTTAATCGAGACAATTTTGTAAGAATTTGCTTCCAATATCATAACCATTCAAATTACACCTGATATTTCATTTCAGAATAGACACTTATTAGTTTGAAGGTAAGAAGTCAAGATGTTAAGAATTTAGACAAACAAGGTGTAATGAAGATTAAAAAAAGCTGGTCAGTGAAAGATGTTTGCAGGGTGTGCACGGTCACATATAACATTTTTGGACCGCTGAAAGGGGTTTTATTTTCCCAAGGAGTTACGTCTTGACGTGGTTAGATATGTTCTGGGAGGCACGCTATTGTATCCTTGAAAAAAAGCACCACTGACCAACAGCCTTGTTGTTTACCATAAGTCAGAATAAAAACCTATGAAGAAAAAAATACGTCAGTGGAAGTAGACGTAGACGTGGATCACTGTGTGACTTCTTCACATTCAATACATACGTGTGGGAGCGCGTTACCAGTTTTTCCGTTGCTTTTAAACATTTTAGAATGGCAAATACTCACGTGTATTTCCAGTTACTACTCATTATTTCACTTATGTCAGCTTGCTTAATATTTGTGATCCAGTATCCGCAGGATCATGCAAGATGGACACAGACTCTGAAGGAAGGTCCTAACCACCTTCCAACAATAAAAAATAGCCTGGTGGATATGTCTAAACTATCAACAAATTTGAGACATTGGAAGCATTCTACAGCAAATGAGACGCAATTTACGGAAAAACAGGCCCAATCTATGGAAAACACGAAGAAATTGATTGCCAACAGACTCAGAGGGAGCGTTGAAAAAGTAGAATATGATGTTCAAAACATGGATGTTAATTTGACTCTAAACGCAATTACTGAGGTTCCTTTGAAGAAAATCGCCTCATCTACAAGATTCAACGAGCTCTGAGGTATCCGGATGATGAATGTGTTATCAGGGTTGCCAAGTATTGCGCCAAACGTTGCGATCATTTAGTGCAAGGCAATCACTCAAGAAAATGGACGCGATTCGCTTGTGATTTTGTCAGTTCTTGTCGTATAGAAACCCGTTTCGTGGGGGATTTAACGACCGACATCATGCAGACCGTCGATGTGCTCCTCGTTGTCGACTCGCTCCACGATGGACTGCAGCTGAAGACTTTGATGGACATACGTTCTCAAGGACAACTCTGGGTTCTTTACTCCAGAGAAAACCCTATTCACGATGCCGAGTATGCTCCTCCAGGTCTAATGGGAAACCCTTTTAATCTTACCATGACCTACTCGAGAGACTCGGATATACCTTTCCCATATTGCTTTTTCGAGAAAAAAAAAGTTCGCCCTCCTCCCATACCAAAAAAGACTAAATTGATAACGTGGATGGCTTCTAATTGTCGACTTTTGTCTTGGCGACGAGGGGAATTCGTCAAGGAACTTCAGAGACACATTTCGGTTGATACCTACGGCAAATGTGGCGACATGGGACGGCTCTCCTACGAGGATACTGAAAAACCTTGAAGCAATACAAATTCTATCTAGCTTTCGAGAGTAGTGAATGTCGAGATTACATCACGGAAAAAATCTGGAGAACTTGTCTCCTCCAGGGTATTGTACCGATTGTTTATGGAGCAACACGGGAGAATTATGAGAAAGTGATGCCTAGGAATTCTTTCGTTCATATCGAGGATTTTAGCAACATGAGCACATTTGTTGATTACATTCACGCTCTAGACTCAGATGAAGACCGTTACAGGACATATTTTGATTGGAGAACAGAAGGTCACGTCAATTGTATATCTGCTAGAAAATTTATAATGATTTACCCTGAAGTGTCTTTGTGTTATCTTCTAAGGAAACTGATCCATGTCTACATCCATCCAGAAACATCGTGGAAGAAACAGACGCCAGACTTCGCATCCTGGTGGAGAGGACAATGTCCTGAAATAAACGCCAAGAGACATATCTTAGGATTCCCTGTTCATCAATAAAGTAATACCTCACGTTAAATCATTGTAATGAGAGTATTATGATTGTTATGATAATAATCATAATAATTATCATGATGATGGTGGTTACAATTTGCTGTGAAATATAGGTAAATTACTTCACAAAAGACATTAGTGGGTAGGGATTCGAACCCCGTTCCACATGTTCCTCGAACATGATGAACTTCATTGTCCGGGAACAACATAACTTAACATATAAATCACGACACCTTCATTGTATCTTATTTGAAACCCAGAAAATTAATGGGTATAAACCATTCATATGCCTGCCCTTTAACAAGGAACACCATAGCAACTATTTTCGAAAACAAATATCTCGAGGGCAATTTTGTATGTCCCATATAAATCACATTCGGAGTAAGTAATATTTATTTATTTATTTATTTTATTTATTCATGATTTCTTTCAACAGGGTAGTCTCATTTAGTTCCACTGGAAGCCAGTGGATCTGTTTTCAAGAAAGCCCTGCATAATTCAGTATAAAACCACATGTATAATAATGCAATAATAAAAAATTGTACATACATGTGAAATATCAAATTTAACATATATCTTTTTAAAATAACACTATTTGAATCATACAATATTTATTATCAATTATTTATTTTAAAAATACAATATACAATGTACGTAATTGTTCGCACTTTTAAATACGTGACGCACAAGGTATCGAAATTGCTTATGATTGAATTTTTCAAAGTAGTGTTAAAGGCACTATGTGCCATTTGCAGGCAATAATATCGTAAAGATGCACGTGCACATTTTGAAATAATAATTGCTTTATTTTTGTTGTATGCTATTTTCTTAATCAGACCTTCTAAAGGTTAATTGAATGTGCCCATCCAAGCGTGAAAGTTCAAAACTTGATCTTAATTGATGTTGGTATTGAATTTCCTTTAATATGATATTATATTTAATTATATTTAATGGACGGTTCATGTGAAAACTTTTAACAATCAAGAGTGTCTACATTCAATTGTTGCTAAGTGTATTAATATGATATGATATAATAATAATATAACATAAATGTAGGCTTGTAATTATATTAAGATGTTTAGGCCTGTGTTGCTATTAAGTTTCAATAATAAATATGATAATTTAAAAAGAATTTTTAAAGTAGACATAGAATGATTGACAGTTATAAACATTGAACGACTGAATGAATGAATACATGATTGATTTATTGATTGATTGAATAAATCAATGAATGAATTACTGACAGTTAGAAACATTGAACGACTGAATGAATGAATGAATACATGATCGATTTATTCATTGATTGAATAAATCAATCAATGAATGATTGACAGTTATAAACATTGAACGACTGAATGAATGAATACATGATCGATTGATTCATTGATTGAATAAATCAATGAATGATTGATTTATTGATTGATTGATTGATTAATCAATTGCTTGATTGATAAATTGATTGATTGATTGATTGAATGATTGACTGAATGATTTGCATGATTGATTGAGTGAGTGGGTAGGCGAATGATTAGTTCACTGATTGAATGATTGAATGGACGAATTAATTAATTAAGTAAAGCTTAATTACATAATTGATTGATTGATTGCTTTAATCACTTAATGATTAATCTTTTGATTGATTGACTGTTTGATAAATTGGGGAGTTTTTTTTTTCTTCTGATAAAATTGTTTGATGATGCTACCACTCCCATAGCTGGAATTTTTTGTCTGATCAATGGTAACAGTAAAAGGGAATGAGGAGGAAGAATTACTTTTGCTTTAACACGACCAAATTAAATATCATTTTGACTCATTATGTAGATTTTGAAATCTATCATATTCATTAAATGGATAAGTCTAAAGAATAAAAACCAGAATTTGTTTTAGAGCTTACTGTACAAGTAAATGATTTGGGTTGATTTGATCTGGTCAAGAAAAGCATAGAGTTTTTATATTCTACACCAGTCTACTAACGTTCTTCTCTTTACCAATAAATTAATGAATACGTAATAGATAAATATATATATAGATAAACAAACAAATGAATTAATTATTGAATGATCAAATAAATAGGTAAATATAAAAATAATTTGAATAAAGGAACAATGTGTGTCTCGTTAACCCTGATGCCTAAATATCTTCAAACAAAATTAATTGACATTAAGTTCATAAAAGAACAACATTTTCCAGGACGTTATAACTAAACCAAGGTCCTCACCAAATAAATAGCGAAATTCCGACATTCCTTATCAAACAATATCATGATTCCTGAGAACTTTTCCTTCCTTCATTTTATATACAACATTGCAATAAAAACGGGTTAGTTTCTCGTCATTGCTTGCCAAGAGATGTGCGCACAATACGTGTGTGATTTTTTTTTTCTTTTTCGAATACAATAAACATCATAGACAAACGTAATCATCGCAAAAAGTGTTACAAATACATGTGATCCTTGTTGAAAACATTTTCTTGTCTAGCAGATTTTATCTCTCGGCAGTTTGATCAAGTCTAAAGTCTCTCGTCATTAGTTGATTCATCGCTGAGTTATTGCAAGTCTATTAATCATTAACAACAAGCGGGCGACGCACAGATAAAGTTGAATATTAACCAGCCAGTGTTGACAGCACAAAACAGAACAAATATTACTGTGAAGGTAGACTTATTCCAAGGAATCCACTTCTCGTCAAGAGTTTACATTTTTGTCATTTTTGACCCATTTTCGTCATTTCTGACAAAATGTTGTACATTCCTACGATTGGAAGATCGGTAGACCCTTTTCAGAAATCTTCCGACTTTGCCATCAAGTCTGATATTCTCACACGAATAGATCAAATTGTTGTTGTTTTTAATACGTACTCGTAGCATATCTGATGACTTGATGGAGGCTAAATTTTTGACCTGGCAGTGTCAATAATTAATGGAATATGCGACCTTTCCTTTTGTATTTCCTCATAAATTTTCTTCGCCATTTTGAATCCCCGCTAGAGCGCGCGAATAACATAGATCGACTAGTGTATTGGATGGTACACACCCTTGTACTCGCTAGGGCTGCTGTTTGATACAAGAAATGATTGGAATCATGGATGAATGTACTAGACTTGGTGGAAACTAGAGTATCTGAGTGACATTCAAAAGGAGGACCCAAAAAAGGATTACGTTTTAGGAAAAAACAGAGGAAGTGTGTTGAATATTAATTATCATCTCCTAAGCCCAACAATACAACAGGAAATTTCTCTTAACCAGTCGCATAGTCGTAATCATCGACCATGAGTCGTATCATTCAAGCCCTAATCGCCATCGGCATCTTCTTTTTCATTGGCATCATTATTTTCGTGCCTTCTTTGGTGATGACCATCGAACCGTTCTCCAACTGGGGCCAGTTCGAGTCCGTGGACTGTGGCGAGACTGTCGAGGATGACCGCATCAACTGTTATCCTGATCTCGACCGGCCCACTCGCCGTCAATGCCAGCTCAGAGGATGCTGTTACCAGAGAATAACCTGGGATCGCTTGAATAAGATTCCCGAGTGCTACTTTCCTATAGGCGTCGGTTACCGGGTCATAGGGGATCGTAAGGAGATCTCTGAAGGATTTCAGTTAGAGCTTCTCAGGCTACATACACCGAGGTTCTTCTACGAGGAAGTAGAAAACCTTCGATTTAGAGCAGAGTTCTACAAGGAAAACATCCTTCACATGAAGGTAAATCACCTCGTCAATATTAGTTTATTTCATTTAATTTGAAATTATATATCTTAAAGAAATTTATTTTGATTTTCGTTTGTATATGCTAAATCATAGCAATTTGGTAGCTTAGCAACATAATATGTAAAGGGAAGGTGTGAGTTATGGTAGAGGTGCATGAAGCAGATACATTTGTAAGCCTTAATTCTCATTCTTTGTATGCTAGTTCGGAAGATTATCAGAGTAGAATTTCCCGTAAAAAGAAGTGCTCTAATTCACATGCTCTTATATTCTTAATAATACTTGAAAAAGCTGAACAGTTTTGAACCAAACTTCCAAGCCACATGGGTGTGTAATAGTCCCAGATACCAATTTCTGAGTGCAGTGCATGGGATTTTCAGCACGAATGGGTCACTTTCTGTTAAGAGAGAGGGAGAGAGAGAGAGGGGGACATAGATATAGATGGAGGGAGAGAGAGAGAGAGAGAGAGATAGGGGATGGGGACATAGATATATATGGAGGGAGAAAGAGAGATAGGGAAGGGGAACAGAGATATAGATGGAGGGAGAGAGAGAGGGGAGGAACAGATATATAGATGGAGGGAGAGTAAGAGATATGGAAGAGGAACAGAGATAAAGATGGAGATAGAGAGAGAGATAGGGAAGGGGAACAGACATATTTTATGGAGGGAGAGAAAGAGATAGGGAAGGGGAACATATATATATAGATGGAGGGAGAGAGAGAGAGGGGGGCATAGATATAGTTGGAGGGAGAGAAAGAGAGAGACAGAGAGGGTGTGAAGGAAGGGGAACAGAGATATAGATAGAGGGAGAGAGGGAGAGAGAGGGGAGGAACAGATATATAGATGGCGGGAGAGTAAGAGATATGGAAGAGGAACAGAGATAAAGATGGAGATAGAGAGAGAGATAGGGAAGGGGAACAGACATATATATATATATGGAGGGAGAGAAAGAGATAGGGAAGGGGAACATATATATATAGATGGAGGGAGAGAGAGAGAGGGGGCATAGATATAGTTGGAGGGAGAGAAAGAGAGAGACAGAGAGGGTGTGAAGGAAGGGGAACAGAGATATATATAGAGGGAGAGAGGGAGAGAGAGGGGTATAGATTTAGATGGAGGGAGAGAGAGAGGGGATGAAGGGGAACAGAGATTATAGATGGAGTGAGAGAGAGGGGGGAGGAAGGGGAACAGCGATATAGATGGAGGGAGAGAGAGAGAGAGAGAGAAGAAAACATGAGCTTGTGCTCTTGTTCATCTCCATATCATATTTTTAATATCAAATCTGATGGATTTTTTTTGCTACTTCTTATACGAATTTTTAAATATTTAATTATTAACTGTATAGTTTATGTACAATGTATCTCGACCACAATATTTAGCTTTACAATATGTGAATCATGGATCATTTTTCATTTGTATTTTAATCAATTGTTCTAAATTTAGACCAACAAGGTACCGGACAACCTGAATTATATACATGAATATTTTTTGTCTTTCTGGAAATAATTCACCCCTCCCCCTTGATTCAAAAAGCTGGATCTGCCCCTTGTTATCATTATTAATAATATCATTATGATTAACTGATTAACATGAACTTGGCTTGAGAAAGTCAGCAAGAGTGGATGAGAGCTTGCCCACTATATTTTAAAGTTGTTAGAAGCTTGAACTACACATTATGATTACCCCAATCAATGAAAGATTTCTGTATCATGATTATAATTACTGTACATTCATTGGCCTATGACTATAGTCAAGGAGTTACCAGCACTCCTTGCTATAGTAAACCGATACTGAGTGACACGGCATTATGTGAACCCACTTGTTACGTGTATTTAGTTTTGTTTGAAAAGCGATAACATCGGTACTTGTTTGCCTGTTTTATAGACGATGATTCAAAGTGTAAACATACCATATTCACGTACCGCTTTAGGATCGTCACTAAACGTTTGCATATTTAAGCGAATATCGTTTGTCGTTTTTCTAGAAAGAATGAAGAGTTGGGATGCATGCGCGAAATGTCTGGCTTAGAATTAAATAACAATCATTTACCGAACCCCCGACCGAACCATGACGATACAAATTCGGACGTTCAGTATACTAAGTGATGTAGTTCACTCAGTTACAATCATTATCTATTTAACTCTCAGTTATATTTTTGTTAATGGTTGACCATTAATTTGACTTCTTACAGAATCTGTTGGATTTTGCTCCTTACAATTTAAGGCAGCTTGATAATAATAAATAAAAATAAAAACGTTGCTTATAAAGCGCTTACCACCGAAGTCTCTAAGCGCTATGAACATTTTATTCAATGCCACCACTATGTCAAAATGAATATTAGTTAATCTTTTTTACGCTTTTAGTATCATATAAAACAAAAACAATTAAACGAACAACATAAATTTATTTTAAAAAACCCTTTTTTAAAATCAAAATGGAGGCACTTTGATTTCAGTTCCTTCCATAAATAGCACTACGTGTGCAAATGCTTCGAACTTTTGTCATACTAATATTTGGAATAAACTCAAAGGAAGCAAAGGTCATATTTTAAGCAGCATCATTATTGGATTAACATTTAAAATGATATGACTCTATAATAGCTTTAAAGATAAAGTTGAGTTCTGGTCATGCGATTGCATTGTGAGAGAAACGGTGTGAAATCGATCAGAAAAAGTTCATCATGTAGCATACAAGTATTGGTTTGTACTGCAAGTTTCTGGAATCATCAAAATGATAAGAAATTTGGCACAGTCTTGGTATAAGTAACAAGCACTGTACATAGAAAATGTATATGGGACTATACTCAAACATGTGGCATAAAAATGTTTTTAAGCTGTTACATGTCATATTTAGAATATGAAGGCATTTGAAGAGCCATGCTTTTCAGGGAACATTTTTTCTCCGATGTTCTTCCACACTTGCATATTTACAATGAAACGCTCACAAATAATTGTTCACCTCTCCCCAGAACTCAACTTTCTCTTTAAGTGTCACATGGTCCGTAGGATTTCGAAGAAAAAAACATTGAATTATGAAATTATATAGAGCTTGACTTACCTTTTAATACGGCATATTAAATGACTATCATTACATTGTCACTACCCTTAATCATATCATATTCAAACTTTAACAATTCCAGATAATGCAGTAGCGCAAAGTAGTTCTAGCCAATGGGAGGGGAAAGGGGGCACCTGTCTTACGACGTAGATGAAATGCGAATCAAGTAGGCCGCATATTGTGGGGACGATGTGGAGGGCCGTATCAGTTCTTTTCATGTTTGCTCCCCCCCCCCTCTTCTATTTTTAGTATTTGATGGGGAAGGGCGCACGTCCCCACGTGCCCCCTGTCCCCTGCCAATGTATAAGCTGCGACACTGTTTTAATGTATGATTGTATTTAGGGATTATGTGTTACGGTTTCGAATACTGTTTATCATTGTTATAATTATTATTATCATCATTATTATTATTATTATTAGTAGTAGTAGTAGTAGTAGTAGTAGAAGTAGTAGTAGTAGTAGTAGTAGTAGTAGTAGTAGTAGTAGTAGTAGTAGTAGTAATAGTAGCAGTAGTATTTGTATCATTATTGTTATTATCATTGTTATGATTATTATAGATTTTAACATTTTCATCCTCATCATCATCATCTTAATTATTTTGATGCAGATGTACGAGTACCGCTACGTTGACAGGAATGAGATCAAATATGCGGAAAGAGAGGATAGGACATGGAAGCCGCGCTACGAGGTTCCTCTCGAATACCCAAAGACCACACTGAAGAACAGCTGGCCCGAGTATGAGATTGTCTATGAGAGAAGCCCATTTACATTCAAAGTCATGAGGACAAGAACAAATACACCACTGTAAGAACAAATAATCGTGATGTTTCTCTTTTTCTATAATTAAGATTGGTAGGATGCGACCGTCATTGTTGGTCAGTTTTAGAGCGTCAAGTAACGCCTGGCTGGAATGCTCCCCAGGGAGTGGAGATTGTGCACACAGTGTGTGCGGGCAAGCACTGAATCCAATGACCGGGGTAATCGTATATCTGTAAAGCGCTTAGAGACATTTGTATTAAGCGCTATATAAAAGCTGAATATTATTATTATTATTATTCATATACCGCATAGTTAACATCTCTATGCGCTTACAGCAACTGTACAACGCATGAAATCATCGACACTTGCTCATGCGTCTATTCAACCTGATACCCAACAATATCTATTTTGGCGTCTTGAATAAAAAGTGTTCGGAGTAAACCCGAGTTACCCGACCGCAATATACGATCTAACTGCGATCCGATTTTGGTAGTATTGGAAATAACATTTCACACAAACATTCAAACCTCTTCGTATTAAATCGAGGTTGTGAATATCCATATGAATAAGAAAATCGGAATTGCAAGCCTCCGTATTGGAAGAAAGACACAATGCGGGTCCTAGTCATAGTGATGTCAGAACATTCATGCTATACGTGGCTTTACGGTTGTTTCATCGCAAAGCATGCCGGGACAGATTTCTAGTACGGCAGTAGATTTTCACCTTCGCCGCGATCAGCTGTTCCATTGCCAACAACGGGATTTTTATCCTGTCGAATCAACATGACATCATAATCTTGTACAGGATCCGTTATTCTGCAGTGATTTTCTTTCATTCCAGTATCATTTGTAAGGTAAGAAACCAAAGTCTATGATTATGTATTTTTTATGACGATCCTTCAACCTAAAACACGAATGTTTAGCAACTTAAAAAGGCAAACCACCGACGCAAACTGCACACACACACACATTTGAACATATGGGACTACATATCCATACAAAGGAACCCACGCTTTATTTTTTGAAGGATCATCATAAAAATACATAATCACAAACATCGGTTTCTTACTGTACAAATGATACTGGAATGAAACCGCAGAATAACGGATCCTGTACAAGATTATGATGTTGATTCGATTATGATTGATTGTTTACGATTGGAAGCCCATTAATTCAACTAGGAAGGTATACAATGGACGGAAATGTTAATTTTATCATTCATATCATTACTCTGATCCTCAATCATGAAAATTACCGCTTATGTTTTTAATTTCCATTTCCAATGCTATCATAGCAATTATTGTAGCTTCAGATCTCAGTTCTATATCAAAGTGTGCAGTGGGTTTTATTAAGGTTTCCAACAAATCGAAAGCCATTTGACTCTCAACCAATCAGAATCAGATTACAAAATAGTACTCCAGTTTCATTATCCGATGTGTCTTATTTAGCGTATTAACACGCAGCTCGTTATGCAAGACTTTTTAATTAACCCATAATTTGTTATATCGTTTGAATATTGTAGAAGCTCTAAAATTTTAAGATTTTGATTGTATATCTGTTAAGGAGAAAAAATGAACCTTTCTAGTTTATTTTTTCCAGAATAATATTTACGAAATGTTCTTTTCATTTAAATTGAAAAATGTTTAAAAAACACGATCGCAACTATTTTCGAGAAAAAAACCCTTCCCTTCCCGTCTCTCTCTCGCTCTCTCTCTCTCTCTTATCTTCTCTTCTCATCTCTTCCCTCCTCTCTGCTCAGTTTGGACACGAGCATCGGAGGTCTGGTGTTTGAGGATCAGTTTCTTCATTTGTCAGCTAGACTTCCTAACAGTATGATGTATGGCCTGGGGGAGCACAGCAAATCCAGGTTTAGACATGAGGTCAATTGGCATACCTACGGTATCTTCTCTGCAGATAACGAACCGGATGTAAGTGCACCATTTCGGAAAGAAAACAAAAATATAGGGTTGCAATTAGCAGATCGATTATGAAAGTTTAAGAAATTAATCAATGGATATCTGATTGCTTTGAAGATTTTAAGCAAAATTGGTTGTGGATGAAGGTAATATATAAGTACAAATTATTATGATACAAGGTTTCTATAAATAAAATTTTTGCCACGCGAAATATCATAAATGTAGATTGTATATATACTGTACATACACACAAAAAGAAAATAAATGAAAACTGTATCAAACTAACCTAAAATAAAAGAAATTAATAAAGAAATGGCTCCATGAGAAATACTTTGAGAGTGATGACAGCCTAGCAGCCTGAAATGATCACTTACACCATCACAAGTATATCACAGTTACTGCAATTAAGTTTTCATTTTGTTTGGGTCTTGTGTGTGTGTGTGTGTGTGTGTGTGTGTGTGTGCGTGTGTGTGTGTGTGTTTTTTCTCTGAGTTCCCTTTTTGTGACTCACACTGTAAATGATTCAGTTCCTAAATCAAAATCAATTCTGTACCTGCATGAAATACCATTTTGATATTTTCTTCTTCAGGAAGATCAGTACAAGAATCTTCACGGACATCATCCTTTCTTCATGGCTATCGACGATCAGGGAGACGCTTTTGGTGTGCTCTTTGCAAACAGTAATGCACAGGGTAAGCAATCATCAACCTCATCGTCGTCATCATCTTTACTATCATCAACATCATCATCATAATATTAATCGTCTTTATCACCAACACCATCATCATCGTCACCATCATCATCATCATCATAATCATCATCATTAACCATCACCGTCATCATCATCATTACCATCATCATCATCATCATCATCATCACTGTCATCATCACTATCATCAACATCATCATCAACGTCATCATCATCATCATCTATTCACCATCATAACTGTCATCATCTTCATCATCACCATCACCACCATCATCATCATAATCACCATCATCACTATCACCATCATCATCATCATCATCTCCATTACCATCATCATCATAATAATCAATATCATCATACTATAAATTAACAAAAATAATAATAATTTACTGTAATTAAATAATTTTTCTTACTCCTCTTCGTGAATTGATTGTGACAATATAATTCATTCGTGATAGGTAAAGTTCCCATAACTTTATTTTATCTATGTCTCTGTTTAAAGTTCTGAGAAGATGTAAACTTTATCTTTTAAGAATAAATCATTCACTGAAAAGAGATAAATCCAATTATTCCAACTTTATGGACGACAGTCTTTGTCTGACCAGTGTAGCATCATCAGCACCAATGCTGTTCTTTCTTAGGCCCCGCTGTGATTGCCAGTGGCAAATGTAAGTCTTGCCAAAGGATGTTAGTGCCAGGTTGGGATTCGAACTTTGAACCCTTGTATTGAGAGTCAAGCACTATACCACACCGTCTAAACACAATCATGTAAGAGTATTTTTTAACCATGAAGTCCAATCGCGTGGCTACTGTGGAAACTGATAGAGAGAGAGAGAGAGAGAGAAGGTCGAGTACTTGTAAAGATTTCATGAGCTTTCTGAGACTCGTTACTTTTTTTTTGGGGGGGGGGGATATGACAGTAGAAATGTCACGATTAAAAAAAAAAGCTTTTCAAATACCCTGATAAACAGCTACAATCTTTTGACTAAACTGTAATGCCATATGTGTGCCTATATAGTCCCATTGTTCCCGTTTGTGAGTGCAGTGCGTGTGATTCCCAGCAATAACTGAGTCATTTTCCGTTTTGTAAAGCACAATCACCCTTTCCTCGTGTTCACAATAGCTTCCAGAAGTTACACTGCTATGTCATAGCATGACCAGGAGTCAGTTATCTTTTAACCAAAGGGATGTATACACTGTTATCCCCGAGAAGAAAACGAGGTTCCATAGCAACAACAAACTACAAACAAACAAACCTTCATTTAAAAAAAGCATTTTGTCGTAACGCTAAAACGTGCAACCATAACAAACACACACACATATATATATATATATATATATATATATATATATATATATATATATATATGTTGTTTCATAACACTTTGACCTTTCATCAATTACCCCTGACACATTCCTGTATCGCGACATTTTGAATTTTATGTAAAACACCCCTTGATTAGTGACTCTTCTTTCAGACATCAATAGTTATAATAGAAAGTACAAACACATATCAAATCATCAAAGAATGCGTTATACCCTCAGTAATCCGTTTTATAAACAGAAACTTTCCAAGTCGACCCTTCTCCCAATACTATTCATTTGGGTGTTCAATCCGATTATGTGTTTTGTCCTAATATATAGACCGAAAAGCTCTAGTTCTATACATCTATTTTGTCTGACCTATTTAAGACGCTCTTTAAAACAAGGTACCTTTCAATGGCAATTGCATCTACAAGTATATGTTTTTGTTATATTACTTTAGTATGTTTCTCGAGTGTAAGATGACGGTGTACATATAGCTTTCCATTAACTCTTGATATTTGGGGATGAAATACATTTGGTTCATTTAATTTTGGTAGAACAAGTAATACATATGACCGTGCCAACCTTGCAAATATCGTTCGTTGATCAGCTTTTAAACTCCAAGTAGTAGGCCTACGCTATGTTTGTTGACTCCTCATCGTGAAATACTAAGCCTCTTTTTTTAGACCGGTCAAATTTGACATTCTTTTCATAATACCCCAGTCACACAAACGAGACCGACATCGGGGACCCATAACACAAAGCTTATGCCTCAGTCACACCTTTGTGTATTTGGCTTGCGTATTGCTGCGTATTTATGGCAAGCCGTTCTAACATTTATTCCTATTTCTTGATATCAAGAAATCGAATTCTTGATATCAAGAATTACCATTGCTTTACAACAGAAAATAATTTCTTGATATCAAGAAATAGGAATAAATGTTAAAACGGCTTGCCATAAATACGCAGCAATACGCAAGCCAAATACGCAAAGGTGTGACTGAGGCATAGATAGAAAACTGTAAACAGCGTTACACCAAGACAAGTGCATTGTTCGCACATTTTAAAAGATGGCACACATGTGTTATCGAAAATTGTTGAATAGAGTACCAAGTGTGACATCATACTGGCCAAGTTTATAAAGGCTGCTGGTTCCAAACGATTTTATGGTGTGGTGATCCATGGACCTATTACGGATGGACATTCGTCATTTTCTTAACGAATTCATTGTGATTGTCTCCGTCAATGTCGTCTCAATAACATTCCGTACATAGGTTTCTTCACTTTGATCTCATGATGTCCGCCGCCAAAAAGCCGGGACAGAATCAAGATAGTGATTTTACATATGTTAATCTACATGCGCAGAAGATAATAACTCGCTTAAATCATGGAAATCGATGTGCAGTTCTGGTTTATAATCGGAAATTGTTGTTCCGTGTACTGTATTTTATTTTGAAAAACATGTTGATAATACAAGATAGAGGTTATATTTGGGTTTGGGTTGTGATTTAAAATCCCGTTTCCCCCAATTTCCTCATAATAATATTCCAGAGTTACAACGCACAGGGCTTATAAAGATCATGGCCTTCTAATTGTTTTATATTAGGTCATGGGTGTGTGCGAAAGTGTGCGAATCAGTAATAATACATTTCATATCACCAAAATCGTCTGCTTTTCAACCTTGCTGCTCCCCATTGGGATGTTTTTATTTAAGACACACTCTTACAGAACACCATCCAAACAAAACCCAAGAGAGGGAAACTGCTCCTTTGTCAATGACCGAAAATGAATGTTCTCATTAAGATGCACATAATCAGAAGGCGGTGACTCTCATTGGATCAAAGAAAGAATCACGTCGAATGTCCATCCGTAATAGGTCCATGGGTGATCACACCAGCCCCGAAAACTGAATTTGCCCTGCTTCAGCCCGTTACTCGAATGATTTCGCGGCTAACCTCATGCACAAGCTCTGTTGTTTAGAACCAGTAACCTGGAAGACGTGCGAATATGACGTTAGCACTTCGGTACTCTAAAGATTCCTTTCCGAGAGTCTTTCCGAGAACAGAAACTACGATAATAATATTCATAGTTTACAGAAATAGGTTTTCTTATACATGTTTTAAAGCAGTCGATGGATTGTGCATTATGTAGGTTCTCAACCTCTCTCTCTCCCTTTTCCTCTCCCTTCTATATCTTCTCTGTTACGGTCGTTTCTCTTTGTTTTCCCGTTTTTCTTCCATCGCTCTCTCTCTCTCTTTCATTTTCCCTTTGTTAAAGCCGCCAGAATAAGGAGGAGGGCCACGGCCGATTCGGCCCCCCCCCCCCTCCCTGAATCCGCACGATCTCGTGGGCATTCTGATTAAAAATAAAAAAAAATCAGGGTTCATCATGACCGTTATTGTCTGTCTCATGGACTTTCGGGTCGGATTCCTCAATACTTATAATATTTTATACTTCCACTCCAAAATTTCAATGAATTTCTTCATCTACATACAGGCCTTTCCAAACTATCTTACCTGTAGATTTTAAGCAGACCGATAATAAGCATTGTGAGCGTGGCGCCTGGCTGGAATACTCCCGAGGGAGTAGAGAATGTGCATACATGACCGGGGTAATGATACAAGCATATCAGTAAAGCGCTTTGAGACATCGTCGATGTATAAATCCACAATAGTATTATTATTATTACATCATTACTACCTTATCACTATATGTCGTTGTTTTTTCTCCTTTGTTATAATATATTAGATGTGCTGCTAAGCCCTGCTTCTGCGGTTACATGGCGAGCTATCGGAGGTATATTTGATTTCTGGGTATTCACCGGACCGACACCTGAAATGGTTATCGCTCAGTATACTGAGGTATGTATATGTCCATCTGCTACCTGATTCCCAGTTACACCTACGAGAACGAAACCAGATCGTCAAAAGACCGAACAGAAATGAAATCACCACACAATTAATGGTCAAGGCATGGTGGGTCTTTAGTCGATTTGGAATCAGTTCGGGAGTTTGACTCGGGTATGATACCGGTTAATAGAATGAACAAATAATGACATTATCCCGAATGGTGACAAATGGGTCGGTTTGGAATGGGCACAATGTCGGTTTGAAGGTTTTAAAGCCACACTGCACTACTTATAGCTACTTGCGCCCTCTATATATAGCAAACAATGCCTAAGCGGTGACCGTTGGTCCCCCATGGTTCCCTTTTTCTTATGTTAATTGAGAGCTGATTTGATGAGATTACCACCTGTCAGTGACCATGCAGGGAGGTCGAATCCCTCCTGGCCAAACTAGTGCAGATATGCTTTAAATAAGATTATACGCGAGTGCCTTGCTCCCTCCTTAAAATATGACTACGAACCGACTTTTTCTTGGCCATTGTGTAACTTATTGTTGGGTGTTTTGTCGGTCTTGGGTCGGCCTAATACCTCAGCCATACCACCAAGTCGGTTGAGAGTCGGTCTGCGGTGTGACTGATACCTACACCACAATACCGACCTCATACCGACTCCAAACCGACATATTTCCCTCTAACCTTTTTGACTGTTTATAAACCTTGTGGCAGAGTAGCCCTGTGCTAAACAAGTTATCCAATAAAATCCACTACTACTTTTGTCTTTGTCTTGCGGGTAAATGTATTTTTTGAGGGGGGGGGGGGTGTTTGTTTGATCTGGTGCCGGTTAGGAGTCTGTCCAGAACCTAGTCACACCGGCGAACCGATTCCAAACTACTTGACTTCGGGAATGAGAAACGTCCCTTTCCTCTTCATGGGTTGTTTTTATTGGTGTACGGGGCTTTTCGTCCCCTCTATTTCACTGTCTCTGTTTCGCTCTCCCTCTACTTGGATATGATACGATCAAAAGTGGATCAAAGGGGGGAAAAACTCTATCGAATACTTTTGATCGCATCATCAAGTGGAGGTAATAAATAGTAAAATCAAATACAATAAAAATCAGATCCAATAAAATTCCGTTGCATTAATGAATCTTTTTCAATAAACGTTTTATTGATATCAGGTGATAGGTCGACCCAATATGCCACCGTTCTGGGCCTTAGGATACCAGATCGGCCGAGCTGATTGGAACAGTGTAGATGAGATCAGACAGGTCGTGGATAACAACGTAGTGGCTGGTGTACCATTTGTAAGTCATTAAACATAAATCACTCTAGAACTCTTCTTAAATTGGCAACACGGATTCATGTATTTCATGCTCGTCTTTCTTTTCCTCATAAAATATAAAGTATCAAATACTGATTAGTTAAGTATTTTGGGTCACAAGTAACTGGGAAGAGGAAAGCGAACTGAATCGCTGTACAGTAACCCTCGGCCGGGTCTCTCCTCCCCAAGTGGTATAAAAAGATCCCCCAAATGTAAAAAGAAAAAATTGAACAGATGAGATGATATGAGAAATTAAGCATATTAGACTTTACAATGCATTGCCAATTTAAAAATTATAGTACTTCTCTTTTTTTTCTGGTGACAAACACCATGGCCTGATGCAAATAAATGAATACAGTTTATTCATCTATGTTTCTTGTTTCTGCTATTACATCTGATTATATAAAGCTCTGAAAACACGAATTCACTGACTTTTAAGCTATCAACTTTCTATTGTAAGAAGTCATGTTCGAAATATATGCCATTGTACTTTTCCGGCTCAAAGGTGACTCGCAATGTTATTGTAATAGCCTTAGGTTGATATTTCGGTAGTCTTTTCGATCATTTTTTTTAATAGCATAGTTTATTGTCGATTTTACAGGAGTGTTGTTAACGCCAAATGTGTATTCCTTCTCTTGTTCATCGTCGTTATGTTTTGACCTCAGGATACAATCTACAGTGACGTAGGCTACATGAAGGATTTCATGACCTTCACATATGATGACGTCAATTTTGCAGGATTGCCAGAGTTTGTCCGAGAATTAAATGCAGGCGGAATGAAATACATCCTAACACTGGTGAGAATGTTATCAACGAAACTGAATATGTTAAAATATCATAGTCATAATAACTTTTAGAGCAGAATTTTGTGCGTTTATAATATTGTTACTATTATTATATCTGTTGTTATCATCATTGAACTATCACTATCTGTGTTATTATTACTAGTATTATTATTATAATTGTTATTATTAGTAGTATCATCGTTATTATCATTATTTTTATTAGCATTACTATCGTTATTGTTGTTATATTATTATTGTTGTCATTATTTTTTATTGATGTTATATTTATATTATTATTATTATAATAATCATTATTATAATTACCATTAATATTTTCGTTACAATAATAATAAAGATTATTATTATCATCATCATCATCATCATTATTTTCCAGAACACCGGAGTTTCTAGCCTGGTTCCCGAGCCACGGACCTACTATCATTTCTACTACTACGGAGACAAATATGGATATTACATCAATGAGACCGACAAGAAGACGCAGGCTAAAGGCTTCGTAAGTTAAATTAAAAGCATGATTATCAGTATCACCAGTTCACAAGTACATTGTATATAATGTGGTGGTTCCGTCTCAGATATTAAAGATATTATGTCCCTTTTGCAGCCAACATCAAATTCTGTAGAACTTTGCAGGAATTATGAATATGTCATGTATGTCCTATCTGTGAAATGTAAACGTTAGCAGTGTCCTAATATTCAAATTATGCAAGGAAACCCGTTTACTTGCTAGACTTCACTGTCAGACACTATTGAGTGACTGACTGGCTTTTTTCATCTTTGGTAATAACATACATAAAATGAGCTGTAAAGGGTACATGAGCATTTGTCTACATCAATAACCCACTTCTTGTAATGGCCAAAATTAAACTGATTGAATCTTTGCGCAGCATAAAACGTACGACCATTCGGTACAGTGGTTTGAAAAATCAGACTATTACTTACTGACTCTATAGCTCCTAAGTCGATTCGACAACTAATAGTCGTTATTTTCCCACTTAAAGACATTTTCAAGCCCCCTCTTTTTTACGGAAGTTCTAAATTAGTATTGTCTTTCAAATGCCGTTGGAACTTAATCTTTTCATTATTTTGGCCTGCAAATGGGACATAGTACCTTTAAAGGGATAGTTGAGTTTTTGCTGCAGAGGGCGCTACACAAAATATTTTTTGTGAGATAATGAATAACCGAGTGTCAAATTTGAAAGAGCATACAATTTAAATGACAAAGTCATCTTTGTTAAATCAAAATCGGTTCAGAGACGGCTGAAATATCCATAAATATAACCAATTCTAATATTTGCGCTTTGAAGGCATTTGCGGTCTTAAACAAGAACTCAACTTTCCCTTTTAGAGCAAAAGCGGTTTCTGGCTGATTATTCACGCCTCATCTGAGAAATAGATTTGCCATGAAAATTTGTTTACCACAGTGCATTGTTATGTCTCTTTGTTGCAAAGTATTTTAAAGATCTGAGTGAGGTCTGAGTGAGGCGCATAGATGTTAGTTTGCAGGCACAAACCCTGGTCAGTCGTAAAAGAGAGTCTGCACTATAAGACTACCATAGGCCATGTAGTATAGCTGCTCCTAACACAGGATACAACCAGTGGGTAGCTGGGCTAGGCTTGTCTCAAGGCACAATGATTTTTGAAAAAGTGTCAAATTAGGGTCTGTGCTTGCAGACTACATAGATGTAGCTCCTCAGACGTGTCCTCCTGTGTTGCGATGGTTTTGGGGGTGTGTTACTGGTGATTAAACTAAACGAGACAACATGGTTTATTAGAACTTCAGGATGGTGCTGAACAGACATTGATCTTTACGTTGAGGAACATTGGTAAGCTAGATTTGGCATAATATACTTACTAGAACGCTCCTAGGAAGCCATAAGATGTTTCTACATAGGAGGTATGTACTACAGGAAATCATCCAAAGTTGAACTTGAATGCCGGCCATCTGCTTGTTTGGAACAAAGGAACCGTCCAGACACAATAGATCAAGTGAAATAGGACTGCTTTTCTGCTGATAGCGGGTTGATCTCTGTAGTATAGGGGGTGGCTATGGAGAGAATACACAGTATATTCTCATCCTTCATTACTCATTTAATACCAGACTCAGTTAATGACTCACAAATTATATCAATATCAATATTTATGGGAAAGCCTGCCAGACCGACCAAGCAGCTTTTATTCGAGTTGTATCTTCTTGAACAATCTTGTTAAATAATACCATCTAATAAATGTTTTGAACACCAAATAATTTCAGTTTTTAAGCTCATTCTTGATTTTAAAAACATCAAATATTTTCATATAATGTAAATATTCTTAACATTGAGTAATTTCAATATCAATCGTGAACGTTCACACCTAAGTATATACTGACGGTGTATAGAACATTGCAAAATTATAAATTTGATCTGCTTCAATCCGTAACCTGCATGGGACTTTGCCTTTTTGCCCCACGCCCGGACCGATTCCCTAGGTTGAAAAAACCAGAGATAAACTAAATAAGGCAAATGCTCTGGAAAAACCTAATGGCAAATCCTCCCAATCAAAATAATATATTCGAATCTCTATACATGTACCACCAACGAAAACAAACACCAAACTATTGTTCTTTATTAACAATTTTCAATTGAAATTGACAAAGCTAGAAGGGCTACCACACCCATTTCCCTCTCTGAACATTCCTTTCCCTCTCAATATAATAACATTATTCAAACCATCCCGCCTCGCGGGATCGTGGCGTCTCGCCACTCCGCTATTACGTAATCATTAAAAGGTCCGCATATACAACATTTTCCTGCTATACGTTGTACCGGCGCAGGAAAATACAATTACTCTACTAGCCCGTTGAAAACTTATGGCCTAAAATTCCACAAGTACTATTGAGTAAGTGTGGTTGTGTATTCTCTCTCCATGGCAACTTAATTGTTCTACACTCTCTCTCTTTCTCTCTTTATTATTATATACTTCATATCAACAAATCACATGCGCTTAAGTGATAGTATGATACACATATTTTGCATTATGCTTTTGTCGAAAAAATCTTCTGTTTGATACATAAAGTGGTGAACTATTATATCCTAAATATTTTGTATATTCTAGATATATATATTGGAGATTCTTTTATTTTGTTTACTTTTATTAACAGTTCCAGTTTTGATACTATTTGATATTTTTATTAATTTTGAAGAAAGTCCCCTCGAATTTCATTTTGGTTTATTCATTTATGTTTTATATACGTACACATGAAATTGTGTTACCGTTAATTAATTCTGCCATATGCATTTTGAGTTATTACGTTGAATATCATTGGACATGTGGTCGAAAGGTTGTTGGGATATTAAGAATGAATAACGAATATCTCTCATAAAGTTCCCATTCAATTTGAAAAAAGACTATAGGGATCTTAAAAGATACATGATAATACATGTGTATGAGCCGTTCTTTGAATTCTATGAAATTATCATCGTCAAGTAAATGTTAGAAAGAACTCATCTTGGAAACAAAAAATGCTTAAATGATGAAATAATTTGTTTTGCCCTCATATTTCAGCAATGGCCTGGTGAGGTTGCCTTTACGGATTTCACCAATCCTGATGCTAAGAATTGGTGGGCCGATTTCGCCGTGCAATTCTCACAAACACTTCCATTTGATGGTGTAGACATGGTAAGTTGAAATCAGTAGTAGTAGTAGTAATAGTTATAATTACTGTAGTAGTAGTAGCAGCAGTAGTAGTAGTAGTAGTAGTAGTAGTAGTAGTAGTAGTAGTAGTAGTAGTAGTTATAGCAGTAGTAGTTATAGTATTAGTAGTAGTAGTAGTAGTAGTTATAGTAGTAATAGTAGTTATAGTAATAGTATATAGTGAAGTCG
>CP137686.1:9586519-9596519 GCA_037976565.1 Mesocentrotus franciscanus
TAATCAAAATTATCACGAGCATATAGAAAACTAATCACAATGGGAAAGTTGAAAGACATATATTGATTACATTGATTAGTATTGATTACACAAGCGAAATATGTATCACGTGATGGTAAGATAAAATATAAAACCTCCCAGCCTTGGTAATCTTTTCCCTTCATCAGTTCTGAAGGATGAACTAATCCCTTAATCTGATTCGCCATCAATTCCTAGTCTTACGGAGCAAGTAAAATCTGTTAATCTTTTCACTATATCCTATAGATTAGCTAATCCCTTCATCTGATTAACCATCTATCCTTACAGTCTTATGGAGCAAGTGAGACCAGATAAACGTAGTTTGGTATTATCTCGGTCTACGTACCCTGGTACAGGGCGATACGCTGGCCACGCCCTCGGCAGGAACAAAGCAGGATGGGATGAGATGTACAAATCTCTCATCTGTAAGTTTTATTCTTCTTCTATTTTTAATCTTCAAAGGGCTGGGCAGCATATCACGAAGAATAATATAGTAATAGTAAAAAAGGGCAAATATCATCGGTGAAAAGGGGCATTTCTTGAACCTGAAAAGGAGTACTCACCAGAGATGAAAAGGGGTAAAATGAGAAGGGGGAAAAGGCACTTATTACAAAGGAAACGGCGCACTTGTCGAAGGAAGAGGGGTGTCTAACATATATTAATAGATGCCCTTATCATAAGTGAAGGGGCACTTATCAGAGGTGAAAAGGGGCAATTATCAGAGGTGAGAAAGGACACTTACGAGAAGGGGGAAGGGGCGCTTATTTGAAAGGAAAAGTTGCACTTATTAGAAGGCCAAAAAACACTTATTGGAAACTATGTGTCAAATAAAAGGAGCAATTATTAGATATGTAAAGGAGCACTCATCAGAGATATAAAGAGGCACTTGTTAGAAGGGAAAGGGGCACTTGTCAAAGTAAAAGGGATACCTACCATATTTGAATAGTGGCAATATTCAGAGATGAGTGGGGTGAAAAGGTGAAAAAGGGCACTTATCAGAGATGAAAAGGTGCAGGGAAAAAGGCACTTATTAGATAGGAAAAGGGATACTTACTACAAACGAAATAGGATTCTTGCAAAGGAAAAGAGGCACCTACCAGATTTGAATAGGGGCAATTTTCAGAGGTGAAGGGACACTTATCAGAGGTGAAATGGGGTACTTATCTGAAGTTAAAAGAGGGCAACTTTGGGGCACTTGAAAAAATGAGGGCACTTTGGCCCCTGCCCCCCCCCCTCCCGGAGCGTCGCTTTACAGGCATTAACAATGATACTTGGGATTCGATTTTGGTTATCCGATTTTGCTCAAACTTTTTTTGATTGGTTTGTCTGATTTTTCTGCTTTTATTTAAAGTCAGTTATTTTTGGAGTGGACTTGGACTAGCTCTCTCTAATCCATCTTCCTATTTATGCCCTGGTCGTTTTTATACGAATAGGTGTACCAGTTTTAACATATGATTCTTTACAACCTAGCTATTATGAAAAGCGATTAATTTCGTCTGGTTACCATGGTTACATAAATAATAGTGTCTATCTTGAGCTGAACGGATTCCACTTTTTTCGATTACACTCTCACAAATCGGCATTCTGAATAAGAAATACATATTTATTGCGCCTATGTAAATTATACACTCTCTCGCAACGTTTCATTTAAATTTTCACTGTCTCTTTTTTCCAGCTGTGATGGATTTCAACCTGTTTGGCATCCCTTACGTAAGTTAAAATCTTTTTTAACAGATGCTAATATATTTGTATTGGTTTAATTGTTCAGCAAAATTGCGGTGTTAGTTAAATTAAAGATGATTCAGTTTGTATAGGGTATTAATAAATTAGAAGTTCTATACAAGGTGAGAATGTTAGGAATTATTAACATTCTTTTAAAGTAATCAATAACGAATAGGTTGTGCCATTCTTTTTTTCTGTTTAATTTGTTTTGGAATAAATGAATAACATAGAATAATGAAGGATGACTCCTTTCATAGGAAGTCCAGCAGCTAAATTATAAGCATTGGCAGTTCCACGAGTTTGTTATTCCGATGCATATACTAATTTTGTTTTATAATGTTTATCATGAGTTCGTCTACTATACAGCATAATATACAGGTATACTTTACATCATTATTTTCACACTCATCAGCGCCTGTGAATAGGCAGATGTATAATGACAATCTACAAATTAGATTGGACTGGATTGGATAGGATACTATTTTGGTTTCCTTTTGTCATTTTTCCATCTGAATCATAATTGAAGGTTGGTCCTAACACATGTGGTTACTATGACGACTCATCCATGGAATTATGCATCAGATGGACGCAGATGGCAGCATTCTTCCCAATCTTCCGGACGTACAAGGGCCGTGGAACAGATGTAAGATAACAAAAATAGAAACCAAAACCAATAGAGCAAGATCCAAGACCCCCAACTAAATTTCTTCATCCCCACTCCCCTTCCCAATCTCCACCCCTGTTCTTCTTCTTTATACTCTCTCTCTCTCTCTCTCTCTCTCTCTCTTCCCTCCTCCTCATTTTTCTTCCTCCTTTATCTCCTGCATCTCTCTCTCTCTCTATATATATATCTCTCTATCTATCTCTCTTTCTCTCTATATATAGATAGATATATCTGTTTGTAATTATCTCTTCTCTACGTTCTCCCCAACTCCCTCTTTCTTTCGCCTTCGCCTTCTGTTTGCCCATTGCTGGGGAAGAAATATATAAAGAAAGAATATTCAGCTGTCGTAACATGAATAATCATTTTGAGCACGACAAAATTGTTTTTTCGCCTATGTGTACTCACTATACGACTATGGAAAGAGCACGTCCACCATATATCCCTCTTAATCCTGTTCATCTCATCTGTGTATGTTGATTAGCCGGCTGATCCAGCCTCTTTGGGTGCAGAGTTCATTGAAAGCACACAAGAGGCTATCAAGTACCGCTACTGGCTCCTACCTTACATCTATACTCTCTTCTACCACGCCAGACTGGATGGATGGACAGTGGTTAGACCAGTCCTCAATGAGTGAGTACACCCCTAATGTGAAATCTCATATTTAGGCACGTTGTAGGAGATGATGATGACGATGGGGTCGTGGTGAAGACAATGATGATTACGATGGTGGTTTTGGTGATGACGATGGTGATGATGATGGTGATAATGATGATGATGATGATGATGATTACGATTATGATCATGAAGATGATTACGACGATAACTAAGTATATACTAAATATATGCGTATTTTATATAAAAGTCGGTATAACCGATAGCAAGGATGATGATGATGATGATGATGATGATGATGATGATGGTGATAATGAAGATGACGACGTGGAAGATAATGATGACATAAAAGATCATCACCGTCATCATCATCCTTGCGATGATTAATACTGACTTTTATATGAAATATGGAAATGCTTCGTTATTTAATACATCTTAGAAAATGTACATGTATATTTGTGGTGCTACATGATGAATAAAGAACCAAAACAAATACATCTTATGGCTAACAAACTACATTCTTCTAAAGACTAGGGGCAATTGCAAAAAAAAAGTGTTATTCATTGACATTGCCGTAAAAGAATATCTGCATGTAACATAATTATGAAATAACGAAAAACATTTCATTATGATTCAATGATGCTAAAGCCAGGGAAATAATTTTGGAACGCCAGGAGTGTCAAGTCTGACAGACATGAGCGCTATACAAGAACCCACTATTATTATTATCCTTTCAAATAAGTATGCATTGAATTGTTTACTGATTGTGGTCGACAGATGTTGTATACGTGCAAAATAAAGAAAACATTGCCCGACTTTGATGATACTAGAGTTTATTATAAATTATAAATTATTTCAAAAATGAAAAGTATACTACAGATTCGAATTGTAGAAATAATAAATTCACAAGAAAATGGTTTCAATTTAGGAATTTGTTTATATAAACAAATTTTTTTCCGAATTTTTGGTTTCTATTTTATTTTTTTATTTTTTTAAATCAACAAAGTAGTTGTTTATAGCCCAATAATCAAACGATAATATGTCTCTTTCATATTGTTTCTTCCATTTTGTTGTTCATGAATATCAGAAATACATTATTGAAAATATGTATGTCTTTTGTTAACTCGACAGTTTAACAAATATTTGTATCTTGAGTAGTCAATTTTATTCATGTTGTAAATATAATTTAACTTTAATATATGTTTGTTAATTTTTTGCAAATGAAAATCAATAAAATCCCTGTGGTAGGAAATAGTTTGAGGAAAAAAAATAATTATCCTTATTATTACTCTTAATGATGATTTTTTGGGGGGTCATAACGTGTGTATTGAATGGGGCAAACTTTGATTATTACTCTGGCTATTTGTTGGTTTTATATACCAAATGTATAATTATTGTTATGCTGAAATATAATGTGTCTTGATAGTTTGTTTGCTTGTTTGTTTATTTTTTGTTTTGATTTTGTACTAAATATATGAAGTAAAATTAAATGAAATGATACGAACTATTCTCTTGTCTTTTTCCTTGTTAGATTCTCAAACTACGAGAATGCTTGGGATGTAGACTGGGAGTTCTTTCTTGGACCAGCCCTGCTGGTTGCTCCTGTACTTCATCAGGTAAGTAATCGAAGAGCGGGAGTATTGATTGAAATTGAAATTGAAATTAACATTTATTTCCTTCTCAACGGTACAATATGAAACACAATGTATACATAAATTATATATGTAACAATGACTGCAACATAGAGTATATAGTAAATAATTTAGATAACAGAAGGAGGCGAAAATAATAATGATGATATTAATAATAATAATAATAATAATAATAATAATAATAATAATAATAATAATAATAGTAGTAATAGTAGTAGTAGTAGTAGTAGTAGTAGTAGTAGTAGTAGTAGTAGTAGTAGTAGTAGTAGTAGATATGGTAGAAGAAGTACTAGTAGTATTAATAGTAGTAGTAGTAGTAGTAGTAGTAGTAGTAGTAGTAGTAGTAGTATCACTAGTAGTAGTAGTAGATAGTAGTAGTATTAATAGTAGTAGTAGTAGTAGTAGTAGTAGTAGTAGTAGTAGTAGTAGTAGTAGTAGTAGTAGTAGTAGTAGTAGTAGTAGTAGTAGTAGTAGTAGTAGTAGTAGTAGTAGTAGTAGTAGTAGTAGTAGTAGTAGTAGACATAGTAGTAGAAGTAGTAGTAGTGGGGTAGTTTGCCTTGTTGCTGGTACCGCCCCCGAAAAAGCAGTCGATGAAGCTGCACTGAATTGCTTCGATAATGTTTCTGTTTTGACTCGTCTCAGTCGTTAGATGACTTGTTGGTGCACATACTGCTGATTAACCTGCATGACTCCTATCGATCTTGGACGTTATTTACATTTGTGCACATTTCTTTTGTACTGGTTAAACTTGTGAAACATTATCATATACAACTTTAGTAGATCGCATTCTATTCTACGTTATGCATGTTATGTTAAGGTAACGTTGCTTACATGCGATATTAAATAATTCTTGATTGCTTAAGTGAAAATAAATTAATTTACATTTTCGAGGTTTAACAAATTAATGAAAAGTATTTTTTTATTATGATTTTCAGGGACAAACATCTGTGAATATCTACATACCCGACGACAGGTTCTACGACTTCTACGGAGTAAGTAAAATGTAAAACAATCCTGGCTGATATTATAGCCATACTGTACTAGAAGCACCACCGCAAAACAGAGCCATCTACAGTATATCCTAATCAATATCACTGCCGCAAAATCCCCTCTAGCGCCATCTCAGGTCAGCTACAGCAGTATGGTTCCGTAACTCTTTGATTTCCTTGCTGCACATCGAGTCCTCTGCCTGCGAAGTGGGAATTAAGTATTGGGTTACGCCACGTTTTTTTTTTAATTGTACAACGGCTGGTCCAAGATTTCGTTAAAGAGGGTAGAATATTTCTCATTTTTTGACAATCTTGAAAAAGTGGACTAAATTAATGTTGTCATCAGCTCCTTCCATTTCCTTCAAATTATTGCTAGATGTACGGATTACATGGACGTTCACGCCCGGTGATCGGTCGAAAACTTGTTGATAAAGAAAGAGAGAGAGAAGAATAAGGAGAAGAAGCAATAAAAGGGATTAAAAAAAAAAATGTTATCACTTAAAAAGGGGAAGACGGGCTTGATTTGCATTCAAAGGCCCCCCCCCAAAAAAAAAAATAATAATAATAAAAATAATAATAATAAAATATATTATGTATTATTATAATTACTATAGTGGGAGTGTCGTGGTCGAGTGGTTTAAGGCGCTTGACTGGAAATGCGAAGGTCGAGGGTTCGAATCCCGACACGGCACTAATATCCTTTGGCAAGATATTAACCTACACTTGCTACTCTTCACCCAGGTGTTAAATGGGTACCCGGTAGGATGCGACCGTTATTGTTGGTCAAACAGTTTTTGAGCGTCAAGTAACGCCTGGCTGGAATGCTCCCCAGGGAGTGGAGATTGTGCACACAGTGTGTGCGGGCAAGCACTGAATCCAATGACCGGGGTAATAATATATCTGTAAAGCGTTTAGAGACGTCCAAGATGTATTAAGCGCTATATAAAAGCTGATTATTATCATTATAATCAGGATCACTATTATTAGTAGTAGTATAATTATTATTATTATTTTCATAATTATCATTGTTCCCATTATTATTAATGTCATTGTTATTATAATTATCATTGTTACTAGTATAATTATTATAATTATCATTTCTACTATTATTATTATTATCATTATTAGTATTATTATAATCATTATTATTATTATCATTTTCCAGGGTGTTATGGTTCCAAATATGGTTAAAGACAGCAATACGACAGCTACCGCTCCTTTGGACAAGATCATTCTAAGACAGCGTGGAGGGACCATCATACCGTTACAGAAGAATGCTAATCATGAGGTAGCAAACTCAACTGAGTTTAGGTAAGGTTCAGGCTGTGTTAGGCCAAATAAAAAATAATTTCTCTGCTCTCGTCCCCTGAATGTAAAATCTGAGGACATCTAGACATTTGGGTCAACAAAAATCATTAATGTAGTGCAAGTTCACCTTGTTTCTAGCCTCTGTAGTACACTGATATGCAAATTGTACGCAAGAAATATCATATATCAAATAACATGGAACCCCTTCCTCTTTTGTGAAAAATACGGACGAGAAACTACGAATCAAGTGGCCTTCTGCTTTCATGTGGAAACCTTTGTATTCTCTTTACCCCAGATGGGTTATTTTTTATCGAGAGGGACGAGGGAAAACATTCTTCAGTGCATTTGTCTAAATTTCTTACATAAAATTCGCTCTTCCCGTCCCTCTACATCTCTCTCTCTCTCTCTCTGCTCTACTCTGCTATGTTTGGCATAAAGCTCTATATCAATACCACTCAATACTCAAGACTATAGCATTTCGTGGTATTACAACTAATATTCTGAATTGGAAGAAGAATATCATTACCCAGAAAAACCATCTGGATTTGGAGCGATATCTGACCCGTCTCCTATAAAATATGAATAAAACGATTTATATATTTTTTTAAATTTTTTGATATAACTAAGTTCCAAATGGTAACTTCGTTAATACAGTAACACGATCTCCGAGAAATAGAAATTGCCATTAATTTTAAATTGCACCTTTCAACAGAAAAATAGTTGTTGTTTTAGAGGTTACATGTCATCAAGACTCATTATAATTATTTTTGTTTTAATATGTCCTTCAAATATTCCTTTTATTAATAGAAAGACATTACAAAATTCAGTACAACTTTAATCAACACAAAAGCGCCTCGTGATTACACAACTCCGTACCCAAGTCATACTTCTTATTTATGTTATTCCCTATTTTCTTCATACACCTTACCCGGTAGCCCATAGAAAGTTTTTGAGGATAACTTAATACATTCCCACTATACACGATTGTATGTTGGTTTTGGGGTGTGTCTTTTGTCTTTTATTGGGGAGGGGGGTGGGTGATTGGTACGCTTTAAGTTGAGTTCTCGATGTGCTTGCAATCGTCTTGTATTCGTTATATTTGTGTGTTGTTTTTTGTTGGCACTTCCAGTCGTCTTGATCCATTGACGTTGATGATTGCGATCCCTGAAGAAGTGAGCCTACAGGCATATGGGGACCTTTTCTGGGACGATGGTGAAACTTGGAGTAAGAATAATACTTTCATATTTCACCTGTTTAGAGGATGAAGGCCGTTAAGAATCACTATGTGCCATTTAGCTGAAAGAGCTTTCAAACAAATACTTTTAATGATATTGCTGAAATATAGATGAATAACTTTATACTGGCAGCAAAATAATATTTGAGGTGCCGTGCATTAAATATGACACCACATTAACAAATTGAATTGCTAAAATTCATTGCACTTGTGCATTGTGCATTATTTTACAATAGTCAAGTATTATACACATGACATATGCACAACACCATAATATTCGTTAGGAAAAACAAACATCCTACTAAGAAATCTGATAATTATATCGGGTACTGTTTATCATTGTTTATAATTGCACCATAGTGTGACGTGTGCAAGCGGTTCAGTGCAGATACAATGGTGATGAATGTGGGATGGAGAGGAAGTAACCACAAATACAAATAACTCGGGATGAACAGAAAATATAAACATATATAATATAGATAGAAAAGGCTTAAAGAAGAAAGAGAATATTAGGCATGCATACAGTAAACATGACTTTAAATATTATTTGTAATTGTATTTTCTTTATGCCCAAACACATAGATTCATACGAGAGGAACCTAGATTTGTACTTGGAATTCTTCGCTAACCAGGTAAAACTTGTTGTTGTTTTAATATTATTATTATTATAAGTTCTTTCTTCACAATCAGTTGAAAAATTACCTCTAACGATAAGCTTTCGGTTATTATGACGAAAGCTTCTTCAGACCTAAGTCGTAGCTGGCGCAGAATGGGATCGTACGTTGTTCATGTGTCGGTGTAAAAGTCAAACATAACACAATGCTAATCATTCCTATCCTAATCATTCCTATCCTATCTTTTCATTGAATACCAGTCCGTTGAACACAATATTTATCTCGAAAACCGAAGTAAACTGGTATTTTGCAGCCTACCCTAATAAAACAAATGCTCACAGACAAGAACAAAAATGTTGTTGTTGTTTTATAGTAAGATAAGTACAGTTTAATGTCACTACATTTTTGTATAGTTTCTTTCTTCTATCTTTCTTCAACCATAAGCAAATATATGTGTTTACGTATAACGTCATCCTTGGTATTATTGCCTCTCAATAAGTTCAGAAAACAAAATTGAAATTTCGGGTATTTCTGATCGCCATTACTTATGTTTCTAATTCTAAATTACAGTTATTGCAGTTTAATGCCTCATAATTTTCAAACCCGTACTTAACTTCCTATGAAAGGTAAGGTTGAGTTCTGGTAAAAGTCCAAATAAGTGGTGAGCTTTATAAGGACACACATGATAAACATGTTCCTTGAAAAGGATTGCTCTTATGACGAGAAATGGCTGAAAAGTTTGGACAAAACTTTTATGCCGCATGACATTTTGACCCATATTATACGGAAAGGTGTTAGCAGTGCATGTCATTTCCAGCAAGATTTAGTCAATAATTATGATCATTCCAAAACATGACTGTATACATCAGGGGCGGATCCAGCCGGCGGCAAGGGAGGGGGCCTAAAAAGGGGCCCACTTCGTGCGAAAATTGGAAAATCGTGCCGGTCGATTTTTCGCTCAGTAGGGGTAGTGAGCAAAGGGTAAGTGAGTAAGTGAGCCTCCGGGAAGGGTAATTTTTTTTCCACCACCACCCCTTGGGCGCCAGGAGGGGCCCAACTTCTTTTTTTTCAAAAAAGGGTGTTTTTACCTGTTTTTTTCTAGGGGAGGGGGCCCGGCCCCCCTGGATCCGCCACTGGTATACATCAATAGCCAACTTTTCCCTAATTGCTTCCAGTCGGTTTATTTC